>CM034151.1:699974060-700574060 GCA_019776745.2 Taxus chinensis
AAGTAAAGATTAAAATTGATCCACGACAAATATTAAAATCGGGAGATTTTAATTGTTATTGTCAGATTTGGAACTCGAGCTTAGTCTCGATGTGTTTGTATTGACATTTTTTAAAAAAATGTTTGTAATTCGGGACAATTATTATTATTATTTTTAAAATAATAATAATTATAATATTATTAAAGTGAAAAATATTTTTCTTGAATCAACGAGGTTTCGGAGACTGAGACCCAGCTCCGTTTGCGTTGTTTGGCGTGCCTGAGTCACTTTTCTGTTAAATTCATAATGGCCAAAAAATCCAAATCTGCGGGGAGATCGAGGAAGCCAGTGGAGAAATCTAACAAATTGGCCCTGAAGTATGAATTCCAAGGAATCATTCCTCCCAACTCTATCAAATCAGCATATGACAATATAACTGATACAAATATGGGTCATATCAATGTGCAACAATTCTGCGAACAGGTGAAAACTGAAAGTAAAACCATATTCTCGGATAGGCTTTACCATAGTGGTCTACCTCAAGCAACAACATTTCCTGCCTTGGTGCAGTGTCCAGAGTTGGTTATCACTTGTGCTGAGCACTATGATCATGAGAGACGAGGAATTTTTAAAGATAATCGCGAGCCTTTCCTCTTAATCACACCAGAGCACATTGAGGAATTGCTCGACATACTTGACTTTCCTGAGAATGTGGATATCATTTGCCAGTCAGCACAAGAATTTTGGGATGAGGAACCCCTAAGATGGAGCAAGATGGTTAATAACAACTGGTTAGTAGCCAAGAGGCCTCGAATTGACAGGTTTCCCAAAGAACTGTACCGCGTTGAGTTCGTGGAAGAAATCGGGGACATGATTACTCTCCTAAGTCGAGTTTTCGGTTTACCCTCTGCTAGGATTTTCCACCCATGGATGTATCAGTTTATCTATATCATCCTTTAAGAAAGAGTTTGTGGATTGGGCTACCATCATCAGTAACACCCTTCATAAACAATTGATAGAAGTTAAGATGATTGGATGCTTCTACATGACATCGTATCTGACTTATGCAGTAGCAAGAAGAAAGCTATTTCCGGGACTTGAAATGAGAGTAGTCATGGAGTCATCAAATAGTGTTTTTCATTATTACCCACAACTCAGTTTCAAAAATAGCTCTCACCATTTTAGAAGAGTCAACGATGCATTCACCTTCCGCATGATTCCGAACCTGAATCAGAATATAGAGGAAAGATTTTCTAAAGAAGCCATGAGTGTCATTTGCCGATGGGGAACATGGTTTATTCAATTTTCATCCTTTTCCTACATTCGCGTGAGTGGCTTTGCTGGTACTCTATGGAAGCTTTCTAAGTACGTCAGTGACAGATGGGCATTAATGGAACTTACGTGACAACTATTCCAGGTTCATTGTCTTCTTAGTGACAAGCACCATTCAGGAATTCATTTCCCAATCCAAATTGGGGAATACCAATGTCCAAATCTTTTTAGTGCACAACTCATGGAAAAAGAGTTTGTTCTCATTACAATCCATCCATATGTGAAGAGAGCCCAGTTTGATATCAATGGATATATGCAGAAGATTCTGGGAGCAAAGTATCAACATAACCCTACCATGGAAGATTTTTGGGCTGCCTGTTTGGATGAACATGAAGTAAGAAGATGAGAGTTTTCTTTCCTAACACTTGCTCAGATCAAGCCCGATTCATTCATAAATGAAGATGAAAATGTCATTGATCCCTCATATGATGCAGTTGCTTTTACTCCATTGCCTTGAATTGACTGGACCAAAAGAGATGAATTTTCTCTTGATACCAAGAATCAACTGATTCTTGAAAGAAGCATATCTTGGTACGACAAAGAACTTGCCAAGTTATAATCAATTCAAGATCATGCTTCAGGATCACAAAAATTGACAACACGAGGTGGACTTCATTCAACGAAAGCCTCTTCTCGATCAATCTCTATACCATCCAATCATACACAACAAGCAAGAAAGGAGTGGTTGCCAAAATCCACTTCGCCAAGTAACATGTCACGAGGAGAAAAATCTAAAGATCTTAACCTCGAAGAAGGAAGAGAGCGTGTATCAGGATTTTCTACCTCGAGTAGAGATTCTTCTACCCACATTGTTAATAGTGCTTAGAAGCTCATGGAAAACGACCCTCAACCATGCTTCGAACAAGTGTTCACTCAGGTGTAGGTAGTTCAAATATCAAACACTTCGGAGCATGTAGTTCATGAAGGGACTTCCCAAAATCTCCCGAATAATTAGGAGGTGGGTATTGAGGTTGTTTCTCCTCAAATTGAAGTTGTAGATAAGATTCAAGTAGGATCTCATGATGTCGAGAACAATGAGAATATTGATTTGAGCTCTAGGATTTTGTACACAGAAATAGTGCATGATACTCCTTCCTGGGTTGATTTTGAGGTTAAGAAAAGGAAGAGGGTTGTCAAGGCAATTGACATTGATTTTGATGCCCTTTTCAAACTTTCAAATGACATCATTCCAAAGAAGCCTAAGATGCTTTCTCGAATAATGGCGGATAATGACGGAAATATATTTACAGATCTCGCCATCCCACAAGTTGATAAGGAGTGTGATGCCATGACACCTACTGATCATGAAGTTTCCAAACTTGGACTTGGGAGGTCTATATTAGAAAGTGACATGGTGATGGCTCGAGATTCAATTGATATCGTGCTAAAGAGACTTGAGAAATATAAGTCTCAGAACTCTCAGCTCAAGGCTGAAAAGAATCAATTGGTGGAATATGTTCAACATTTGATAAATCCCATATTGTCCACTTTCCCAGTACTTGATGCAGTGGCTGCCCCTAATGAAGAAACTCTCAATTTTTCAAAAGAAATAAACACATTAGGCCATGTCACTAAAACTTGGCTTTCAGAGATTCTTGTTTTAGGCCAAGGGACGATCAAGACCATGGTTAAGCTTCATGAAGATGTCAGTGCGTATCTTGATCTAATTCTTTCTTTCAAAGAAACTTTTGTTTATAATATATCAAATTTGGATGAGATATTGCCTAGTTTGTAGGAGATGACAAGTATGGAATCCTTAGTTTTAGCCATTGAAGGAATTCTCAAATTTGAACATTAAGGGACACGTTTTCTTTGGTGTCTGCATCTCAAATCAAGGAAGACGATTCTCGAGGATTCTATGATCCATTATGAGAGCATGTGCAATGAAGCCTTCACTTCACTCTCCTTGATTCAAGAATTCATAGCTGAGATTCCTTGCAACCTCGTAAATGAGAATAATCAAAGGTGTTCATCAGAGCAAGTGGAAGAGCAATTTTCACAAATTTTTAAGGACATGTACACTCTCGCCAACAATTTCTCGTCAGTTTCAATGGAGCGGTGCATCAAATTAAAGAACTTATTTGAGAACGCTCAATCCAAAATTGTTAATTCAAATGATATGCCAAGTAGGATTCTTGAATTGTAGGTATTTTGTGAAGTTATTCTTCGACCAAACGAACCTCCAGAAGAAGAAAAGATGTTTGAAACTTTGGGAAGGTTTAGATCCTTTCAACTGGCAAAAGTGATAGATCCTAATTTCACCAGTGGTTTAGGGGGATAATTTTCTTGGTATCTAACGAAGTGGGAGAGTCCATTTCTCATACGCTTGAGATAGGCGGGCCCCATTTCAATGGATAAGGCACTAGTTATTATTGTATATTTTAAAAAGTGGATTTTTAAGAAAAGGATGTTGTTATTTGTTTTTCGGAAACTGTGGGTAACTTAAGTGATTTCTATTTTTGGTTGTCTTTAATAAAGTTGGTTAGAAAAATTCAAAGGTCACTTAGGTGCCTTATTTAATGATCATGTTAAACCCTAACTACTTTGTAACCAAATTTTGGGTTAAAAAAGGAGGTGAGGGGATCATTTGTAAAGGTGACTTTGAGAGAGGAGAATAAATATTTTTGTATGCAAGCTTTACTTCAAAGAAAGAAAATTTGTGTTCTTTTGAGAAGACATTTTGGATTTAATGAAATATGAACTTTGTGTCCCATTCATTGTCTCTTATAGCATTTGATGTTCTTATGCTCATTAGATGTTAGTGTTTGAATCTTGCATGCAAATATTATCTTTGATCTTAATGTCAACGTTATTAATCTGTTGTTCTAGTTCACAGTGATCAAGCTTTGATTATCTACTTGCTCACGTGTGTTCCCTTTCACACATTCTTGTTTAGCTAACTCAAACTCCGTTTTATTTGTGTTGGTTATTCATTTTTCCTCTTCATGCGATATTAGGCTCTATTTTTACCTAGCTCTTGCATGTTCTTTCAATTCATTTCATTCCACTCCTTTCCTTCATTCCATTCCATCTCCCTCATTCACTTTTTCTTTCCATTGATGTTCCAAAACACCCCCCACATACAATTTTGAATGTACAAATGTAAATACAGTTTTGGTTTTCAATAAAGGCAACCTCACCTTCATTGAGGAGGGACTTTGTTCCCACACTGTTGCATGTCATTTGCATGCGTGAAAATCCATATGTTAACATAATGTAATGGAATGTGCATATTTCAAGCAATAAAATTGGTATTTTTGGCATGTATGTCTACCCTTTTCTCATTGTATTATGTCTTGCCTCTCTTTTCATTTTTTGGCATGTTGTGTGTATATCTTACTTGCAAGTTCCAGTTTTTTGTGTTGTAAATGTGTGGGAAAGCTGAATCTACATGGTTCTTGTCTGTGGCAACGCTTTTCTGCCCTCTCTCCCATGTTTCCTATCTTTCCTTCTCCTCTTGGAAAGCGATCAACCCCTTTTTCTAGTGCTATCACCACCCTTTTTAGCTTATGATTTCCCTTCTGTGGATCTCCTTCTAACCATGGTACCTTGGAATGTTTAGATTAGGATTAATTAGTTACATTTCCTTCTTTAGGAGTTTTTTCAGCATTAGATTTAGCTAGAGGAACTAGCCTCCTCCGGAGGTTTGTCTTAGTTCGCAAGGTCCTACAACTGGATATAGTCCCATGTTGCCTCAAAATCCTGGGTTGCCTATGACTCGGGGCAGGGTGCAATTTTGACCTCCAATAGACAGTATTTATCAACATCAAATACATCAAAAATATGGAGAAATGAATGATAAACCACAACTGTAATTAATTTTTATTAAAAAAACCATACAACCAAATCGAGGGCTAGAAAAATAGATAAATTCCTCATAAAATCCCCAAAATGTAGATTTTGGCCTTATAAATTATGAGGAACAAGAATACCAACTCCCTAGAAGGCACCAAACTCAATCCTCAAGCAAGTCACCTAGGGTTGGAAATGTAGATCAACTGTAAAAAATCACTATAAAGTACCAACGTGACCTCCATGTGAGATCACTCTTACACATGCAAGAGGATTTTCTTCCCCTTGTGTGCAATGGCTATTGATTATGGTGTTTCATCTTTAATAATTTGACGGAAGGTAAGGGTTTCCATCCTTCGTTTGCTAGAAGAAGAGCATAGGTACTTGGCTCCACCTTCATAGATTGAATGAGACTCAATAACAAAATCTAATATAACCCTTAAGCAAGTTGAACCACCTTATAGGGTAGGCAATTAAAGATGTCACTTGCTCGAAAATCAGAATCCATTCTAGAGAGACTGACTCCCCTTAATCGGAAGTGAATTTATCTCATACCTTGCGGGATGGTCATCAGGGTGGTAGATTGCCTGGCTAACAAGACCAACCTGGGATAATGAAGAAACTTAGCATTGAATCCTCCTTGCATTGTTGGGATTTGAGTCTTCCACTACCTAGTTGAACCACTCCAGGATGCCGTGATTAGTAGAGGATGCACGAATAATGTCAATTACTAAAGTACTAATGCTTACAACCACGGCGAGTTTCCCTCCCTAATTCCTTACTCTTTTATGTGACATGGGATGGAGTGAAATATTGGGCATAGATGTCTTGGGCTATATGGAACGTAGTGTAGGAATTTATTAGTTTGGGACATTACATGCCCCTGTTTATTTGCAAAGTTAGTCCTGGTGAACGCATTATGCTACTGTGCAGGTGAATCTTTCCTCTTTTTCCATCTTTCGTTGGTTCACTCTCCTGGTCATCACTGTGTAGCGTTGTCTTGGTCTACATTTAGCGTTGCTTTCCCTTAGGGCACATTATGTTGATGTAATGATCTCCTAGAGGGTTCAGTATGCGACAACATGGTTTTTAGCCCAGATTAGTTATTCTTTAGCGTTGAATCATTTGTTGCACATGCATGTGCGTAAGACTCAAGAATGTTGCTATGTCCCACTGTCTCCAGCACCTAAATGTGTATCAGTGGTAGAGAAAGTCCACCCTGGATGAAGAGTCTCTTGTCATCCTCTGTGACAAACTAGAAGATCCTCTCCCTCGTTGGACTATGATCAATGAATGGGGAGGTAAGATTTCTTCTGATCCCCCTCACGGGTTTGATCGTTGCAAACTATTATATTGCTACACGTCTGAACCAATCCTCTCTTGTGCATACAGAGCTTCCCCTTTCCTCATGAGACAAGGCTTGTGAGTAGTGTAGTATCTCATTCATGCTTTAGCTGATGGGATGTAGGCACTTTCATATGGTCTGGATTGGCGGTATACCCCTACATGAATTTTGGTGTTTGGCTCCCTGATTAATGACTAATTTTAGTGGGGTTCCTTTTGAGTGTTCTTAGTGGATATATGATAACCTATTTCTCTTGTTAGTTCACAAAGTGACTCAAATGTGGATACATTTGAGGGGTCATATTTGTTTGCACATTTGGGTCTTGAGGCTTGTTTCTACTAGTATGTAATACAACAAAATTCTTTTGAGGGATATGCATGTGCAGGCATTTTGAGGTTAGTTTAGGATGTTGGTTGCATGTATCAAGTCTTTTGCAATACAAAGAGTGTACTTCCGATGCCTAATTCGGTAGGACTATGAGATAGTAAGTATTCTTGTAATTTGAAGCCCACGTTGATGCTCCTTTTCACTATCCCGTCTTGAGTTCAAGAAGATGTGCATTGACTTGCAAATAACTCTATTGTTAGGACTATTTTGCACATTTCCTATTTTATTTTGAGGCTAATGCCCTCTCCCTAAGAGATTAGTGAATCAAAGTAGAACATTAGCATCCATCATGAATTTTTGTACACTCATAGATTATTTCAAAGTGTAAAGTGATTTGTTCTTACAAGGCCATGTACGGTAGGGAGTGCATGCCGTCTTTAAGTTGAGATTGATTTGAGGACCAAAATGAAAAAGGCTATTCCAGGATAGCCGAAAGGCTTATTGACTAGCATTGCTACCTAGTTTGTTGCAGAGGACCTTTGACGAAAGTTTCACATTTTTGTAGTCAAGGCAATATGTTTTTGAGTCGTCCCATATTCTAGATTGGTCAGGGAAATCGTTGGTGGGAAAAATACCCTTTGTCAATGTTGAAATGAAGTCTCTATGAAGAGTAATGACATGTACGCCAATCAAAATTAGGAGAAATCTAGTGCTAGGAAAGATGCAGATGAAACTATAGAGGGAGATATCTAAAAATGCAAGTAGTTGATGGAAAATGTTGCTGAGGAGAATACTTGTTTGATTTTGTAGCTCTTGACTTTATTCCGTTGTTAGAAAAAAGTAAATGTAAGGTGCATTTGAATGCACTTTTACAGAGGACAAGACAGGGACACGAAGACATAGAGTGTACTTGAAAATGCTCATGTAGTTGATTTCATGCAAAATTTAGATTGGTGTGTTTGGCCAACTACCAAGTTAACAATTAGGGTAGTTTAGTATTCACATTAGTGCAATTTAACTCTAAAGGGGATAAATAAAAAAAGGAAAAGCCAACATGTTCCAAATTTGGAAACTGGCCACAAATAAAAGGATGTAAAAGAGGTTAGGAAACATATCGTTTAGAGATATCTAAAGACTTGAGAGCAAAAATGAGTATTGTCGATGTCAATAGTTATTGTTTGCAAATTCAGTTCTTGTATTTTACATATAGTCAGAACAAAAATGCAGTTCTTGCATTGTACGTCTTATGAGCATGGATGCAAACCCTTTGTGTTTAAAGGACGAAAATGTATCAAAATGAGGACAACCCAATAAACATTTTATTATGTTTCAAGCTTTATTATCTTTAGGGGAATAGGTGATTCTTGTAAAATAGATTTATAATCGAGCCACTGTAACAGTTGGCCTTATGAGAAAAAGGTGTATTGTATTTGTCATTGGAAAGAGGGATTTTAAAATTAAAACATGGGGGAATCTAAATACCTACATGTCCCACGACTATTCCTGTGACTTAGTAAAAATGTCGGGAATTAAATCCTTTCATGGTTTTTCCACACCTATTTTTATTGTTTAGATCATTCCTACCCAAATAATATATGTTATGTGCTCTACCTTATACATTAAATGCGAGAAGTGGTTCTATACATAATTGTGATTGGATATATTTATTACGTAATAGGGATATATGGTTTATATATAGCTACAAGGGAAAAGAATAGGGTTTGTCTCTAACAATGAAGAGCACACAATTTTTACATGTGTGGCAATGTAGGTCTGAAGGAACCCTAAAATAAAGACCTACATGTCCCATACCCACTCCATGAGTGAGTAAAAACAAGGGAATTAAACCCTTGAAAGGAGGATTTAATTACATGTTTTTATGGATAATTTACAGACAACGATATGTCGATTTGACCTAAAACCCAAGGGCTAGGGTTTCATACATAAATGTGATTAATGTTTTTGTATAACTATCATCAAAACAAATATATTTTGCCTCTAGCCGTGAGGCACGTAGTTTTTGTATATGTGAATGATGTAGGTGAAGTACACCTTGGAAGCGTGAAGGGAAATGGAACGTGCTTTTGGCAATGGATTTTTTCACTTGAGAGGTGTTTGAGATGGAAACCCTTCAGATGAAATGACTCCCATCGAATCAGTTAGCATGGATGCATAAAGGGAATGTTCAAGGAAGACAAGAAAACCCCAACACATTGCTCTTATCATTTTCAAGTTCGAGAAAGCACACGAGAAAAGTCTACACAAAAGAAGTCATTGATAATTCAAATCCTTCAAGCAATTGGCTAAATGAGAGAAAGGTGGCTCTTATTTTCCATTTTAAAGAGATATTTGAACTAATAAAACCATCAAGTTGTATTGTGTAACGTACAAACGGAAATAGGTTGTTTATATTCTTAATTTACAATTTAATGTGTTTAGTCTATGTTTAAGCAGTTCATGTTTTGCAAAGTATAGACATGGAATAATTAGTTACTAAAAATATGCTATCTATTAATAATATTCAAATTTAAATTAGAGTTAAAATGTGTAAAAAATGTTAAAACAAATCTCAAAATTCAATTCCAAGAAATCTCAAAAAGTAAATTCAAACGAAACAATGAAATACATACGTAAACAATTAAATCAATTGGATGTGGGTCCTATTGAAGCTGATTTGACGAGATTCATGCCCTATTTATTGAAAAATTAATGCGATTTACTTTCGTTTTGTGTTATTATTTGCAACGATGGCGTGTCTGATGGTATAAGGCTTGAATAGATGACTAAGAGTGGAATTCTAGTAGTGACACAACAAGCTAACAAGAATGATTTTTCTTTGCATTCATTTCACACCTGGTAGTATTATTGCTAGTAATTTCTACATGAGGATAATAAACATTTCAAGATAATTGCAAGCTTCTTCTAAAGCTTGTTGTTTTGTGCAATCTCTCACAATTCTTCTTGGTTGTTAAATTGGATTTATCTACGCTAGTTGATGAAGTAACACCCTCAACTCTTTGTTTCAGGAAAATGTCATGCCCCCACTCTAATGCCCCCCACCCACATCCAAATATTTCTGACACAAAACTGGAACTGCAAAACACTCCGTAATTATGCTTGAAAACCGCATCTTGGGTTCCTATTGGAAATGGAATGGAAACACCTCTAACATTTCCATTATCTTCTTAATTAAATCAACAATCAAAATTAGTATCAATCTATACACATGTTATATTATGATTCACAGTTGTCGAAGGTCAAGTAGGAAACATGATACTTACTTGGACGTTGATACAGTCAATGACGTGGATGGTGAATATTTCTTTAGTACCTGGATGTTTATACAATAAACCACGTTGACGGCAAGGATTAAAATATTAGGTTAGAGCCCCCCCGTACTTTCCCTTTGTAAACACGTCTTTCAACGTATTGAGTATATAAAAATATGGCCAAAATCATGAGCACCCTTGAATTCATTCACAAAAGAGCATTCATGGGGAAAAACTAGGAAGTTTATTTTAACTTTAATGTTACACTGATGTGAAACAAGGGTTAAATTTAATGGCCACCTACAGTTGTCCAACATTTTTTGGGTGGACAACAATAATTAAATATCGTCCTTCAAAACTAAAAATTCATGTCATTCATACCAACTATTTAATATTTATCTAATTAATTTTAATATATATTAATACAAGTTACATACAAATCTATATTATGGTCAATGACGTGGACGATGAAGATTTATTTAGTACATGGATGTTTATACGACAGACCATGTAGACAACAAAGATTAAAATCTTATGTCAGATCCTCCCCCTTGCACTTTCCCTTTGTAAACACACCTTTCGACGTACTGAATATATAAAAATGTGACCAAAATCATGAGCGCCCTTGGAATCATTCACAAAAGACCATTCATGGGGAAAAAATCATAAATTTATTTTAACTTTGATGTTGCATTGATGTGAAGAAGGGGATAAATTTAACGACCACCTATGCTTGTCCAACAATTTTTGGGTGATGGCAATAATTCAGTATTGTCCTTCAAAATTATGAATTCGTGTTATTCATACCAACTATTTAATATTATCTAATTATTTTTAATATATATTAATACAAGTTACATACAAATCTATATTAAAAATGATGGTCACATATTAAATTTACAAGTAACGTGTGATGGTTATTTGAAATATTTGCAAGTATTTTATGGTTAAAATCACAAAAAAATTGTGTAAACGACCATCACATTTAACCCCTCAGAAGGAACAAGGAAATTAATTATTTATACACATCTGTAATCCTTCAAAAAAATGTTGGGACTTGAAACTCCATCAATTGTAAGATGGGAGTGGACACCAATGTGGAGGGAAAAGGAAAAAGCTTGTACACTGTTGCAGTCTGTAGACTTGAGGGAGGATCATATTTTGAGGTAGAAGTGAGAAAAAACTGTTAAAAATTAAATCAGTTGCGTGAGCTAGAAGAAAATGGAACCTTAGAGAGGCTTGCCCCCCGAGGGAGATGACAGACATCTGTAGCAGGGCGAGCGGATGCATATTTTAAGGAAAGAGTTGCCCGAACTTAAAAATATATCAAATATAATAGGGAAGCCAATAGAGATTTTGAGGAAAAATTGGAAAAAATAACTCTTCCATACTTCAAAAATAGACCATCGTATGGGAAGTTCGTAAGACAAAGATCTCAAGGTCAGAGGGTGTTCCGGACGGGCGTCAACGTATGGGGAAATGTGGGTCATCGATCTAGTGAGACATGCTAGAGACACCCAAAGTCTTTCCTATTGTAAGAAACGTTATCAGCATAATAAAACCTTGTTCCAATAGTAAATAGGTACAAGAGACATCGTTGGTATAACATATGGAGACAAGATTCCTTCACCTTGTAACCGATCAGAAATTAATTATTTTTGTTTTTTTAAAATCTTCACATCATAAATTAATAAATGATTGGTTATCCATACCTTTGAAATGATTTATTTTAATTGAACTTTAAAAACACACGAATATACCCTCAAAATGCTTTATGCTAAATAGGGGACTGAAAACAATGCCCCAATTTAACCATTAAACAACCATGACTATTACGTCAGAAATTAATTAAATAACTAACGAAGCCTCGTATTATTATTATGGGAAGCTGGAAGAAAACTTGCAAAAACAAATACAAAGAGAATATTACAACATCTATGATATATTAAATAAAATATTATAGTATTTCTTGTGTTTTACATGCACGACATTCTCACCGGGAACTAGTAATTTGGGCTTCGGCGTGATGACGGTGATTAAAGACGCACTAACGGAATTACCTGATCCATCTTCTAAAGTTGTGGGAAGAGGGAAGTGCATGTATCTTACTGCAAGATTGTGACACAGGATGTATCTATTTTTTCTGGTTATCACATCTATACTAAGCAGTAGCGAGTATGATAAGAACACCATTAATTTGTAGTGTGTGGACAGGTTTACAGATGCACAGATATTGTAAGGTCAGAGGTTCATCTGGATGGACATTGACATATGGGAAAATGTGGGCCGCCCATCTACTAACATGAGTCAGAGACACCATGGTCTTTCCCATTTTAAAAAAACTATGATATACTAGCAATCACACGTGAAATGTGTGATGTGAACGCCGAAGGGGAATTCTACGATGAGGTTGATTTTGAGGGACCGAAACATAAAGGAGGAAGAGGGTTGTAGAAGAGGGGGTTAGAGGGAGGAAAATGAATTGGGAGAGGATAATGTTGAGGGGGGAATTTTGTGGAAGCTATATTTTTTTTTGGAGGAGGAAGCAGATATTTGTCATGTGTATTTTTTTTCATTTGTTTGACAGATAAGTGGGATATGACATGTAGGGTGTGGTGGAAACAAAGTCTTGAGATATCTTAGAAAGAAAGGTGTTGTCAATGAATAGTTTAAAGAAAAAATTGCATTTCTGGTTCGATGCGGAAGCCAACAATTGTTAAGGAAATTGTAATTTTGCATTAAGGGTTCATTATGATGTTGTTCTCATGTTCATGTAAGATAATGGTTTCTCTTTCGATTTTAATAACGTGATTAATGTTCCCACTATAAGATTTCATATTGAGTCGCAGATATGTTGTGGGACATGATGAAATAAGTAATGAGTAACACGAGACATCAAAATAGAAAGTAGTTATCAATACAACTAAGCAAACCATTACTAGGATATAATATATTTTATATTTTAACAAAATTTAAGTAACTTTTCCTGAGGTCCTTGATTTGTTTATTGTTCAAATGCATTTTTAAAACCTATGTGGACATTTTCAGGTACATTTATGAAACTTCAATGATGATGGTAACGTAGTCCCATTTCATCTTTGTGGAATTTTTATCCTTGCAAAGGTTTTGAACGACCATTTCATCCTGACAAGTTTATGTGAAAGTGTTTGGTGCAAAAGTGAGACACTAAATACAATGGAAAAAGATGGCCATTTTAGTAGCGATAAGAAGAATCTTGTCAACTTAATTTTAATGTTTTTAGAATCTTATTTTTTCCCAGCTCTGTTCTTTAAACAAAAATAATAATCCCTGATTTAGACTTGATAACCTTCTAACATTTGAGATTACCAGAAGTAACCTGTTAGACCACCCCTCGCCCAAACCCATCTCTGACATGCCATTGGTTTAAATATATAAATTTTTAAGCTTTGCATTTATGATAAAAAAATCTTAATTTCATCATTGGCACCATATGAGTAAAATATTTAAACAACAGACGGGAATTTGAAATAGTGATCACATCTGACCATCATCCGAAATGACCACACCAGGAATGGATTTACGTCTACAGACTGGAAAATTAAATAGTATTAATTCAGGCTTTACAGATTTAAATTCAATAAAACAACATTGGCATATATGAAAGACCTCAATATGGCATTGAAAAATGCCAATAAAAGCTTACATTTGAAGGAAATGGTGAAGATGTGTGTTCAATAGATCAGAAGAAATATGCTAACATTCACTTGGTCTCTTTGATTGGAAAAAAGAGACTGTGAACATGTCATTTAGAATGGAGATACCAGTGACCAATATAGTAACTTCCTACCAATGTTTTGTTCCAAAAAGAGGGGAGGCCCATTACATTAAGGTGTGTCATGCATTTGAAGTGAGACACGTAGACAACGAGGTGCGTGTTTATTTATCCTCATCCCGTATGCCAATATCAATATTTTCTTAATAAGACAAATTTAATGTAGGAAATTTAGGATTTGCAGAGTTAGGACACATTTTAGATTTCATTTTAAGGGCATTCGATATATATATTCCTTAAAGTGATAAGATTCCATTTGAAAATATATTATATGAACCATATCACATCCCTAGTATCATATTTGTTGTTTGTTTCTCCATGTATTTAACAACAAAATAAAACTTGAATGGGAAAAATATACCCATGCCAAACAAACCCACCAACTGGGTCAAATGATTTTAAAAACGCAAAATAAATCATGGAGAGCGACACATCCTAAACAACCTTTCAGACCTGTCATTTTCCTTGCATAATTATACAAATACTTTATTTGAGATCCAAAGGCATTCACCATGTTGAAACCCAAGTTAACATTGTAAATTTAGCAGTAATTGGTACATAATATATAGAGAGTTAAAAGTATGTAGAGTAATGGGAATCATAATATTATATAATCAAAATCTACTTTGTGATGGGCCTACATATGAAATTAATTTAAAAGACATTAAAAATTCATCGGTTATCATTATTAATTAATTTAAAAGAGTTTGTAATTAAAAAATCCTCAAGAAAAATATAATTAAAAAACCAAACAAATGCAGGGAACTGTGCTAAACGGAGCTCACGATAATAGCCGTCCTAAAATTGGCACCATTATGGATTAAAGCAGACCTGCACACAAAGATAAATTTGTAACTATAAGATCTCCTCATTTTACTATAAACAAGTTATCGATGTGGATTTCAATCTATATCTGAAGCAGATTCAATTGTCTAAGAGGAAACTACTTCCTGCCACTGTTTTGTTTGTTGTATGCATAAGAAGAAGAAGAAGATTGAACATTAGGAAGGGTTCACTTTAAGATACCTCTGGGAAATTGGAGGTGGAAAATCCCTGAAAAATATCCTTGGAACCGCTTTCGCTAGAAAGGTGAATTTTTTGGGTTTTGTGTGCAAACTTTTCACTTGAAATAAGCTTTCATTTTCAAGTTGTGTGACAGAAAGGCTATAGATGCACGAAAGGATATTTGGCTGTCACGCATCAGCGAGGGTGCTATCTGACAACACCCTCACTGATGCGTGACAACAAGGTTATTGTTGCATGACAACAAGTTTGTTGTCGAGCGATAGTAACCTTATTTTTGCATGAAAAGAGGTTCATTGTCGCATGACATCAACCTTGTTTTCACATGACAACAAATATTCTATCGTGCGTTTGCAGCCTTCGCCCTCTTGTCATGTGTCAACAACATATGATTGTCGTGGGTCAATAAACCTCATGTCGCATGTCAACAACCTTATTTCATTCGTCTGCAGCCTCCACCTTCACGTCGTGCGTCTATAACAAAGGATTTCCGTGTGTCAATAACCTCCAGTCATGTGTCAATAAATTCCTGCCATGCGTCAAAAACCTTTTGTCGTGTGTCAATAACCTACCCTGTAACTTCAGTTGTTGGTCATCAACAAAATGCCCTTGTCACGCGTCAACAGAATCTCCTTATTGTGCATCACCAGAACTTTCTCGTCAGGCGTCTGAGAACAATACTTGTCACCAGACTACAAATCTGATGAATATCTATAAAACTACACTTTGTGTATTGGCCTTTGTTGCTTCGCAATTTTACTGTACTTGATAATAGATATGCCCCTAGGTGGTATGAGTGAGCTAGTAGTGTTCTACCTGAAAAATAATCTATGATTATATAGGGGATATTTTCAAGGGTAGGCAAAGCCGACTCCTAAAAAAAATTAAGTTGTAATTTTTAGGCGAACATGTCATTGACCCGTGCCAGAAAATTCACCTTTTCAAATTTTTCTAAAATGGAATATACGCCATATTATGAATATTCGCCACTAAAAAAAACCCTGACATTAGGAGGCATTTCATTCGAGTGTAATGTCTAGCTGTATTTATTTTGCTTCTTATGCTTCTGAGCACCTGTGCTACATGCACTATAACTGTTGCAACACCATTCCCATGGTAGATGTGGACATGACTGAAACAAGCAAGAGGAGACTTGACATTGACGTAGAGTACATGTCCGTTAACATTGAAATATTAATATTTTGATTATGTAGATAATAGATTAGCCGCCCACCGTCGTTGTTTTTTATTAGAGGAACGAGGGCTGAGCCCAACTTGTAAATGCCTTCGGCCTAGTAAAATAAAATATTACAGTATTTCTCATGTGTTTACCCTTCTACTTCCTACACTACCCGCACCACATCGGTGTAGACTTACTCCTCGAGGAGCAACCACTAGTACCTAATAGAATGTAACCAATTTTCAACTAAGGTTTAGTGTGGTGGTGTTGTGTTTGCCCATTTGGAGGGCACCTATTAATTTGAAGGTTTGCATAAATTTATAATCCCATTTCTACTTCATTTAATCCATGGGAAGTATTCTGCCTTCACACCTATAAACAAAATTATCAAACTCAAAACAGTTAACTCTGAAAATTTATAGTTACATTATCTATATAAGCCACTTGTTTGATGGGGCATGTAAATTATTTGAATTGTCTTACTTGCCTATATAGGACATTCCAATACCACACATATCTTATTTTAGTATCTAGGCTACCCAACATTTGTTTATAGTTAAAAAAATTTACAGGTACCATGTTATTTTTTTTTAGGCTACTAAAACAAGGGAGCCATTCCATTAAAACTGATACTCATTGACTATAGCAGTTAACTTTGAAAATTTTATAGCCCCGGTTTTATTCGGCTTCAAAGGCTAAATTTTTATTATAATCTTCCATTAGCATTGTTAATCCTTTTCCCAAGCTCTCCAATATTAGATCTTCTCTTTTCCTATCTTCTCCTTCAAAGAAGAACTGCATTCCACCACTTCTTATTAACATTCTTTCTTCATCTCTATCTACCTTGGCCCAGACCACATCTCCACTATGTGCCATCATAACCATGGGGTGATTTGTTCACAAAATGTGCACAAAAATATGATCTCGCTCTACATATTTTGAGTGAATGACAAGCATGGTATTGAAAATTTCCTTTCCATTTCTTAAAGTTCTTAGTTTTATGCCTACCAAGCTAATCCCACTCTTGAATCTTGCCATAAAGCATAATACAAGCCCCAAATATTGCTTATTACTGTCCAATGTGACATACAAAAAATCATGTTTGTCAGTTTCCATCTTCTTTTCTAAGGACTCTAGAACCCCACTTTCAGAAAAGTTGAATAACTCTAGACAACGTGTCTCCTATAATTCCAACAACAGATTATAGTAATTAGAATGCCATAATACTTAGGTGAAAAGCTTGTTATCCTTTTTCTATTATTTCAAGGACATTTTCTTATATGGCTATAAATGCAAAAAAACCTAACCACCGACTTGAAAATGTCTTTCACTGCGATGTTGGTTTGCCTATTGCTTCATGGGGTTTTGTGCCATGGCCAATTTCTCTCTGAGACTAGAAAGCACCTCTTGTTGGTGTTGAATATGTTCTTCAACTTCTTGAACCCTTGGTTGGACTCTCAAGGTGATGGATGGTGGATGGTACCCATATAATGCCAAGAAAGGAAACATTTTAGATAAAATATAAAATGAGGTGTTATACCACCATTATGTCAGCGGGTAACCATTGGACCCATCTCACTTGCTTATCTGAAGTAAAAAAATGAAGATATCCCTCTAAGCACTTGTTTACCACCTTTGTTTTCCCATCATACTAGGGATGATAAGAGGAACTATGAGCTAGTTGCGCGCCCAAACATGAGAACAACTCATGTCCAAAAATTACTAGTAAAGATAGGGTCTCGATCACTTACTATAATCTTTGGTGTCCTTATGTAGCTTTTGAACTGTATCCCTAAAAGTTGTTGCTGCAGTACTCACAACAAATGGATGTGATGAAACAAAAAATTGGGCATATTTGGTGAGTCTTTCCACTACCAACATGATTACATTTTTCCTTTCTAATTTAGGCAATCCTGTGATGAAGTCCATGGACACCTCTTCCCACCTTTGACTAGGAATAGATAGAGGTTGTAAAGGACCTAGGGACTTAATTGTTTCACCCTTATTTTGTTGACAAACCATGCATTCTGCCACAAAGTTTTGGACATCCCCTTTTAGCCATTCCCAGAAGAAATTGTGCTTGATTCGATGATAAGTCTTCAAGAAGCCATAATTCCCTCTTACTAGAGAAGCATGGAGCTTAGATATAACCCTATTTTTAAGGGTTGAATTCCTACATAGGTATAGCATATCTTTATAACATAAAGCATCTCCTTTCCATACAATTTTTTTTGACATACTTGGATCCTGTTGGAGATTCTGAATGAGATTTTGTGTACATAGGTCATTTTTCCATTCAGACATGTTACCCTGGGTCATTTTGTGTACATGTTACCATAATCCCTTACAAATATGATAATAACCTGTAAGCTCCAAAAATCCTCAAAGATTTTTTAGGGTTTTAGGAACCTTCCATTCAAGCATGGCTTTAATCTTGTTAGGATCCACTTTAACACCTTCATAAGAGACAATATGACCCAGATATTCAACCTCCTTGATTCCAAAAGAACACTTAGAAGGCTTTACATAAAATTGATGTTGTTTAAGAGTTTCCAACACCTTATTTACATAATGTAGGTGTTCTTCCCATGTTTTACTATAGATTAATATATCATCAAAGAACACTAAAACAAACTTCCGTAGAAATGGCTTAAAGATAGAATTCATCAAGCTTTGAAATGTAGAGGGTGCATTTGTTAGATCAAAAGGCATTACCAAGAACTCATAATGGCCTTCATGTGTCCTGAAGGATGTTTTATGAATATCTTCATACCTAATGTCTAATATGATGATATCCAGAATGAATATCAAATTTGGTAAAGTAAACAACACCATGTAACTCATCTAACAAATCATCAATTATAGGAATAGGAAACTTATCTTTGACTATGTACTTATTGAGTTCCCTGTAATCTAGACACATGCACCAATTGTCATATTTTTTTCTGTACCATCACTACAAGAGAAGACTAAGCACTCTGAATATGAAAAATAAGTCCCGCTTCTAACATCTCTTGTACTATCTTCTCAATCTCACTCTTTTGCATATAGGGGTACATATAAGGTCTGATGTTGGATGGTTGACTCCTTGGTACTAGGTGGATGACATAGTCATGGTCTCTTTTTGGAGGTAAACCCTTTGACATATCTCCAAACAGTATATTCCTTTATGTTAAAATTTTAATTAAGCAGGGGGAGAAAAATATTCCAAATATATACTATGTTCAAGGATAAAAATTTTAGTGAGAATTAAGAAATTTATATAGTATGAATAGATATTGGTTTTCAAAATCAAGGAATATGTAATTTTGCAACAATTTCCAAGAATTTAGATAATATTCAAAGCTTAAATGAATGGCAATAAAATGTGAGTTAAGAGACAAAATTTAAATGAATAACAATAGAATATTTCCTTTTAAGTTGGAACCAAATTTGAGGGTAGAGTTTTCTTAAGCCCCCCCCGTCATCAATACCATAAGTAAGTAAATAAAAAAAACAAGAAAAAATGAAATGATTGAAACCCTTCAAGTTATACCTTTAATAGCTCCACATTCATTCCTGAAGGATATCATTCAAGAAATACCACCTCAAGTGCAATTTTTATAAAACAATTCTACTAGATATTCCAATGAAGTCGTACCACATGGAACCTTTTTATAGGATATAATGGATGAAAAGTGGCTATATCAATTATAGTTTAGGCACCTAGATTATGGAGGTTTGAATAGATTGCAAAAGATAAGTATGGTCAAAATCATATCACTCATAGAAAAGCACAAAAAGTGTGTGAAAGATTTATATTGGGAAAATAAGATAGAAAATATTGCCTAGTGGCAAATTCTATTAAAGAGAGAGCACCATTATATTATGTTTACTATGGTTTGTGAGGAATACATGTGTATACTTTCTAAACCATAAATATGATATTTGATGGGGAGCATCACCCATTTAAAGCCCCCATTGAGAAGAAAATTAAGAACTATATAAAATTTATCATAACAGAGAGAGTTAGGCAAGTATATTTCTAATTATTTGTTAATTAGAGAGTGATTAATTTTGTGTGATGCACCTCAAGATAACAATAGAATATTGTCTTAGATGTTGGAACCAAATTTAAGGGTAGAGTTTTCATAAGCTCCTCCATCACCACTACCATACGTAAGTAAATAAAAAAATAAGAAAAAATGAAATTATTGAACCCCTTCAAGTTATACCTTTAATAGTTCCACATACATTCCTGAAAGATCTCACTTAATGAATACCACCTCAAGTATAATTTTTGTTGAATTTTTATAAAAACAATTCTACTCGATATTTCACTCAAGTAGTACTGCATGAAACCTTTTTATAGGATATGTTAGGAACATCTTAAAAACCATGTATTTAGAAAATCATCATGGAATATGTTAGGAGCATCTTAAAAGCCGTGTATTTAGAAAATGATAATTTATAAGTTGTGGTGGAACTTGTACTCTATATAATGAATATGTTTATAAACAAGAATCTTAAGAATATGATTCGATAGAGAGCGGGCAGTAGGCGCCGATTATTTAGTAGTTTATTGAAGTCGAGGAAAGTGACGACATTAGACGTAGTTGGCTACGTAGGTAATGTTGATGTAGTTGATGCCCTACATCTGGTCTGCCTGTGTTCATAGAAGTTCTGCTCCGCTTAAGGATTTCACTGTACATATGAAGTGTTGGTCAGATTTTTACTTGTAAAGGTATGATTCCAGAAATTTGAGCAATGCAATTGCAAAGATTGCAAAAAGAATAGGAAGCCTAATGCATGCCACTAAATACTTGGGGATAGAGGTAATAATTGTTGATGTATTTGTGCTAGAATTTTCTGCTAAACTCGTAAAAAAATAAGAAACTTGTTTTCATCATGCCAATTAAAATATGACTGACAAAAGGTTTTGTGATGGAACCCACCTCCCATTGAAGAGCATAACATGGGTAAGAGTTGCAGCAATTCTTGCAAAGCCAAATCCAGTAAAGAAAGCAAAAAATGTGCTCAGGTTTAGTTTATGTTTGTTGGGTCTATTTGAACTTTGCTTGTAAATGTGTTTTATATCGGTTTTGTGTGTATCCTTCACTCTTCATACAGGAGTCCTTGGTAGATCATCTATAGCTTACTTCCATAGTGTATGAATCAATACAAAGTCGAGTCTCGTTTGTCAAAGTATTGGAAATTTATTTTCATGTTCTGTGAAAGATTTCAGGTTGTGTGGGTATTAAATTTCAATAAGTGTGTAATGTATGACTATTGAATTTCTGTTATTATGCAAATCCTTTTTTAAAGGCTAACCGTGTGCTATTTTCCTTTGTGGGATGAAGAACTCCATAATAGTTCGTGTGGAGAATTGGTTATTGAATATGTTTTTTTTTTTTTCCATTATTTCCCCTTTACATTTTCATAGATTCTTGCTTGTGTGGTTGAAGTTGTCTGTCTACAAATATGTTATTGTAGTATGTGCTGCATAAAGAAAACTATTTCCTGCTTTCGGAATGCAACCACGGCATAGAGGGGCAAGTGCCTTCGCCATTGGCAGGATTCGGTGTGTGCTGAGGGGTTTTAGCCCTTGGGAAGCCTCATCGAAACGCCCATTGTTGGGTGTTTGACTGCTCTTTGGAAAGGTTTTTAAAGCTGCCTGCCAAAACAGACATTGCCCAAATATTTATCTTGGAATGCTTGTTTTTGCTCTGCAACCATAAACTGTTTGTTTTATTTCCATTTCCAGCATTGTACTTAATGCAGTTCGAACAGCATCTATGCATTTTGTTTTTTTGCAATTTTATTGCTGTTTGTTGCTTATGGGTTTGCAGCAATGAAGACTCGCAGTACAGTTGTTGTTCCTCCGCACGGTGTGACAATCACCACTCCGCACTTGGAACGGGAAGATTCTTTCAACCGGACAAAGTTTGTTGTTAATGTGCTCCACTGCAGGCAACCAAAGCCTGCAAAACCTTTGATCGCCGAACTCGTTAGAGACCGTCTCAAGTTGCATCCTTCCTGCCCTCTGTATCTTTCCAAGTTTCGTACGGCGGGGTTCAACTCTAGGGGGTTTGGGCTTGTATATGATCATCCCGAAGATGCTGTGAAATACGAACCTGGTTACAAACTGAAAAAGATGGGCATAGCTGCAAACAAAATACATACTGGAGGGAAAAAATCCCATGCTGCAAAAAAAATTGCTAATGTCAACAAGGGAAAAAAACTAGCAGCCAAGAAAAAATGAAATACTTTCAGGACGTACTCTATTAAACTTATGTACATAAGTGTGCTTTAGGTAGCTATATATTGCAAACATCTATGTTCTCTTTTTGTTCCTCGTTTGAAATAACACTATGTTATGTTTTTTATAGCCCTTGCTCATCGGTCACGAAAATCGATAAGGGGTTTTTATTGTAAATCTATGTTCCTGGACTTCTATACACTTCGAATCTGTGTTTTGGAGAAATCAGAAAATGAATCTGCCTTTTGTATTGTTCGTCAAACTCAAAATACATAAAATGTTTAGTCTTTATCAAACAAGCGTTTTGTCTTATACGTGAATTAGATTTATGGATATAGGCCTACCTGTAGTGGTGATAGGAGTATCAGATATGTATACAAAGATTCGAAGCAATGATGAATTGTGGTTATGTTTATTTGTGATATTTATCTTGGCTGTGTTTTGCTTGTATAGTGAAGACACGACTTGAACCTCTATAATTTTACACTGAATTGTATGTGTGCGTTCATAGAGAAGACCGTTTAAAGCGCTTAACTTTTTTTGAATTTGCCTCTTTTAGATGTTCTAAAAAAGAAACTATGTTCTTAGTGTTTATTGTTGCTTTGGTTGGCATTTTTATTGGCTTTTATAGCATTAGATAATTGGATTTTGCTTCCTCGTGTTGTGTTCTGTGCTGCTCACATCATAAACTTCGAGTTAAATGTTAAACTTTCTTTCCTCTTCATTTACTGGATGTTTCTACATTTGTTGTCCTTTGTGACGGAGGTAACTTTGATGCCAAATTCACCTGTGATTACTTCATAAATGCCTACGGGTGTACAGATTCGCTACATGACCAATTGCTGTAAAACGACATTTTAATGGCTGTATTCATTAGCATCCTGCTGCTCGCAGGTATTTACACCAATTCAGTTTTGTATGAAGTTAAGCTAATCCACTGGCTTCAAATTTATTGTACTTGAGAGTTGCTTCTGGTATAGTGGAGTATAGTATGAGATCCAATACCCTGGAACCTGTGTTATGTTCCATTTACCCATCACACCGCACTGGAAACATGCTACTATTTTGATTGAATTTTACAAATCTCGGCGTGAATCCATCAGCTACTGTACTCTGTTGTCATCTTCACTTTTTTGTTGCTATAAATTTTAATCTTACTTGATTATCACGCTATGAATTTAGAACTCTATTTCATCAACTGAAATGTCATCGTACCGTTTTTTCTTCGTTGCTTCAACATGAGAACATTACTTCCTATGTCAGTTATTTTACCCGTTGCTAAAATATCTTTTCAGCTTGATTATTGTAATCCAAACATTTCAGTATTAAAATCAAAATCGCCAAGCCCCGCCCCCCTCCCTGCAATCCGAATATTCATATATTTATGCCTTTACTTTGTTCAGTGCGTAGATCAAAAACGGTGTTGCTATAGACTATGATCTTGGTTGACTATTCCACTCTATATTTAATGTTTTCTTTTGTGCCAAATACCGAGGCTGGTAATGAAAAAACTGGTTAATATCCTTGCATGATACATTTCTTGTGTACGTCCTGGATGCCAATAAAATCGACTTATCATTACCATATTCGTATAATATTTTTACTCCATTTTTTTGTTGATTCCTAAGTATATATAAAAAAATTCCATTCTTATCTAAATTAGATCCTAATGTATTCTTCGTTGGTGAAGGCCAAATTGCCACTGATGTATGCGCGTCACAACTTTACGTACATACTTCGATCGAGATATGAAACAAATTGCCACTTCGTATGGAATTCTTTACTTGCAATTGCTCCAGTATGTATGTTGTACATTGGGTTTTGATCATCATCCCAATAGCTTTTTGGCAGACTCGTATTCATAACTAGGTGTCAGTAATGTCCTCTGTGTGGATTGTATAGTAATCCATTGTTGGTTTCACTTATTGCTCTCTTAGTTCTCACAAAAATTTCCTTTGACAAATTGAAATGTTCTGGTTAATGCAAGATACATTCAAGACCAGCTCGGAAACTTCTTGCTCTTTAGCAAAAAAAATTGGTGTTCTCTTACCTACATTTGTATACTCTTTTTGCTGAATTGTATTGCCATTTCCCAAGTATATTCCAATAAAATCTCACTGCTGCTGCTGCTTTCCATAACAGATCATGATGTTGCTGGTTGGAAAAGGCCTAATTACCTCTGACACATATAGGTTGAAATTTAGCAAACAGGCATCCATGAAGGTGTACAAGTCAATGTCAGTTTTTATGGCTTTCTTTAATTTTCGCTATTCCAGTATATGTATGTTGTGCATTGGGTTGTGGACATAATCCCGCATAGATTTTTGTCTGGCTTAGATTTGTACGGAATAAATGTGATCATAGGGTCTTTGCTTTGTTCCTTAAACAGGAGAACATTACTTCCAATGTTGATTATTTTTCTCGCTGCTAAAACATCTTTCCAGCAAAATTTTAGTAATCCAAACATTTCAGTTTTAAAATCCAAATCACCAAGGCACCCCGTCAATCAAGATAAATTACTTTTGAGTTTCTTCGCACTATTTGACAGTCCCTTCGATCAGAACATTTTTTATATTTATAATTTTAATTTGTTCATTTCATAGATCAAGAAATGTCGGAAGGGCCTGAATGATAGTTCTTCATCCTCCTGCTTTATTTGCGATGGAATGGGATCCTGTACCTACCCTGATTTGTCTATCTCCTTGATTTTTTCTTGTTTATGCAGGTTACTTACAAGGATGAAGAAAATATTCATTGGGATGACGGGAAGGTTTATTCCTGCATAATAAACAACACCGAAAAATACTTCATTGCCTCCATGCATTTAAATGGTCATCAGAAAACCTGAGCATGCTTGTAAAACTCCTCAACGTAAGAGAGATGGCCACCAACACTGAAAATATTCGTTTCTTTGATGGTTTTTGTTTCATTATCTTTTCAAAAGGAACATTCGGGAAAGAAGCTAGATTGATGTGTAAATCCTTGAATAAGCATTAATTAAAGACTTGCACAAACTTCAAACACAGGTTCATTTCCAAAAAAATTGTAAATATTTTGCATTGGTTAAACACAAGTTCTTTTGTGATTATGTCAATTACTTCACGTTTACTGTTCGGTTTTTTCCTTTACATAAAATTCTTCTTTGCCATTTTCTGTTTATTTATATGGACAACGAATGAGTTTTTTGAAATTCGTCCTCTTCAGATAAAATGAATGTAACTTCTGAATCATATGGGCTATATCAAAAGAATCAACTGCCTTCCATATGTTCAAGACATCAAAGCAGACTGGCAGGGATTTATAAAAAACACAATATAATAGTATCATAACAGCATCTATCTTCTTTCAAGTAAGAGCAACCAGTGTTTTCATATGTGGTTAGAATGGAAGATGTTATCCGTCTAGATGATGTTGTAGAGCTTTTTGCGAGTAAAAGATTTGTTATATTCCTAAATCTGGATTTTGGAAGGACCGGCATACTTGGAAACACGATATATCTTGTACAAAAATAAATTTCACCTAATTCAGGTGGTTAAAACTTTTGCATTGAAGCTTCATTTTCTCCCCAATTTTGTATTCGTTTTATTCTATCCACCGACTTATAGCCGCTTTGTTTGCGTGTTTTTAAAAGGGACAAAAAAACAATTTAGGATTTTTACATATAGCATAGTTTCGGTAATTTAGGTTTAGAATGTTATAAAATACTTGGTCACGTATATTATTATAGTATATAAACCTTGAACCACATAACGTAGAAAGGTTTAGTTTTTAGTTATATTAATATAAGTTAGTACATAGGATATTTTCATTATATGGATGATATAATAGTGTATATATAACTACCAGTTGCACGCGGGGTGTGCGAGGATAACATCAAAAGTTGGAGACGGAAGTGAGACAAAGGAAACTGGAATATATAAAAAAGGAGAATGATAAATGCATGTGGGTAGACAATAAAAGGAGGAACAAGTTGAAACGAATATGTAGTAACACAATAAGAGACGAGAACTCTTGATATATCCATGAAGGGTGGGCCTTGTCTTTCCGTTCCTCCTATCTCTGTAGTGACTCACTGCAGAGTACACCCTTCAGATTTATCTATTGAAAATGCCCAAGCAATTTTAAGTGGTGGTTTATTTCGGTTTCCTGCCGAAAATGGTGGGAGTAGGAAGCTGGAAGGTGGTCATTCACGGAAACCCTTATACAGACATATACCAGCAATCTGATGTTTTAATTCAAAAACACTTACAAAAACATCAACCCTTTAAACCATATATTATAATTATTATAGTTTGTTGGACGCTCGCAAAGCGTTTGACAATTAGCTGGATTTCAACGGGCTTGAACACAAATTCCTTTCCCTGCTTTTTACTTTCCTGCAAAAAAAAAAAAAAAAATACAAGAGGCTTGCTCGCTTTCCAAATTCTTTTTTCGGAGTTCGCTCTCCGTTTCATACCATTCTGCGTTACTTTTACAGACCCTGAGAATTTTGTGGTTCGCTATAATTTTGTGCTGTTCAAGAAATCTCATTAGCATCGTTTAAGTCAACAGTCTTAATGCATTGTGTCCCGCAAATTGTAGTTTAAAATAAGAAAACCTTTTCGCACTATATCATTTAGAAATTTATTCATCTACATAGACTTTTTTATCTTTCTTGCACTTTCTTTTGTCGTGCCGCACACGCTGTTGAAGCAAATAATTGTTTCTTTGGGATAAATGTAACCGTTAAGGTTTGTTTTTTTTTTTTTTTTTTTTCCGCCAAATTTATAAGTATTTTCGTGCGGGTTTGTTTGTTGTGCAGGCACGCATATTGTGTTGAACAACAATCTTCGTCATGTCTACACCTTTGACAAATGGTGGCATCTCCATGTTGGTTGAGGGGAGCGCAAATGCAGAACCGATAGTCCAACTTCTCAACATTTGTCCCCTTCAATCTGCGTTGAACACCGAGCTCCAACATCGCGTGCATCTCTCCGATGGTGTGCACTTTCAAACAGCTCTTTTGCCCTCAAAATTTGCAAGTCAAATTTCAAATGCTCGATTGCAGCACGGAACCATTGTTCGCTTGTCCAAAACCCTTTGCAGAATGATAAAGCATGAATTGTAAGCACCCATTTTCCTTTATGCCTGTATGCTCCACTTTCGTTTCTTTTATATGCACTGAATTTTTTGTCCCTTTTTACTTTCATCCTTTCCAGGACTGTTCTTGTTTCCGACCTGGAAGTTGTGCTACAAACACATCCACAAATTGGTGCTCCTACTCCTCTTCCTGCCAGTGTCGTTCGCGGAAAGCAATCGACCGACAATGCACAGCATGGAGCCGGCGGAGGTCTGGTCCCGCAAACACCTCCCCAGAAGAAAATAGGCCTGCCTAACACTTCAAGAATGCCTCTAAAAATAAGTGCGCTGAATACGACCATGCGTACATGGTCTATTGAAGGTCGTGCCCTTGGGAAAACAACACTAAAGGACTATGCTAATGCAAATGGCTCCGGCTCTTATTTTGGCTTTGATTTTGTGGACTGTGAAGGTGGGGAAATACGCATTACATGCTTCAATGAAATTGCAACAAAGTTTTATGGACAAATTGAGGCTGGAAATTTATACACCATCACGAATGGAAGGATTGGGAGTGCAAAAGCAGGTTACAACCACCTTGACAACGAATTCGAGATATTTCTGCAAGCTTCTTCCACTATCTGTCCGTTGCTTATCGATAATACCACAATTCCTTTGCATAACTTTCACTTCACTGGAATCAAAGATATACCTGCAAAACCTGTTGGTTCCTTCATTGACGTTATTGGCATTGTTTTGGCAATCTCTCCTTGC
This sequence comes from Taxus chinensis, assembly GCA_019776745.2. Classification (NCBI taxonomy): domain Eukaryota; kingdom Viridiplantae; phylum Streptophyta; class Pinopsida; order Cupressales; family Taxaceae; genus Taxus; species Taxus chinensis. The sequence continues at coordinate 700,002,192 of CM034151.1, forward strand.
TCGACTATTCGTAGACGGGATAACAGTGAAACTAAACGAAGAAGCTTGCAATTGAAGGACATGTCCGGATTTAGTGTTACTGTAACTTTATGGGGCCTGCATTTACATGACCTTGCTCAACAACTTGAGGAATTACTTTCTATTCCGCAACTACCAGTATTGGCTTTGAAGGCAGCGCGTCTTTCAAGTTTCAACGGCGCTTCCATAGACACTGTCTCCAGCACAAAATGGTTTGTTGATCCTCAAATTCCTGAAACTAAAACACTGCACGACTGGGTTGCCTCTGAAAATTACACTGTTGAAACTCCTTCTGTAACGAAGAAATTTCTAGGTCCTCCTCAAAGCTTAAAACCTGTGGCAACAATTGCTGAAATACTTCAAATGGGCAATACAGAGAGCAATGAATGGGCTACGCTTAAAGCTATAATTGCAGACATCGCAATGGATAACTTCTTCTACATGGCTTGCCCCCTTGCAATCGGTGACAAACAGTGCCGAAAGAAAGTGAAACCGGCAAATAATGGGACGTGGTTTTGTGCAAGTTGTAAGTCTCATGTGCGTCAGTGTGATTACAGATATGCTCTCCGTATAAACTTGCAAGATGTCTCTGGAGAGCTGCAATCAGTTACTGCATTTGACACAGCTGCTGAAGAAATCATGGGTGTCGCAGCGGTGGACCTCCAGCTGTTATGCATAGACGACGAAGCAACAACGGAAATTGCAAATCAGATAATTGGTCGTGAATACAAATTCACTCTATCTGTGAAAAAAGAAACTTTTCGTGGAAATACGCAGCTGAAATGTGTCATACTTGATTCCCTTAAATTGGACGAATCAAAAGTCATTGATTGAATTTGCCTCTCCTGGGCACCATAACACTTTCCTATATTTTAGTTTCTTCAATTTTTGCTCATATCTCCCCTGTAATATGGTTTTGTCCGCAGATACATTTCTAATATGCTTTTGTCCGCATGTTATAATGGACTATAACTCTCCAACTTTTCCCATTTAATGGTTGTCACTACTGGTTTGTATGTGCATCTATATCGCAGAGAAACCCTTTTTGTACTTGAAAAAAATGTATGATCCAATGTCTATATATATATAGACTTTTTGCTAACATTATGGAACGCTTTATTCATTTCTTTACTTTTTGTCTATATTTCGCATGGATTTTTTTATTCTTTCTAGCTTGTTCCTTCTTGGTCCCTATATAAAAAAAATGAAACCATATCTATATGTTTTTTCCTAATCAAAATCTCGATACACACCCTTCTAATTCTTCCTTTGCTTCCTTTAAAATATATGCAACAATGAATCGTTTTGCTTTTCTTTTATTGCCTTTACCTAACAAAATATAAAACATTTACAACGAGCTAGCATTTACAAATGGTTTTTGCATTCATTTCCCTTTATGCAGATACAAAATGTGCCACTCTTTTAATCTTCTCTTATACCACCTTTATTTTGTGATTTTCGCAGATTGTTTTTTGCACAATGCCTACCCCGGAGCAAAGACAAAGAAAGAGAGATATTTATGCCTTGCACAAAGAGGAAATCAATGCTTCCCGACGTGAGCGCTATCGCCAACACCAGCAAATGCCTTCAACTTCTAATCCCTTCCAAAGTAGTCACCACCCCCCTTTCATGGCTTCCCCTACTACTTTCCCCTCCACATCGCACAATTCTCCTTTTCCCCTTTGCATTAACCGCAGTGCCTGTGTCGAACTACAGCCCTCTCCATCGCTACTCAGTCCTCCATTTTCGCATTCTTCTGAGCATGCATCCCCTTCCGCCCAACCTTTTCGCGATGACCGCACCCAGGATTCCACGTTCCCTGTGCCGCTCCACAAAACAAACGCTTCAGTGCCATCTTGGGCGGATGCCCAACGCAGATTCCGCCGAAGGCTAGATCTTTTGTCGCAAATCCAAACCTGCTCCATTTGTCTTGAAAACTACCCAGGCATACATACTACTTTCCATGAAGGAAAACACGCATGCATTAGATGCAAGTCCGAAAAAAATGGTCACCGCTTCTCCTCCTGGAACAATATGGATCCTGGCATTCAACCTGCTTTCCTAAAATCTTTAACCCAAGTTGAAGAAATGTTGATTGCTCGCATTAACCCTATTTTGCAAGTCACACAAATGCGCGGAGGACAATATAAATATTCAGGTCACACAATAAGTTTCCCACAAAACATTTCTTCCATTGCCAAATACCTTCCTCGTCGACTAGGAGATTTGGATCTCTTGTTGATTCAAAAAAATGGAAGTCAACAAACAAAATACGACTTCTATGTTAGTAGGTCCCGTGTTTGGAAAGCACTTGAATATAAAATTATCCATGACCCCTACTATAAGGATGTTCTTATTGACACTGAGGCTCTTTCTTCTCTCCCCTCGGACCCAACAAACATATCCTCCTCCCTTAATTCTATTCCTATAGACCTTCCAGCCTCTCACTTCTCTGAAGCACAAGATAATGACAACCCTCCTTCCAACCCCTACGAGTATCCAGAGGAGTCGTCTTCTTTTGTTCCTTCACACCCTAATACTGGCACCGAAGAAGAGTTGATCGAACAGTACCTACTTTCAAATGGTCGGCCTACGCCTTGCACCTTAGCTTGGCCTGAAGTTGGAAATTCACCAATAAATGAATACACCACTGAAGGCCTTTTCTCAATGGCTTTTCCAACTTTGTTTCCAACTGGTGCAGCATTGTTTAAACAACCTCGCATGAAGGATGTTCAGATGCATGAATATGCCCTCCACCTTATGCGCTACCATGATGATCGTTTCGGGTCGCACCCTAGGTTCCGGTATTTTTTACTTAACCTTATTATGAGACATAGGAGCCAATCTACAGCTGCAGTTTTCATGAGGTTGAACCTCGAACATGGTATCCCCCCTACTATAGGCCAGCTACGACAACGCCTACATGATTTCCCTGATGATTGCCTTCCACAGAGTTTAATGAGATTTGGAGCCAACCTGCGAGGGACCCGAACATTTTGGTCAAAGAGCAGAGGGGAGGTCTCGGACATGATTGAACAATTAGGGGCACCCACACTCTTCTTCACTCTTAGTGCAGCGGACACAAAATGGCCTGACCTGCATAGCACCATGCCAGGTTTTCCTCCTGCTGAGGCCCGTGCTGCACAACAATGGAGGACCCAGAACATTGTTAGCCACCCGCATCGTGTCGCTGCTTACTTACATCAGAGATTCACAATATTCCGTGAAGAAGTGTTAGAAAAACATCTTCAAGCCAAGGACTACTGGTACAGGTAAATTTCTTCATTGGTCTCTACTTTTTTCTCTGCTTAAATATATAACGCTTAACATTCCTTTACCGTAGGTATGAATGGCAACATAGAGGTTCCGCACATGTTCATGGTTTCTTGTGGCTTGGAGATGCTCCCGACGTTGATCGCATCGACTGGTCAAATAATGAATCTGTGGACAAAGCAAGGCAATTCTTTGATACCTATATATCTGCATGGAATATGCGCCCTCCTTCCATCCACTCGGAATTTGTTCACAGGAATATCCAGGATGACCCTTGCCTCTTAGTTTCGTCTCAAATCCTTGCAATTTCGCCGCTACAGGATTTGCAGGAGTTAATAAATCGAGTGCAACGCCATACCAAGTGCTCCGAAAATAGTTGCCTCCGGAAAAAGAATAACCGCCTCCAATGCCGATACAATGCACCTTGGGAGAGTAGACCCGCTTCTCTTTTGTTTGTTGATGAGACTGCTTCTGTTAAATACCTACCTGCCAGGAATGATAATAGATTGAACACACACAATCCAGCAATGTTATCCATATGGAGAGCCAATATCGATTGTCAACCTGTGCTATCTCGCCATGCTGTCCTCAAATACATTGCCAAGTATGCTTCCAAAGCAGAGCAAAGGTCAGAAACATACCACCATATGCTTTCTAGATTTTCGTCAAATTTAGATCCTGATCAGCCAGCGCATTTAGCCATAAAGAAGATGTTAACTGAGAGTGTTGTTGAACATGACATTAGCGCACAAGAAACATGCCACATGCTCCTCAAATTGCCACTTGTAATGTGTAGCCGCACTTTTGTATCGCTCAATGTAGGCAGAAAAATCTTGAAAAAATTGGTTGAAGCAGAATGTGAGGATGCAGAGACTTCCCTCCTTTTAGATGCATACAAGGTCCGGCCTTCAAACTTGGAAAGCCTTGCACTGATTGAAACTGCGCGCGATTGGAGTTACAGCAAACACCGCAGACACGATAAATGGAGGCGTCGTCCCGTACCAGCTGTTGTTCGAGTGTTCCCTAGGTTTCAATGCATTCCATCTAGGGATTCCCCCTCTTTTGAACTTTTCTGTTGGTCAGAACTCCTTCTATACAAACCTTTCCGCAACATTTCTATTGATATTGGCTCGACACCTCAAGAAACCATTTCTAGATGGGCCTTGTTCAAATACAATTATCAGCCCTGGCATATTGGACGACATGAGTCAAATCCATCACCCCCCTCCAGCAGTGACACCGACTCAGACATCGAGCCTCCCCTGCCGGTTCAACAGCTGCATGATTGGCAAGTTTTGGCTCGAAGCCGCCCAGGGAACGCTTCTTTCCTTGACAGCTTGCAGTTGTTGGGCCTTCGTGAATTTGACACCCTTCACAATTGGAGTGCGCACCGAGTTCCTGTTGCTCTACAATCTCATGGTGCCACTTTTATCGATGACAAAAAGGCAGACTATGTTCCTTCTTCCCTCAGGGACAGATTGCACCCTCCAGTTTCAGGTTTATCTCCTGAACAACAACAAGCTTTCAACATAGTTACTCAACACTTCGCTCAAAAAAACAGCTTGCCTCCGCTAAGGCTTATTATACAGGGGACTGCTGGTACGGGGAAATCTTTTCTCATTAACATTTTGAAGTCTTCATTTGCTTCTTCATCCAGTGAAGGCCTTTCGGCTCTCCTTCTACTTGCCCCAACCGGGGTTGCTGCTTTCAACATTTCGGCCTCAACAATACACGCAAGCCTCCGAATTCCCATTAAAGAACTCAAACCCTTAGAGGGACAAGCTTTGTCGTCTCTTCAAGACTCCCTCAAACACATCGAGTACATTCTGATTGACGAGATGAGTTTCGTCGGGCCAAAGTTGCTTTCCAGAATCGATTACCGTCTTAGAGAGGCTTTCCCGCACTTCAAGAATTCTACATTTGGAGGGAGATCTATGATACTTGTAGGAGACCTCGGTCAACTTCCTCCAGTTATGGACATTCCTCTTTATGCTAGCAAGTCTTACGGAGCTAACCTTTGGCAAGAATTCAACATATCTGTCTGCCTTCATTCAGTTTTCCGTCAACAAGGCGCAGATCCAGCTCAGACATCATTTCGTAACTTGCTGCTTAACATTCGCAATGCAATGCCTCTGGTGCAGGACTGGGAAACTCTCATGTCAAGATCCGTTTCCTCCCTTTCCGAACAAGAAAACATTGATTTTAAAGATGCGCCCCATCTTTTTGCTCAAAATAACCTTGTGGACTCGCACAACCTTGTTATGTTGAAATCCCTTAACTCTCCTATTGCCAGGTCAATTGCGGAACATACCAGACGCTCGGCATCGGGCGACACCGAAGATGATCAATTGAACCCCAAGGTTCTTCTCTGCATCAACCAGAAAGTAATGCTTTCCGCAAACTTATGGGTTGACAAAGGTCTTGTCAACGGTGCTACTGGTACTATCATCGACATAGTCTATGGGGCTTCCTCCGGACCTCCTGCTTTGCCTCTTTTTGTCGTCATCAGGTTTGATCATTACACAGGACCTCCATGGGATTCGAACAACCCCTTCCACGTTCCTATTCCTCCAATTTCAAGAGGGGGTCGCAGGCAACTACCACTCAAAATGGCATGGGCTTTTTCTATCCACAAGTCTCAAGGGCTTACATTACCGCGTGCTACAATTGACATTGGCGGAACTGAAAGACAAGGCCTGACATTCACTGCTGTATCGCGGGTTCCGTCCCTTTCTTCACTCCGTATTTCTCCAGCATTCTCCTTCACCCGTTACTCTCGCATGTCCTCCACCCCGCTTCTTCAATCCAGGCTCAACGAGGAATCGCGCCTGCGCTCCCTTCCATCAACTCTCCCGCCCCTCCCCCAACACTTGCCTTAATTCCTTCTCCTCTTCCAACGTTCCGGTCTTCAGTCTTCGTTGGCTACAACAACTTCTTTATACCATCCTTGCATGTACATAACAACCACATTTTGTATCCTTTTCACTTTTATCGAATGTTATATGTATGTCCAACTACTTTCAACGCTCTATTATTGGTTCGGTACCTTTCTTCAACCTTCCAATAAATGTTCAAACATTTCGCTAGTAATCAATCTACTAGACCTAAGCCTTTTTAGTTAACTCGCTATTATTCTTTACTATTTTACGTTCACAAACATAACTCTCCTCAATTTTTCATTCCGTTTCCATAACTTCTGCGTCTTCCGCTTCACATCTTTCGGCGTTCCCATCGCACCCACCATGTGCGATTGCTAGTCTATATAATGAATATGTTTATAAACAAGAATCTTAAGAATATGATTCGATAGAGAGCGGGCAGTAGGCGCCGATTATTTAGTAGTTTATTGAAGTCGAGGAAAGTGACGACATTAGACGTAGTTGGCTACGTAGGTAATGTTGATGTAGTTGATGCCCTTGTAGAGGCCATCGTTCTTGGAGGTGACAACAGTGTCTCCCGTGGTGAGAAGATCAACCTGCTCGTACGAGAATTTGACATCGCACTTGGCCAGGGTGGCTTGTAGATCAACCTTCACGGTTTTACCAGGGTCCACGGTCACATGGGCTCTTCCTGTCGGTGTAGGTAAAAGGCAGCTCCATGGTGGCTGCCTGGTCGGTGTTGTTGCTGGCGGTGTTGGTTCCCAGAACCAGCGCCTGCACTTGGTGGATCTCAGCACTGTCCACGTCGTAGACGACGGAGCGCACGCTGCGTTGGAGCACAGGCTCCTCCACGCCAAGCAGCGCGCTTTTTTCCAGCGACCAGGTGCCGGCGTTGAGGCAGTCATTTTTATAGTCGGCGGTGAGCCTTTTGCAAAACGCATCGTTGCCCAAGCATCGCAGTCCCACCGTTTTGAGATCCACCTGCACCGGAAGAAAGAGCAAGTCCTTGTTTGAGGTGTCGAACCCCTCGGCGGGCGTGTCTGCCCAAATCCAGTTGGGACTGCGCCTCCACAAATTATTTTGGTATAAGGACTTGATCCTCACAACTCCCTCACCGTGTCCCTCTTCGTTGCTCACGGGTACCACTTGAAATCTCACGCGCTCGCTGGCGATGTCACTTGCGAACATCTGCTGATACGGGTGACCTTCTGCCCATATCGACACCAGATAATTTCCGTTGTCTCCTTTAAAAACAACGTACTGGGGAAGCTTTGCAGTTGCACTGGCCATGATAATTAACTCCTTAGTGATTTTTCCAAATGCTTGGTTTTGCGTTTTAATACCATCCTTAATAATCTGCTTATATATTTATAGCCACCCTCTCCGCATTTCCTGTCTCTACAAAACTTATATAGGCGTGCCTTGGACGGGAAGAAGAAGGGTTCACCCTGGCGTAAGGATTTATTGCTCAACACCATTAAGTGTGGTTATCATTTCATCTACCGCCAGTCCCTGACCATTAAACCCTCATACAACTCGTTGCCGGCAATTCATCACCATCTATTTTCAGTCTTAATCATTCAAGTTTTAAGCTTTCCCTATCATTAGGGTATATATATTTTATGATTTATGCAATAATCTCTCCTATATTATTTTTTGTCTAATAGTACCTTTTATTCTTATCCTATTTATATGAATAAGTCATTAAGACATCAGTTTGGTTTGTTAGGTGTGATATCAGAGTCCTAGAGGCTCTTATGTGTTATTTAGGTGTGATAGTTGTCTTCCAGAATTTTTCAAATTCAAATGGAGTAGTTTTTTCCAAAGTGATGAATTTTATTGCTTGATTGAAGAGGTGACTTATGACTGAGCAAGTGTAATTGTGAGTTTGTTTGGAGGAATACTTAGTTGTTTAAGAAGATCTCAAAGGGTGAACAACTAATACATAGTGTGGCCATTATGGGAAGAGTAACTAAAAAATCATACATGCAGGGCAATCAAGTATAAGCATCACCAAACGTAACCATGTAATTCTTCATTCATTTTTGATATCCATCTACAGGTACCACGAAGGAAAGTTAGTAAGGCCTTGGTTTTCTGGGTTTATCCGCCTTCCTTAGTAAGAAAAGACTCTTCCTAGCATTGTAATAGGCCTCCTAACAAATTTTATTTCTTGAATCAAGCTGCAATAGGAGTTATAACAAAACAAGCCTCTCGGGCTGAGGGAAGACCCAATAAGGGTTTAGTGAGGATATTGTGTATTAAAAATCCTTAGAAAAGGAACTCAGCCCTAAGATTGAATACATAGCATGTTGAAGGGGTCTTCATGGTGTTTAATGAATACTTTTTGGATTCCACACATGGAAAAAAACATATTTTTACCAGTTCTCTTTAAGACCTTGTGCACAGTCTGTGAGACCTACAAGTGGAAGAAATTTTACAAAGAAAGTATGCTCTATAGGTGGAGTTATCGTCTGAAATTTCAAACATAGAAAGAAAGCCATAATGGGAATTAGAATCTACTCTTATATAATCTTTAAATTTCCTACATTGAATTTTGTACAAGACAGTCCCCTGTACAAGACCTAGTTTGGGATTTGCAAGTCAAATGGAAGAAGTTGAGCTAGAAAGAGTAAACATAGGAGTTAGATGCTAAAATATTGTATACACTTTTGGGATGTTGAGATAGACCTAAAGAAGTGGAAGCCAGTTTGTGGGTAGTCCTAGATTCCTCTGAGCATGAACGAACCAAGGAACCTTGTCTTAAGGGCATAAGGAGATTATTTTGGCAAGTCTAGTGAAAGCTTGAATCTTGGAAGTTTGGAATCATTTTAATGAAGGTCCTAATAGTTATATAAAAGTGAAAAAAATAGGGGAACACATGCAAGGAGCAATCAAGGAGAAAGAGGTCAGAGGTTGTTTTCTTGAGTAAGTAGATAAAGCTAGAATTTGATCAAAATGGATGCAATTGGGTAAGGTGATAGTTCCCCTCCTTTTGAACCATTATGAAAGGATTATTAGTAGGAATATGATAATGCTAGGTTAGAGTGAGATGAAAATGAATCCATTCATGTCAATAATTGTATGCTTTGCAAGTGATTGAGCCACTTTTGGGTTAACCGATGTTCTTCAAGGTAAAGTAGATAAGATTTAATTGTTGAAACCTCCTTCTGGATTGATCATGTGCATATTTTTAGTTATTTGATCTGCATCACTTGTTGTTGTTTGACCTATGTGCTTCTGTCATGCTATTGTTGTTTTGTTGCTGCAGCATGCTGCTCATTTCCATGTTGTTTCTTTAGGTCTTCATTGTTTTATCTCGTCTTTTAGCATTTTTTAATTGGGTAGGATCCCAATCAATAAAATATATCCTAATCAAGAAATATATATTTCTTATTTTTGAAAAAAATAAGTCTAGTTGTTCTAGAAAGAGTTGTCCAATTCTCAACAAATTATATTTTAAACTTTGAACATAATATACATTTGAATTTTTTTTCTCCCCATACTTATTTAGAATTTTGACATTCCCTTTCCCCATGATTGAAAGACTATTATTGTTTCCTAAAGGAACATATGATTTTACTAACTTATCCATATTTGGAAACACTTTTAGATTTCCTATCATATGGATATTGGCTACTATAATTTCAGTCCTTCAAAAAATTGTTTTTTTCCAGTCTTTCAAAGAAGTATTTTCCATGGATTTTGTAACACTATATCTTGTCATCTTGAAAAAATCGTAGTTAATGTAGTAGAGACATGCTAGTGATAAAAGAGATGAAACACTCGATTAATCAATCGAGTATTACGTTCATGGGTTTGATTATTGCTGATTTCAAATCTATTCTACTTTATGGTATTCATTATGTTTTACACACACACACACACACACACACACACACACACACACACACACACATGTTGTTGCACACACCAATTTCCTCTCTAAAATATATTATCAGATTAGGTTCACATCACCGTGTTCTACATTTACATAATAATGGAGGTTTCTGGTTATTTAAATCTAAATGCAAAGGGATATTAGAGGTTTTACTCTTTATTTTGTTTCAAATATTACTAATTTTGTTTTCTTAATCTATAATTTGCCTTTGTTTTATAACAAAATTAAAAAATATAGTTAATATGGTTGTTGCTTAGGATGATGTTTTCATAGTAAATTCTTTAGGCGTAGAAGAATTTACAGTGTAAATGGTTTTATAGTTTATAAATTTTTGGCTTGAATAACTATTGAGTTAAAATGTATAAGAAAATAGGCACCACCTGATGTTATTTAAGTGAAAGTAGTTCTGCAGAAAGTTTTAACTTTTGAGTTTGTATTTTTTCTATAAAATCTTAATTTCGGTAGTTGCTTTCTGTTGGTGCTCAAAATAGTCTCGCCCCATTTTTCCATTGAAAATATGTCCTTCTACGGCCTCTGCTATATTTTATCCCCCCGGTGTTATGCCTTAGAAGTCTCTACCTTCCTTTTGTTGCAATAATCATTCCATTCCTGGGCCGAAAATCACTTATGGATCCATGGTTATCTCCTCATTTCTTTGTTCCTTTGAAGGGGTCTGTAATTTGGGTCTCACATTCTCTGTTCATCTAAAAATTCGGGCTTTCCCGTTCTTTCTGTCTTTCACAGTCAGGATTTGTTAACCTTGTCATTTTTTACCTAAATACTTGAAGAAAAATGAATGGCCATAGCACAGAGGAATGTATTTGAGCCTTATAACATTCTTGAATTCTCCGTCCTTGGAGAAAATTTCATCTCAGGGATAAAAACGGTCATTTTTCTACACTTTACGGTTTGAAGAGCATTTCTCCCAGTCAAATTTGCATCCTTGTATCAACAGGAAACATGGCCTCTTTTTGTTGGACGTGGCTTAGCAGGGTACGTCAGAAATTTTATGAATTTTGTTAACGTAAATATTTTTCCACGTGGAGGAACGATGCTCATTTGAAGATCTACTTTTTGGTTTGTCCTTAGAGTAGCGCCGAGAGGACATGTGGAGGTTTCAGCTGCTTTGCCCTAACTCAGAATTTTTTTTATGCAGCTAATACAGTTTGTCTGGACAGGAACACGTGGCGAGCCCGCGCTCATTCATATTCTTAAACTTGAGTTTCATTTTAAAGAAGTGCCAAGAGGACACTTGGAGGCCTCTGCTCACTTTTCATTTTGCTTGGAATGTTCAATAGATAAAGGAGACTACCTCAGACCTTGACACATGACACCTTCCGCTGAGCTTTAAGCCTTTAGACATTTTTTTTCCAGGCTAGGACACGTGGTGAGCCTGTGCTCGCTCAGGGTCTCAACCTTTGGGGACCATATTAAGATGCACCATTGTGATGAATGGTAGTTTGAAATAGTTAAAAGGGTAGGAGGTGGACCATCGGGGGCAACTTGGATTTTTTGCCCCTTGATATTCAACAAACTGAAATCATCAAAGCGACCTATGGGCCCAATAAAGAAAAGTCAAAAATGACTCTAGTCAACGGCACAAGTGCCGACCTTCAGAGGAAAATTGGGAAATTTTCCTTTTGTGGGAAAAGGAGTTAAAATTGAAATAGGGAGTGTGGTTCCACCAGGACCCTCATCAAAAAAATAGAAGTGGAAAGGTGGAGCTGCGGAGAAAACTTGGAAAAATGTCCCTTCTCCAAAAAGGAGATGAAATAGAAAATTTTAGCCATGGTTCCCTTGGGACCCACCTTAGGACACATGTCAGGTTCATTTCTTGAGGGTGGAGGTGCGGAGAAAAATGTGAAAATTTCACATTTTTCCAAAAATTTATAAAATGAAAAAGGGAACCCGTAGGCCTGTTTTAAAGTAAATCTTCCATGTGGATGGCCCAAATTCAAAATAGAGATCAACAGAAGTTGTGCATCTATATCTGATTTTTCTGCCATTTTCACTCTAGAACTCCTGCAGAGGCGAGTCTTCATGATTTATTGATATTTTTTTCACGCTAAACAGGGAAGTGGAGTTATTTTGATATTTAAGTTTGGTGAGGGAGATTGGGGGATGTCTTTTTCCATTAAGATGAGATCTGGCCTTTGGGCTCAATCTGATTTTCTATTTTTTCTTCCTAGGAACACAACGAACCAGATTTGACAGATTAGGGGTGGAAGTGGTTGGCGAGTTGAAGAAAGAGTGATCTACCTGAAGGAGGAGTTGAATGTGGGAGATATTCGAAGAGATCTCCCCCCTTGAGCACCTGACAGCTTTTTACAGATCTGATTCCGGGAATGGTGATCAAGATCATGGTGAACACTAGTGCACTCACTGTTTACATTTTTGAGGGGGAAAACTCCATGGAAAATGTTATAAATTGCATGAATTTTTTATGCAAATGATGGGGGGTGTTAGGGGTCATAACTGATTTTTAAAAGAGAAAAGCTTAATAGAGTCCGTCTATTATGAGGAACCATCTGAAGAAACCTGTTTAATCTTCGTTATGTTAAATTTGATCAAGTCAAGGTGGTTAGGACTGTACAGACATTGACAAGCTGTGAGATTGTTCTAGAAAATTTCCCCTACTAATAAATTTAATCAAACTTGAGTTATTCTGTGTTATTTTTGGGAAAAATGTGTCTTTTTCATTTTTGAATGTCTGCAAATAGTTTTTCTTGTTCCTATCACAATCTTGTATTAAAATCCTCCTCAATCACATATATATCAATCCTTGTGTTAGTTTAGTGGCATCTATAATTTCATTTCTGTAACGACCAAAAAAACCACACACAAACAACACAGTGAAATACATGATAACTTTTTTTTTTTTACTTGCTTTGACACATAACACGACACAACATGTCGTCACAAGGTTACAACCAACTCTGGGAACCACTTGTTACGAGGATGACCACAAGGTCAGCACGGAAACGTTCACACCCAAAAGGATAATACACTTCTCTTTTTGGATAGAACAACATAGAAGTCCAACCACATGACACTCTCACAGCTAGGGCAAGCCACAGTAAGAAATGATTGAAGGTTATTTATTTTGATAAAACACCCTTTAACTCGTGACTTATGTTTTCAAAAAGATTCAATATATGACTCGCACAAATTCATCTTACCAACTGAGTTATTTTCGTATACACTGTAGAGTAGTTCACTTAAAGTCTTCTCCTACTTGCTAAATCCTATTATCTTCCAGAAACTAACCATTGTTTTCCTTTAAGCTTGTTTAAGAGTTCACCCAAAAGGGGTAGTGTTCACTAGTTTTGCTAGGGATATCAATTTATAAAATTTTACTTTACAAGGATAGTTTCACCTTTGAGTACTTCAGGAAATCTTATTCTCAAGTAAGTCATCTCTACATTAATTTATCTGAATACATATATTTTAGTTAACTTCTATAAAGGTCAACCACTCCATTTAATTTTACTTATATCACATCATTACAAGGTGTCAGAGAGTTTTGACTTAACACTTTATTCTCAAAAAAAAAAACAAGGCTTTACAATACTTATGCCAATGTAATGATTGAATATCATTTCATATCAAGGTAAGTTACTAGTCTAACAACAAAAGGGAAAGAACACTTCACCACGTAGTTTTCTGAACATACCAAGACAAGAGATCCTCTAAACTCCTTGCAAGCAAAGTTACAAAATTTACAACGCATTGAACTTTCTATAAAGAACTTCATAATTTGAACTGATGAAACTTTTACACTCTTTTCCTTTAATCTACTCGCATATTCCATCTGCACAAATATTTACTAGAGTCAGTTCGCTAGAACTGAGCATGATAAGATATAAACCTCACCTAATAATTTATGCCATCTAGTATTTAAATAAATGAAAGCTTGCAATACTCCTTATCAAATAACTTTCTATCATACATTTAAAACTTAACTGCACATCTCATGATAATACATTTTCTACTCATTAATGTTCACTTCTTTAAGATCTGCTTACATAAGGACACAATTCCAAGTGACTAGATACACAACCTTAACCATGCAACAAATCATACTTAAATTACAGTAATAATAATAATGCTCACCTAATACCCTCGACCTACTTCACATATATAAGTATCCAACAATATTATCTTTCAATTAAATAAAAGCACCAACGACATTAAGTTTACACAATATATACAAGTATCAAACTTATAGTATTCATCGATATTACCCAAGTATCAAACCTTCCTAGATAATCAGTGATATGTAAGTATAATTTGGATATTTATCTCACAATTTTAAGAATATACTTATGTTAACAAATATTTCACCAATCCACAAGTTCATATATTATTTAGGTATCCTTTAGGTTGCTTATTCCATGTCTTTATATGTTTCTATTAGTATAAGGGTCCAACTCATTGGAATGAGTTACGATCAACAATATTGTCATATTTTGCTAATATGTCAAAGATACATTTGACTAACTAAGATAAGTAAGCACGGTCCAAGCCACTATAAATACAAGTATCAACATTATCTCAACTCTCAATTGAGATGCAAGTATCAATTTTTTTTTTTTTTGCTAACATAATAATCGTCGTAAATGCCCAGAAAAATATTCCACTCGTTAACCAAGTATTGAAATAACATATTTATCCTTACTGGTTACCTGATAACATAATATACCTTGTTATATAATTCAACCTCCACCTGCATACCCCAATTTATGGGTATTAAATTATTGTTCGATAAAATGAAGTTAAATAATTTCAGGTGGACTTATATCCTTACTGTCATGCATGGTATGCATAGTCCCATTATGGTAGCTGTCACCTTTACTTAAGGCTATGCAAGAATCCATTTTAGGGTAGTTATCTTAACTTCCTTATTCATCTATTTTTCCTACCAAAAGTCTTTCGACAAGCTTCAAGGTCAAAGTATAAGATAAAATTTATAATTTCATATTTCAAGCATTGCCTGAATTCATATGCATGAGGGCATCACATATCAATCAAACTTGAAGAATGTTGACATTCATGAGAGTTCGATGTATCCAATATTACTTTAACCGATTCAAAGATCCAAGCAGTACCTCAAAAATTAAGCCCCCCCCCCCCCCCCCCCCCCCCCATAGAATTATCCACACAGGATAATGACTTGCGTGCTTAACATATTCATAAAGGTCATAGAAAACCCATTAACGCATGCTTCAGGAGGGTTCCAATCTGATAATAAGCTCATAGTAATAATAATAATAATAATAGCAGAGGGCCTGGTGAGGGATTTTCAATAATCCCCAAGGTAAATGATAATCGAATGACTCAGATGGAGCTATCTAGAAGGACCAATAAAACTAGTATGACTCTTCCCAAATAGAAGCCCCCAATCCTAATGGGAGTTTATATTATTATAAATCCACAGTAAAACCCAAATACAGTCATATCAGAAATTCCCTTTTTCAAGCCATGTTCTACATAATATAAACAATACAAGCAAAATTATAAACCTCATTCACGCTCCGTAATATTTTCTACAGAAACCATCATTCAAAGGGAGAATCAAGGCAAAAGATAACCCAACATTATAAGATCAGCAGGCAAGAATTGATGTAGAGATTTCTTCTACTCAAATAGTAAATAAGATAGACTGTAAAGGAGGGGGAGAGAGATCAGTTCATGCAATTATGATTAAAATTCCTTTGAAACCCATCTCTTTCTGGGCATCTCTTTCAAGAAAGAGTCAATATATGTAAATACATGTTATAAAATATCCAGAGTCCAAACGCTATATATTTAGTAAAACAAAAACACATCAACATTCCAAAAGAAACCCATATCTACAGCATTTGAACCAACTTGCAAAGATCGATTTATCCAAATGCTAAAGGAAATAAATCATTAAGAGAGAGGGTTAGTCTTATCATGCCTATTTTAAACGCTACATCTCATGGCCACGCACGTGCAGACCCCTTCTCCCCGCAGTCCCAAAATTATTTCTCCACCAAACTCACGCTTCTCACCCACACGGTGTCCCAAATACCACGCAAGAGAAACAATAACCATTCCGGTAAACTTTGGGCAAAGCTTTGCAAGTTGCTCAATGTCATCCATGGTAACTTCTTCAAATCCATGACAGCAGAGCTGCTTCAATGCTCCTTTGATATTGCTCCAAGAGGCTTGCATGTGTTGTGTTTTTCCAAGAACCCGTTAACAATGTTCAGAACCATGAAGATCTTGATTGGCCTTTGCAAAGCAAAAGGATATGAGAGAACTTCCCTTTGCCTCCCACAGTTTTCTTTTTCTTTGAGTTTTTCATTCAAGCTCTTGCAGAGGGTTCTCGTCTCACTATCTGTATCCCTAATTAGCTTTAAAAGCCTAGAAGAATAAATTTCTTGTGGATCAGTTGCGGAGCATTCTTTTGAACAAATAATATGTCCACCAAGTGCATGGCTCCTTTCATCAAGGATTTCAACAAATGCAGATCTGGCATTCTTAGTCGATTTTCCTGTTACTACTGAGGATTCATGGTAATGATACCTTCCACTTTTTACCTTTTGTTGTCTGTATCCTTATGCTTTTTACCATTTCTAAGCTCATAGAATCTAAAGGAATTTAATGAAAGATCAACCGGTCTGCTCTCATCAGCTTTGTCATTATCATGCAATTCATTTCCTTTTTCCCAACACACTTTTGGCACTGGCTGAAGACTGCTCGTCATGTAAAATATTTGATGAAGTATTCAGCAGAGCTATATCTGAAATGATATCATGCCAAGCATTATCTGCGATGGCTAGAGAATGATTTCCTGAAGACTCACAAATAGATTCCCTTGATATGCTCCCTTTACAACACGACTGTAATCTATCACAACTCTCACTATTTACGCTTTGTTTGCAATCCTTTTCAGTAATATCTAGTTTCAAATTCATTCCACTAATACTGATACTATTTGGGCGCTACTTCTTTGTGAATGGAATAAGGACTATAAATTCATTCTCTTGCAACAGAAGGGAACTCATTTGAGCACTCACGTCTAGTTTAGACCCTCGCAAGAAAAGATGGAAGTTTGACATGGAATTGCAGTGGTGTAGAAGAAGCGTGGTCTTAAGGTCCTTCACAGTCTGGTCTCCCCCGAATTTCGACTGTGATGGTATCACCGCCCAAGGTTTGAAACCTCACCTCCACCATTCCACTTTCACCTTTCCCCTCCATTCCAATGTCGCCTGCCAGTGCCACAGACGATGGATTTCGCGCCAAATAGTAATAACAATAACGAAACCAAAATAGTCTGTCCTCCAAAATACAGATCTAAAAAAAATATTTTTTTTGAGCCAGCAAGGGGGACGAAGTCCTAGGACGCAGAGGGGGAAGATCTGTCCAACCACTGAGAAAAGTATTCAACATCCTTACCACTGAAATTCGAAAGTTTAGTTCCTTTTTTGATTTCAAAAATCCTGTGCAGCTTTGAAAGATTACTCAAGACCCTAAAACTGCCTTCAAGATTTGATCGAGCTTCTTCCATGTTAAATTCACCACCTGGACAAAAGTGACTTTCCAAAATGAAAAGGCAAGACAGCTCAACTAAAACTTTATCTCGTCCTTCTACTACAACTGCAAGATTTTGCAACCACTGATCACGACTGTGGTCGCGTGCAACCAGAACATCAGGTTCAGCACCAACGGTTCCTTGGGATCGCCCTGCAGCAGCTGTCGCACTTACTCTCTCTGGAGGCCACTGGTTTTCTGAGATAAGTTTACCTCTCGACCCTGTAGCTGCTGCATACAGCCAAATCTTCCTCACGGCCCTCCCAGGAGAAATTCAGTTCTACGCTCCACGGATGCTTCCTGCACAGCACGATTTTGAGACCCACACCCACCCTTGCAACGTCGGGGAGACAGACCTTCATTTCACCATTAAAGAATCCACTATCTAGAACACGCTATAGCGATTCATCTGTTTCAGCATTTGATGGAGTGCAAAACAAGCATTCGTGGTTGGACAGACACGACAGGAGACCACGTGAACAGCAGGTGAAGTCAACATTTCAATCAATGAGCATGTGCGGCCACCAAAGTCTCTTGCGTGAGTAGGTCAAAAAAATAAAACAAAATATTTGCAAATCAGGGAAAACAGTGGGTGCGGCCACCAGCAAGGATTCCTTCACATCACTCTTTAATGTCTCCACCCTCCACGCCAAGTCAGGAGATGAATGCTGACCGAGACAAGGTAGGTTGGGGGGGGGGGGGCATTACAATTTCTCACAAGATATTTCATCTAGGAACGAGATAAATGATTTAAAATCACTTTTCTTTCATTTGTTGACAAAGATTGTTTGTAAGCCTCTAGGTGTACCTCAGGCGTGATTGATCTTAGATTTTGATGTTTTATTGGGTCTTCTAACTTGAACCTTCATGTTATAATCTCATAGATTGTGTGAAAAAGTGCTAATCTGGGCCTCCATTGAAGCACATATTCTGGTTAAAGGAACATTTTAGCTATTATGAAGCATTCTGTTGTCTAGGCTTTCCATTTTGTAAGAGTTCTCAGAGATCTGGCAAATCAATTTCATTTTGCCTCACCTCCCACCAAAGTTTATTTAAAAACAACCAATCCTACCCATACTACCCTTGTTTGTCTTGTGTGTGCACAAATGCATAATTTCTATTGCCAAAACATGTAGAAACAATCAGGATTCCAAAATGTCTTTAGTAGCCTAAACCTTGCCTAGGGAATATCTCTACTATCTAGAGTGAAAATTGGTGAGAGTTATATTTTGTTGCATTAATCATATTTTCTTTAAGGTCTCCTTAACAAATGCATAAGGAAGGATATCTCCATCTCCTCCATAAACAATGGGCTACAAAAGGGTTCTCTTACATTGGTTGAAAGGAACAACCTAAAATACTAAGGATAGATCAAATCCTCTTGAGGGTGCTATCCATTTCTCCACATTTGAGTGATAGATGGCAAGTTATATCCCATCCCCGGCTACAAAAGAACTCATTATGATCTATTTGTCTCTAAGCTTCTTGTCAATACTTGTGATGCTACTTAGACTTTGAGGGAGAATAAATTTGGGTACTAACACCTGAGTGGCGCGGTTACCGGGGACATAGTGGTTACAGTTCATATTCATACCCTGGTAAAACACTTCTTATATGCTCTAAATGATAATACATTATTTCAAACATCATATTTTGTTTGGGCCTGTAACAAGTATTCAAAGTTGTAAGTGTTGTGTGCAATTATTTCAATTTCCACACCTAGTGCACTAGTTTTCATTGCTAAATCTGGGTAAAGAAAATTCAGATCATCCCATTTCAAGTTTTTAGTATTGACAGATCATATTTTAGTGCATTTACACAACTAAGGTGGAAATACTTAGTGGTGACCCCTTGTTGATCTAATTCTTGATGATTACCAGTGTCTTAACCTCTGTCAAGTGAGATTTGTTACTAATCTTTGCAAAGCTGGAAGGAAGAAGATATTTATTTTTTAGGGATCTTGCTATGACATTGTTTATAGAGCTAGGAAAAGAAAATTCAAAAGGAAGAAAATCCTGGAGAGTTGTTGGAGATCAACATTCAAGAAAAGAGGTCTCTATTGATGAAAGTCACTGGCCTATCATTGAAGACTACCATTCAAGTGCTTTTGAATCAGGTAGCCTCTTTGTGGAATTGAATTATCCAACTGGAGAGGGGCCTTCGTTTGATTTTGAAAAGTTTTCTTCTCATTCTACCTCGGTATTTTCAAAAGTTTATAGGGTTTTCCAAGAAACAAGGCCTTTAGGGGATATCCATTTTAAAAACTATACCCCTGTGTTTCAAAGAACCCCTACCCCTTATCAGTTTGTTTCTCCTCCTAGGTCACCTCCTCAAAATAGCATGGCCCATCCCCCACCTAGGCCTCCTTTTGTTGTAAACACCTTTGGACCTGTAAATTTTGTGGGAATAGCTAGTTATCCAAATGCAGTGTCTCAAGATGTAAGGAAAAAATTACCAAAGTTCTAAGGAAACAATGATATGACTGGTGATCAACATCTAAATATTTTTTTCAATATGATGAAATCTTTTGAGATTTAAATGAAGATGTATATATCAAATTATTTATCCATACTTTGGAAGAGGATGCAAGGGACTGATATAAAGCTTTTCCAGATAATTCCATTGATTCTTGGACAAAGATGAACAATGCATTTAGGTTGTAGTATGGTGATAGAACTGACCATAGGTTTCTTCTATCATAATTTGAAAACGTCAAGAAGAATCCTAATGATTCATTACATGATTTCAACACAAGCTGTAACAAGACATTGAGAAGATTGCCTATTAGCTTAAGGCCATGAGATGAATCATGTTTGATCAAATATTCAGATGTATTTGATAAAATGATGCTTACTATTTGAGGGACAAAAACCCTACTAATTTGAGTTAGGCCTTCACCATGGCTCTGCAAATAGAGAATAACATCAAGGCAGTTGGAAAGCCTCCAAAAATAGAGGGTGTAAAACTGATTAACCCAGAAAAGCATCAAACAAGTAAGGATGTTGATTTGGAGGAAGTTGTTAAAACTTTGTCAGGGGATGTCAAATAAATATCATACAAGTTAGCCAGGACAGAAAAAGGGATTGGGTAGAGTTCACAAGGTCAACACAAGCAATAAAGCCAAGGCAGGTTTACAAATCACCAAAGATCTTATGACAGAGCTAAGGGACCTGTTGGATTTGCAAATAGATAGTCCCAGGCTAGTGAAAATAGAATGGTACCTGACCCTTTGGCTACCAGATTTGTTGTTGTGGAGGAGACAAATATCATTGATTGGTGTGACAGATGTTTCATGCCCCATACTCCATGTGAGGAAGATCAACAATAAGAATAAGAAACTGATGACGATAATGATGATGATGCCTGCACAATGGAGATCCCTGCAAGTTTTTCAAGGGAGGTAACTTTAACTAAGGTAATAAGTGCTAGAACTTATGCTATTTTTTAGGATTACATCCACCGGGTACCTCTTCTTCCTCCCTCTCATACTTTAGAAGTAGACACTGTACAAGCTTTTGAATTTCCCACTAATGATTTTTAATACTTGAGGGAATTAATGATTGAAAAGTATGATGGAGGAGTTCCTTCAAAAGAAGATAGGAAAATATTAATGAATGTTGTAGTTGCCAAAGAAAAGGAGCACAATACCATAAATAAAGATGCCATGGGGCCACAAGCCAAGTCAAAATTTCCATTGCTTACCAAAGAAACCCCAAAGAAAAATGCATATGACAGAGAGCTTGTTTCTCTAAGAAAAACTTGTGTTCCTCCACATGCCCAATCTGAAAAGAATCCCATTCCATCTGATGAATTTGCCAAAATTTCTCCTAGTGTTGCTTTACCCAAATTTGTTCCATATGACATTTCCCAAGTTTTGAGTCAAATCAAAATTCATGTCCCAATTGTTGACCTGCTTAGGATCCATGAGCTTAAGAAGAGGGCTTTTGAATATTTAGGAATTAAAGAGGAAGAGATAATACAATTCAGAGATGTGAACAAGGTTGAGATTCCCCTTACTGTTACAGTATTGGAAAAGCCACAAGTGTTGGAAGAGCTGGGGGAACCACCAGAGGTTTATTTAGGAACTTCTTTGGTTAAATCCCAGCTGAATGTGGATCCATTCTTCACTACCCTACTTATCAAAGACAAGTTGTTACATAACTGTATGTTTGATTCTACAACTTCCTATAATGCCATGCCTCTTGCGGTCATGAATGAATTAGGTATCAATGTAATAGCAACATATGGGAAGTGTACTGCTATGGACTCCAAAGAGGTGCCAGTGGTGGGATGTGTGAAGGGTCTTGTGGTACAACTTGTAGCCTATCCAGGTAGGAATTTGAAGCTTGATGTAGTTATTGTTGACTGCCCTACAAAGTAGGGGATGTTGTTATCAAGAAAGTTGGCAGCAAGCATTGGTGGTAGTGTGCAAATGGACATGTCTCATGCCACTATCCCCATTGAAGGAAAATTGGTGAAATTATATGGAGAGAAGAAGATGTTGTACTTGATTGAAGACCCAAGTAATGCATCTTGTGAAGTTTTGGAAGGAGATGCTGATCTTAACAATTTTGTGAGTTTTGTGGATTTCAGGGAGTATGAAAGTGTTGAAAACAGAGCTCGTAAGTATGATTTTTTTTCAGGGAATTTGGTCTATGATTCAGCCTTGAAAAATGTTAAAGAATTTGACTTAACACAATGGAGGAGCTTCAGACAAAATGGATGGTTTACAAACTGAACAAAGAAGAAAAAGAGGTATATTTCTAGTTGATGAAGACATATCAAGATTTCTTAGCATGGTCTTATCCAGGATGGCAGGGACTTAAAGATTTTTCTTGATTGTTTTCTTTGATTCAGGGTTAGATATCTTTTTTACAGTGTATAGCTTGTTTTTTTCTTATCTTTTGTGTTTTTTGCTTGTTTTGGTCCTTAGTGACCTATTTTTACCAGTTTCTCTGTTCATTTTTTGGGAGATGGCTTTATTTATCTACTCTATAAGCTAACTCTGTTACCCAATGGATATTTTTTGCACTTGTTCTACCTTTTTTCTTGTGGCACTCATTGGTAGTGCCCATCCCCAAGTCGGAGCCAAGTGTTGGTGCTCAAAATAGTCTCGCCCCATTTTGCCATTGAAAATCTATCCTTTTACGGCCTCTGCTATATTTTATCCCCCCCGTGTTGTGTTTGAGAAGTCTCTACCTTCCTTTTTTTGCCATAAGCAATCTGTTCCTGGGCTGAAAATCACTTATGGATCCATGGTTAGCTCCTCATTTCTCTGTTCCTCTGAAGGGGTCTATAATTTGGGTCTCCTGTTCTCTGTTCATCTAAAAAATTGAGCTTTCCTGTTCTTTCCATCTTTCATAGTTCAAGATTTGCTGCCCTTGTCATTTTTTCCCTAAATACTTGAAGAAAAATGAATGGACATAGCATGAAGGAATGTATTTGAGCCTTATAACATTCTTGAATTCTCCTTCCTCGAAGAAAATATCATCTCCGGGCTCAAAATGGTCGTCTTTCTACATTTTATGGTTTGAGGAGCATTTATCTTGGTCAAATTTACGTCCTTGCATCAATAGGAAATGTGGCCTCTTTTGGTTGGACACGGCTCAACAAGGTACGTCAGAAATTTTATGAATTTCCTCAACTTAAAGATTTGTGCATGTGGAGGAACGACGCTCATTTAAAGATCTAATTTTTTGTTTAGTCTTGGAGTAGCGCCAGGAGGACACGTGGAGGTTTCCTCTACTTTTCCCAGAATTAGACAAATTTTTATGTAGTTAATACCGTTTGGCGGGACAGGGACACATAGCGAGCCCATGCTCATTCAGAGTCTTAAACTTTAGTTTCATTTTAAAGAAGCACCAAGAGAACACTTGGAGGCCTCCACTCACTCTGTATTTTTCTTGGAATTTCAATGGCCAAAGGAGAATACCTCGGACTCTAACACATGGTGCCTTCCGCTGAGCTTTAAGCCTTTAGACAAATTTTTTAGGGCTAGGACACGTGGTGAGCCCGCGCTCACTCAGGGTCTCAACTTTTGGGGACCATATCAAGATGTGCCATTATGACACGTGGAAGTTTGAAAAATTCAAAAAGGGGGGGAAGGCAAACCATCAGGGGAAACTTAGATTTTTTTCCCTTTGATATTCAAAAGACTAAAATCATCAAAGTGACCCGCGGGCCCGATAGAGAAAAGTCAAAACTTACTCCAATTTATGACGCAAGTGCAAACCTTGGGAGGAAAAGTGGGAAATTTTACCTTTTGTGGGAAAAGGAGTTAAAAGTGAAAAAGGGAGCGTGGTTCCGCTGGAACCCACATAAGAAAACTAGAAGCAGAAAGGCAGAGATGCGGGGAAAACTTGGAAAAATTTCTCTTTTCCAAAAAGGATATGAAATAGCATGTTTTAGCCATGATTCCTTTAGGACTCACCTTAGGACATGTATCAGGCTCATTTCTCTAGGGTAGAGGTGCAGAGAAAAATGTGAAAAGTTTACATTTTTCCAAAAAGTTGTAAAATGAAAAAGGGAACCCGTAGGCCCATTTTAAAGTAAATCTCCCATGTGGATGACCCAAATTCAAAATAGAGATCAACGGCAACTATGCATCTGTATCTGATTTTTCTACCATTTTCACTCCAAATCTCCTTGAGATGCGCGTCTTCATGATTTATTGATATTTCTTGCACGCCAAACAGGGAAGGGGAGTTATTTTGATATATAAGTTGGCCGAGGGAGATCTTGGGACGTCCTTTTCCGGTAAGATGAGATCTGACCTCAAGGCTCGATCTGATTTTCCATTTTTTCTTCCTAGGAGCGCAACAAACTAGATTTCATAGATTAGGGGTGGAAGTGGTTTGTGAGTTGAAGAAATATTGATATACTAAAACGAGTAGTTGAATGTGGGAGATATTCAAAGAGATCTGTCCCTTTGAGCACCTGTTAGATTTTTACACATGATTCTGGGAATCACGATCGAGATCATGGTGAACATTGGTGCACTCAATGTTTAGGTTTTTTGGGGGGGAAACACTGTGGAAAATGTTATAAATTGCATGAATTTTTCATGCAAATGGTGGGGCGTGTTAGGGGTCAGAACTGATTTTTATAAGAGAAAATCTTGATAGAGTTCGTCTATTCTGAGGAACCATCTGAAGAAACCTGTTTAATCTCCATTATGTTAAATTTGATCAAGTCAAGGTGGTTACGACTGTACAGCCATTGAAAAGCTCTGAGATTGTTCCAAAAACTTTCCCCTGCTGATAAATTTAATCAAACTTGAGTTATTTTGTGCTATTTTTGGGTAAAATGTGTCTTTTTCATTTCTGAATGTTTGCAAATAGTTTTGATTGTTCCTATCGCAATATTTTATTAAAATCCTCCTCAATCACACAGATCTCAATCCTTATGATAGTTTAGTGGCATCTGCAATTTCATTTCTCAGAAGAGCTTTCATCTAGCAACGAGATAAACGATTTAAAATCACTTTTCTTTCATTTGTTGACAAAGATTGTTTGTAAGCCTCTAGGTGTACCTCAGGCGTGATTGATCTTAGATTTTGATGTTTTATTGGGTCTTATAGCTCGAGCCTTTGTGTTAGAATCTCATAGATTGTGTGAAAAATTGATAATTTGGGCCTCCATTGAAACATATATTCTGGTTAAAGGAACATTTTAGCTATTCTAAAGCATTATGTTGTCTAGGCTTTCCATTTTGTAAGAGTTCTCAGAGATCTGGCAAATCAAGTTCATTCTGCATCACCTCCCACCAAAATTTATTTAAAAACAACCAATCCTACCCATACTACCCATGTTTGTCCTATGTGTGCACAAATGCATAATTTATATCGCCAAAACATGTAGAAACAATCAGGATTCCAAAATGTCTTTAGTAGCCTGAACCTTTCCTAGAGAATATCTCCACTATCTAGAGTGACAACTCGTGAGAGTTATATTTTGTTGCATTGATCATATTTTCTTCAAGGTCTCCTTAACAACTTCATAAGGAAGGATATCTCAATCTCCCTCATAAACAACAGGCTACAAAAAGGTTCTCTTACCCTGGTTGAAAGGCACAACCTAAAATAGTGAGGATAGATCAAATCCTCTTGAGGGTGTTATCCGTTTCTCTACATTTGAGTGATAGAGGGCTAGTTAGATCCCATCCCCGGCTACAAAATGACTCATTATGATATATTTTTCTCTAAGCTTCCTATCAATACTTGTGACACTGCTCAGACTTTGAGGGAAAATCAATATGGATACCAACACTTTCTATTTTTAAAACTAGATATCATAGGAGAGAGACATATGCACTATTTCTTAGAAAATGTAACTAAAAAGAGTTGGAGAGGCTACATAGGCACTGGTGCATGAAAGTGTGCTATTTAGTTTATGGGGTGATAAAAAATATTTATTTTGAGAATTGGGAAACATACAAGAGAGCATAGGTATTCTAGCTTAACAAATTCCACTATACAAAAACTAGAAAGGCTGGATAGGTAATGGTGGAAGGGAGTGGGCTTTTTCGATTATCAGATGATAGCAATATTTACAATTTTTTTAAAACTTATTTCTATCCCACTTTTTATTTTGATTCCCCTTTCCATTATTCTTTGATTGACTTATATTATAAATATTATTTTGGCACATGTTAGCAGAATGTGGATTAGGCTAACCATAGGTTCTTGTAAATGCCTCGAGTGGGTAGCGATGCCTATTTGAATTCATTTGGTGAATAGCATCCACTACACTTTACCTTTGTCGTTTAGGTTTACTTTAAAATTTTGTGTGGAAAAATAAATTTATATTTTAATTATGTGTAGATGAATTTTTAAGTTATAATGGTTATTGTTTTTAGTAATTCAGAGATATTGAATAATATTTAACTATAACCTTCAAAAAATGAAACTCCAATACAAGACAACAACCACAAATCAACCTCCTTTGAAGAAACACACTGAACCCTTAACATGTTACAGGTAAATTACATTATTATTAAAAAATTAAACATTTTACATATATGTTAGTTAATTTTTATAAAAATTATGTCTAGCAAATGTAAATCTCATCACTGATTAAGAATTATGTATTAACTTTCAATCTCGAAATCTGCTTCTTTGCAATATACGACTAAGATATTTGAAAATGTGTAGTCAAATCAATTGTAAATGTGTCAAGAGTTTTTATTTAAAATTATTACAATTTGATTTGCTTACCATAAGGATTTTTTTTAGATTTAGTCCTGATAAAAGATAAGTGCCACCAATCAACATATTTTGAAGCAACACACTGAGCCCTCAATAAATACAAGTAAATCACATTATTAATAAACACATTATACAGTTGACATATATCTTAACCTTTTTTTAGGGAATATCTGTAACAAGTATAAATATTGTTATTAATAAAATATTTCTATATTAGCTTTCGATCTGGTATTTGAATCATGTGTAAATGTGTTAAGATTATTTTATTTTAAGTTATTGACGGTAAATTTGTTTACCGTCTAATACAAATTTTAATGATAGTGGATTTTTTGAAAGTGGGCATGTGCTCTCTAGTGGGTAGTGTAGGCTATCAAATTAAACTTGATTGATGGTTTTAGATATTACTTGGTAGATTTACATATTATTCGGGTCATCTTCAAGTTTCATTGAAAATAAAAAATTGATAGAAACAAATAATTCAAGAATGGATCTCAACGAGAAAAAAGAGGGGAGAGAGGACAATCACATGGAAGCTTCCTCCATTGTGGAAAATAATTAATTGAAAAGGTACACCCACATTGTACGTGAAGAATTATATTATTTATGTTATAAAATAATTTTGTAATATTATCGATGATACATCTTACCATTTTGTTTATTATTAATATTTTTCTTTATTGGCAACAATGATTAATACAATTTTTTTATTTAGATAAGGGTAAAAAATATTTGGTTTTGAAGGGATCAAATACCTTGTATAGAAATAGAAGCCAAACCAAAGGGTAGCCACAACAAAATAAGAATTATTTTGAAGGGATCAAGATCCTTGAACAATTGAAAGATAGGCATCGAAGCACAACAAGAAACAAAGTGAAGCATGGTCTAAGACCAAAAATAAACCAATGGATATACCACATAAACCCTAGGGCTAGGGAAGAGAAAAAAGGAGAAAGAACATTCCAAGAAGTAGGTCAAACACAGTTGACCAACCTTGAGGAACACTGTTAACCCCTAATGAACTAACCTAACCATAAACAAAGGGAGGGTTACCCACAAGGCTCTTGTCCATGGGATCTTAAGCTCATCTTAAGAGGATAAGTAAGAGTATTTCATTTATTTTTTTTGTTCACGATTGTCCAACCCTCGCTCTTATTAGTATTCATGTTTTCATCTGGATGGTTTATAAGAATAAACTCAAAGATCTCATTTTTCTAAGTAATGAGTCTGTCAAGATTCCATTTTTAATGAAACAAGAGTGTAATCCCGAAGGAAACGAATTTTGCATTATAGGATGAAAAAAATCCGACCCATCAACCCCCACAGCTTGAGGGGAATCAAGGGTCTGAACTGACCTAGTTGGGTCTCACCTTCTTCAACTTCTGAATCCTCTAAGGAATAATCAAGATTTGTTCCCACAACCAGTATACTAGGAAAAGAGTCCTTCCACCACAAAATTTTCCCACTCACCTTGTGTTTTATACTCCTACAATCTGAAGCTAATTGAACTAGGCAAAAATATTTCCTATATCTAAAGGGTAACCCTTCATACTCCAATGGATGGGACCAAATCCAATATAAAACATAAGTTTCATAGAAGTCAATAGATCAATTTATGTATCTAGATCCACCAAAATACGAGTATAGGTAGTTTGAGTATATAGTATAGTTTTATTATGAATATGCAAACATTTCCCAAAGTCATTTCTAATAGAAATTAGTCTATCCTCCCCCAAAATTGTAGAAAAGGGTGAGGCGATAGAACTGAGATTGGTTTCAAATTAAAGGTTTCAGTGGTTGTGTTAAAATAAGGAAACCACAGTTTCATGAGCAGAAAATGACCCTGAAGTTCCCAAAGCATAGAATTTTTTTTATTTCTATATTAAATCATATTAGAAACACAATATGAAACCTATGGAACATGGGTAAATATCCACTCTACCTACGATAATAGGTCTCCATTATGAAGAAATATAGGAATGTAGCAGTGGAAGTCCTAGCGATAGTCCATTAAACCGTCAAATTAGGCCGTTCTGATGAAATTTCCAGCTTCAATCACCATCTCTCCAAAGGTAATCAAAGGAGATCTATTAGCCACCATAATGTGTTTGGCACTAGAATTCCCCTTTAACACCACCTGAAAAGAGAGATTCTCCTTTTGAAAATATTTTTCCTGCTCAACGAGGATGAGGGAAAACTTAGCAGGGCGAATGTAGAATTTTCGTCACCTATTTCATCTTTTTTCATAGAACCTCTGCCAATCAGGAAATATCTGAAGAGAGATTGAGCCAAAAGACCATAGCCACCATCGATGCCAATGAGATTTCCCATAGAAGAAGCTAAACCTCCACTGACAGCCGCACATTGAGAACTTTTGTGCAGTGTTGAACAAGCATTTCTAGGGTGAACAGGGAAGGATCTAGACCCATTTCCTCCAAACCTATCTCCTCTATCACTGTGATCAATAGGCACCCTGCCATTAAGGACTGAGTTATCCTTGCAAACCATGAACGAAGCACCCAACAGGTTACTACACTCCAAAGCTACACCCTACACCGAGTTGAGCTCCCCATTGTTGTCACAAGGATTATGTTTAGTTTTTTATTTAGACTTTGCTATAATTTTTGGGGAATCATTTTGGGGATTCATTTTGGGGGAAAATGGTTATAATGATAAAAATGAATATGGTTATAAAAAATTGTCATTTTGGGGAATCATTAAAACATAGTGACCTAAGAGAAAAAAACTTAAATACAGAAGTAATAAAAAATACTGAACCAACACTATTGAATAACAAAATGTACTAGAAGGAATAATTAACACCATTTTATTTTTTTAGATGAATATACTCTCTATGCTTTTTTCCGAAGAGAAAAATCGTAATTTTATTTCAATAAGAGAAAAATTACATTAAGAAGATGCAAACAACATTCCAACATCACCAGTAATTGGCCACAAGAGAGAGGTAAGAAGGAAAATGCAGCAAGAAGATCCACCTCAGAAAACTCCTGGAGGTGTCCCAAAGAACAACGCAATGGAGAAAAAGTGTATCTCTAGCACAGAGGAGAATGAATACCAAGAAACGAGTCCAAGATCAGACTCAGAGAGTCCCAAACCTCACGCCAAAATAAACAAGAACATAAATGATTCCTACCCATACCATTCAGAATTCTGAAATCCGCCAAGAAAAGCGGGTCTGCAATTGATACCTCATTCAGAGTCCATTTCTAATATTCATGGAAAGGCCTGTGATAATGTTCAAAATGTGAATTCTCCTGCTGTTCATGTATTTGCATCTGCCCATATCTCAATCTAATGCCTTTCTTTGATAGATGATCTGCCAATACATTGAGCTCCCTAAAGATGTGAGAAATTTCAAAATAATCAAACACAACAAAAATATCTTTGATGTCCTTTAGCAGTGGTTGAAGATGGGTATGGTGACATATTTAATGCCCTTTGATCCAATTGACCACAAGCAACAAAACCCCCATAACCTGAATGGATTTGATAGGTTTCTCTAAGGTAAACAATAAGGAGTATTTGAGAGACAACAGTTCATCATAACTGTTTGTGCCATTACCCAGACCCATACTAATTTTATAAAAATGTGAATCAGAAAGGTGTAAGGCTCCACCCCCACCGCAAATAGATGGTTCACCTTGAGTAGCGCCATAAAAAAAATCCATGGCAGGTTCTTGTTGATGGGAGCTTTCACCACTTTCCGTTTTCTCGAAGAGTCCTTATTCAACAAAAAACGAGAAAGAAAACCGATTCCTTGAATAGCTACCAAGCTCGGGTTTGATTGTTTTTCCTCAAAATGTTCTCATTTCATGCAATCCAAATACCCCAGCATATAATTAGTGGAAGAGCTTTCCTATGATGATTAGGAGCACTAGAGATCCTGTAACAAGTCTAAAGAATATCTGTAACAAGTCTAAATATTGTTATTAATAAAATATTTCTATATTAGCTTTCGATCTGGTATTTGAATCATGTGTAAATGTGTTCAAATTATTTTATTTGAAGTTATTGACGGTAAATTTGTTTACTGTCTAATACCAATTTTAATGATAGTGGATTTTTTGAAAGTGGGCATGTGCTCTCTGGTGGGTAGTATAGGCTATCAAATTAAACTTGATTGATGGTTTTAGATATTACTTGGTAGATTTACATATTATTCGGGTCATCTTCAAGTTTCATTGAAAATAAAAAATTGATAGAAACAAATAATTCAAGAATGGATCTCAACAAGAACAAAGAGGGGAGAGAGGACAATCACATGGAAGCTTCGTCCATTGTGGAAAAAAATTAATTGAAAAGGTACACCCACATTGTATGTGAAGAATTATATTATTTATGTTATAAAATAATTTTGTAATATTATCGATGATACATCTTACCATTTTGTTTATTATTAAAAATTTTCTTTATTGGCAACAATCATTAATACAATTTTTTTATTTAGATAAGGGTAAAAAATATTTGGTTTTGAAGGGATCACATACCTTGTATAGAAAAAGAAGCCAAACCAAAGGGTAGCCACAACGAAATAAGAATTATTTTGAAGGGATCAAGATCCTTGAACAATTGAAAGATAGGCATCGAAGCACAACAAGAAACAAAGTGAAGCATGGTCTAAAACCAAAAATAAACCAATGGATATACCACATAAACACTAGGGCTAGGGAAGAGAGAAAAGGACAAAGAACATTCCAAGAAGCAGGTCAAACACAGTTGACCAACCTCGAGGAACACTCTTAACCCCTAATGAACTAACCTAACCATAAACAAAGGGAGGGTTAGCCATAAGGCTCTCGTCCATGGGATCTTAAGCTCATCTTAAGAGGAGAAGTAAGAGTATTTCCTTTATTTTATTTTTTTCACGATTGTCCAACCCTCGCTCTTATTAGTATTCATGTTTTCATCTGGATGGTTTATAAGAATAAACTCAAAGATCTCCTTTTTCGAAGTAATGAGTCCGTCAAGATTCCATTTTTAATGAAACAAGAGGCTAATCCCGAAGGAAACAAATTTTGCATTATAGGATGAAAAAATTCTAACCCATCAACCCCCATAGCTTGAGGGGAATCAAGGGTCTGAACTGACCTAGTTGGGTCTCATCTTCTTCAGCTTTTGAATCCTCTAAGGAATAATCAAGATCTGTTCCCACAACTAGTATACTAGGAAAAGAGTCCTTCCACCAAAAAATTTTCCCACTCACCTTGTGTTTTATACTCCTACAATCTGAAGCTAATTGAACTAGGCAAAAATATTTCCTATATCTAAAGGGTAACCCTTCATACTCCAATGGATGGGACCAAATCCAATATAAAACATAAGTTTCATAGAAGTCAATAGATCAATTTATGTATCTAGATCTGGACACCAAAATACGAGTATAGGTAGTTTGAGTATATAGTATAGTCTTAGTATGAATATGCAAACATTTCCCAAAGTCATTTCTAATAGAAATTAGTCTCTCCTCCCCCAAAATTGTAGAAAAAGGTGAGGCGATAGAACTAAGATTGGTTTCAAATTAAAGGTTTTAGTGGTTGTGTTAAAATAAGGATTTATAATGGCTTTCCAAATAATAATGGCATTGCCCCCCTTTTTGTTTGGATTCCTTATCCATTCTAAAATAGAGCAAGGAGCAATATATTTTTGAACGATCACCTCAGTCCACAAACTACTGGTAGAAATGAGTCTCCATACCCCTTTGGCTGCCAAAGCTTTTGAAAAAAGGAGTATATTCTTTAGTCCCCATCCTCCCATATCTTTAGGAGTTGTTATCCTTTCCCATCTGACCCAAGGAATGAAATGTTGTTCCTTGTGTCCATGCCAAAGAAAAGAGGAGCAAAGTCTGCGAACCCTCTATAAAATTCCCTTTAGGGATCCATGCTAGAGACATCCAATAAACATCGATAGCATTTGAGAATTGAATTGACCAGAACCAACATACCTGCCCTTGATAATCACTTGTGGCACCAAACCTTGATCCTCTTTTCCAATTTTACAATTAGCCATATCCAATCCTCCTTACGGTAACAATTTGGTTTTAAATGGAACCCCAAATACTTCAACCCAACTTCAATGTTTTCCAAAGAAAACCCAAAACTATCTAACAATATAATCCCCTTCATCCGTCCTCCAAATTATGACAAGAAATAGTGGATATTCTATCATTGATAACCATTCCCGTGGCTTTGCTAAATAGAGTCCAACAAAGCTTTTCAATTTATCAACTTCGCCTATGCGATCCATCACACAAGATTAAAATATCATCAACAAAAAGCAAATGAGTGATATGTAAGAACCTGAGTAAATTTGAAGACCTTTATAGCATCCCTTTTTGTTTTGACTCCATCAAATCTCTACTCAGCCATTTTGCAACCAGTAGAAAAAGACAATAGTGACAGTGGATATCCCTCCCTAAGACCTCTTTCAACATAGAAGAAAGGTGAGGTTGCTCCATTAATCAGTACCCCAAAATATACAGTAGTGATGTAGCTCATCAACCAGTTAATAAATCATAATCTCGAATCCCATGATGTGTGAGGAGTAAGACAAATATAGAGCCATCTCACCTGATCATATGCCTTTGAAACATCAATTTTTATGACAGCCCCTTTTAGATTCTTAACCTTTAAACTATGCAGATCCCTCATGTGCCACTCCAATCACTTCGTGAATCTGCCTTCCTTCCAAAAAACAAAATTGCTCCTTGGAGATGGATTTTGCAGAGTACAACCTTTAGCCTACGCAGCAATAATCTTTGCAATTACTTTATATATGCAGTTACATAAAGAAATCATGGCTTGAACTCGTCAAAATACTTCTGTATCATTGGACTTTGGAATGAGGGCAAGGAAAGTAGAATTGAAAGGTACCATAAATATTTCCAGACCTCCTATATTCCTCCACAACCCTCAACAGATCCTCACTCAAATGGTCAGATTAAAAAACCCAAGAAAAACTCAACTGTACATCCATCAAGCCCTGGGATTTTATGCTTTTTGGAAACTATGAAGAGTCTCGGAGAGTTCCTCCATAGAGACATCAGCCATCAGATTGCAATTATCCAGCCATGTTAGTCAATCCTATGAAAAAAATGTGCTATCCTAACCGCTTCAGCTAAAGATGTTATCGATCGGGCCTTTATAGAGTGTCTTAAAAAAAATCATCTCCAAATGTTAGCCGAGCTCATTGAAAAGAAGAAATCCTCTCACCATTCCGAATTTTTTTGTCCCCAAATGGTATTTCCCAGCTTGTCAGCTGTGTGCATAGGACTGAATTTTTCTTGTATTCTCATCCCCATATTCTAGCCACAATGATTTACTCTTGAGGTTCCACAAAACCTCGCGCTTGTCTAATAAACAACTTCGCCTTTTTTCAAGATTCCCAAGTTTTAGTCTTATCTTCCTTGGTCAAGAAACCACCCCCCTCTTAATCATACCACTTTTGTAAGGCCTCCTCGATCTCTTTAAGATATTTCTCATCCCTTTCCTTCTTCAGACAGGCCCATAGATTTTGTATCCATCTTCACACTTTTTAAAAATTTTCAGCAAATTGAAAAGCAATAGTCAGTGTTTCATATAAGGGGAAAAAGGGTATCCATCTAGTTCAAATCGGCTCTTGAAAAGAATCATCCTTGAGCCAACCCGCATTAAATTTAAATGGGATTGACGGCATTTGTGCCCCTACCCTATCATCTCCAAAAAAATAGGAAGATGATCTAGATTCCCCTCCACTATCCACCCACTGGCGAATAATGCCACACAGTCTCGATCACCTCCTCAAAAAACAAGAAATCTATCCAACCTCTTTTCAACTCTATCTTCCCTTGATAAGTTTATTTCTCCACGTAGGCTTCAACTTAACAGGCTCCAAGTCAACCATATTTATGCCTCTCAAAAGATTGAATGAAATAATCAACCAAAGGGTCCACTTGCGCTTTTGGCCCCCAAACCTCCATAGCCCCAAGCAAAAAATTTTAAATCTCCTCCCATATAAGATGGCTTTCGACATTCCAAAAATCCTTTCTCCAAAGTTTTCTCCCAGTAAGCTACTCTATCCCCATATGGCCCATATATGTTTAGAGCCAGCATATCCATAGCCAGCTCCTCAAAGAAAAATTCCAAACCAAGGCTAGAATCAAAACCCCACGAGCTGACCATCCTAATTTTCTTTGGATTCCACCCAATAACAAGACCTCCCGACCGACCTCTTTCATCACTTGCAAAGATATTTCCATCCCTTGAATTAGAGATTCCAATATGTTCGAAATCTGAAGGTTCAGCCCCCAAAGTTTCATGAAGGAGAATAACTTCTAGGGGAAGAAGTCTAAAAAAGTGTTTTCAATGACGATTTTTTTATTTCTAGGCTCGCTAGACCTCTGCACTTGAAGGATAAAACTTTCATTTTGACACCACCAAAGGGGCTTTCGTTGCTATAAGTGCCCATTCAATAGAATCTTGTTTTCCATAAGCTACGTCCACCTCTTTCCCTATCCTTAGCCACTAGATAGGTAAAATTTTCGACCCCTCTCCTTCTAGCCCCAGAAAGCTCCTCCATCCCAAGTCCCCAAACCCTAACAGAAGGAATTTTGTGAAAAAAAGAATAGCCTCGATTCTGGAGAGCGTAACGAATGATCGAATCTTCATATTCTTTAGAGGCTTCATATGCCACTGGTAAGTTTGGAGGTAGTGTCATTATCCCCCTTCCCATAGAGATCTAGCACAGAAGCAGGTCACTGTTCTGCGTTAAAGGGGTAGGATTTAGTCCCAGGATTTTTGAGCAATGTTAGGTGCCCTCGGGGAAGCCAAACCCAGATTTGAGTGAACATTAGAAAATATTCGTGGAGAATATAGACATCAGGAAGTTGTAGCAAATCATGATGTTCACACATCATCCTTCCCTTGCATCTCAGGTTCCCGACCTGAAGAGAACTCGCACGAACTCTAATGGGGAGTAACAACATCCTTCAAATGTTTCCAATATGGTTGAGTCTGGTCCTTGCAGATCCTTCATCAATCAAAACCGTCCTTGAAAGTATGTCTCCCCAACATTCACCATCAAGTTTCTTCCCCAAACCCTCTTCCAGTAGCATTGAGTCGGGGCCCCCCTTTTATGTCAAATCCATTGAGGCATGAAATCCCCTTGAAACGAAGATGAGATTGAGCAACCAGGTGCTCATGTGCATGACATCGATGATAGCAAAAAAGGGATGCCCTCATAATCCAAAGTCTAGTACAGATGGATGTGTTCACCAATTGCTAATCATCAAATCCTCTGCTCAATCCTTCCCTCATATCTATACTGACCAGGATTTGGGCTACCATCATGACTCTAGATTGCCTAAAGGAAAGGTAACAGCTTTAATAAATTTTCCCAGTTCATGTCACCTAAAATTTTGAAAACATCCAAAGACCAGAGAGCAGCTAGAAGGCCCGGTAGGACAAACCCACATTGGTATAATGTCCATCCTCTCCTTTCGAGCATCAAAAAGAGGGGTCCATGCTTTCAGGAGGAGCGGAGTGGACTCCATGCTCCATACCAATTTTAAAATCCATTAAACATCTTCATCCGTGAATTAAGGGTGAAAGGAAACCATCCCCTTGCCAAGAGAAAAACCGTTGGCTCATACCTTAATATGTCACCCAAACTTTCCTTCACCCACTTCTTCGAAAGAGTAAATCCCAAACCGACAATTTCAGGCCCATCTAACAATAGTTTTATCATGCTACATCCACAAATTCATGCAACTTTACATCCTCTACCAAGCACTAAAGCCTCCAATTTCTTAGATTTTGATGCACCTTCGATTCTTCTTGCCCACTTCCATGCATTTACCCAGAAGACTCCCATCATGTTCAAGTTCCTAGTTCTGCTTCAAGATTACCCCTATTCTCTCCCTTGTCGTCATATCCACATCATCCCTTGACCCCAACCCAAACAACGCCCCATAATTCCAGAGCATGAGCCGATAAAACCCTCTTCGTGAAAAAGGTGATCCTTCATGCCTATAGTCTAAACCAGATCCTCCTCTAGCGGAAAGACCCAGGAGCAGTCCTTCCCACATGTCCAACCCACCTTCTTAGATCCAAATAATGACTGGACCGAGACCCTGCCCCTGCCATGATCTGAGGCTCCACATGCATAATCGACCCCATCATTAGATAAATTGTTCCTTCGACTGGTTCGTAAGAGACTGTTCCATTCACTTCCTTCCTTAGCCACCAAGCCTCACTATTCTGCAAGGAAAAAATAGATTGCTCGAAAAAGGGATCATCAGAGTAGTCGACTTCATCTGTCTCGTATCCATTGTTGTCTGCCCTTTGCGAACCCCCGCAGTCTGGAATTCTCTTCTTCATCTTTGGGACATAAGCTGATCAGTTGGTTGCTTCGAGGAATGCATTTTGAAATCTATGTGTGGGTATATCGGCAGAAACATCCATTTTTTCAAATCCCGTAAGCAGAGCAAGCAAGCATTTTGTCAAACAGATCGCATACTTCTACATTTTGCAGACATATCAAAAGGAAGGGGAGGCTTGTGCTACTGATTTAGGCGTCTCTCCTAAAGTGGAAATACGTCCTTTCCGAAGATTGTCCACACATTAGCACAAAGGTAGCCAGATCTATCTCAGCCCATTTTTCCTAATTCCGCGAGCTTTGCGAGCAGGCAATTTGTCAAACAGTTCACACGCTTCACCAATGCTGTCACTGTTTGTAAGGTCAACCTTGAGGTCAATGTTTGCAACGCTGCGAGGTTGGGAGGCTGGAGCGAGTTGTGCAGAGTGCAAGTGAAGAGTGAGCCAGTCGACTGGTTTGGAGGCTCAGTCCATGTATGGAGTTGAGTGCCTATAGAAAATGTATATCATCACTAGGCTCGAAGGGAAAGGAAGGCCATCAGTACAGGTTCGATGGCACCCACATCCTGAGAACCTCTATGAGTCGATCTATGAGATTATCCATGCATCTGTCTCTCCGGCACTCCCGTCCTTCTCAAGAAACGCATACCATCTCAATGTTCTCTCTATGCTATCATGAATCTATATGTTTTTTAATACTTTTCATAAAACCTATATGTTTTTGTTATTGAACGTTGATTAGTTGTGATCATATAGATGTAATTGGATTTAGGGAAAATTTTCCATATATAAACCCAATTCGATAATATTTCATGACAAAGAGTTTAATGATTTGAACAATAATGAGTTCAACAAATGATTTAACCTTAAAATGTAAATAAGTATCAGGAAAGTGAAGGTTCCTCATTACTTATCTAAATTATATATTAGGTTAGATACATTATTTATATTTATATTATTACTAAACATTAATATTAAAAATTATGAACACATATATGTATAACATTTACGAGTTTAACCAATCAAAACATATGATAAATTAAATAAAATATAAGAATATTATTACAATCATAGATATTTATAGTAAATAAATTGATCTAGGCATGATATAGTGATGAATTTGTTATATATTTCATACATATTCTTTATCTTGAATTTTATATATCTACCATGTTCTAGGATGAAAACATTCATTTCTAAAAAACCAATTGGTAGTTTCATTATGTTGGCTAGTTTGGTCTTGAAGGTAAATGGTAGTTTTTAACTTTTTAAATCTTTGTGAATTACTAATAGTATTCATTTTTAATTATTAGGTATCAACAATGTACAAAATCATGTAAACAAATTTATGTGATACAAAACCCAACCATATGATAGAACCCTTACAAAATATTTTGTGTTTGGGTTAAAGTGTAATCTATAAACACTCTATGTTGGAGCTACTTTAAAGATTTCTAAAACCCAATGTACACCTCCACCTAAAGATATAATACTGTGTGCATACAAATATAATCGATAAACCAATAACTTGATAATTTTTATTAAGGCTTACCTTTACTGTGTTTGACATGATTTGAGGTCTTATAATATGGGAAGCTTGACCCTATACAATTGTTTGGAATCCATTAGATCTATGTGGTGGATTATTTATATGTTTACTTATACTTTAGGAAAATTTAGGAGTACTTTGTATTCATTTTGAGTAATATTTTTAGTGAAGAACTTGACAGTGTCTACAATTATTAGGTGAGTAACTAAGTGCATTACAATTTTTTTAGTTTTAGATAAGGATAAAAAAAATTGACATTTATTCTACCTTGGAAAAGCTAAAAAGTTGGTCTCAACACCCTAATATTGCACTTAGTGAAAAAGAAATCATAAATGAAATAAAATAGACAAATTTACGAAAAATAGAGAAAATAATAGTAGTTACGCATCAATATTGTAGCTGATAAGAAGGAAAATAGTAGCAATCAGAAAACAAAGCACAAAAAAGAACCTCCCATCATTATTTTGAAATAACTTCTTGTTTTAGGAGGTGATCTCCGTGCCCCACATTCTAGATTCTTTTTTTCTAACCGAATTTGTTGAAATATGTGATGCCCACAAAAAACAACCCACTTGAGACCCAAGAACAACCTAGGATTAGTTAGGAAAATTATGGAATAATTTTTTTTGTTTAAAAGAGTCTTCAACCAGGTTACAAGACAACAGTTGTCACAAACAAGGTTCTAGATCAATTCTAATCTACTAGAATATACTTTTCTTTTGTTAACATTTATTAGAGGTTACAAGGTCCAAAATCTAGGGTTAGAAGATTCAATTAGATTAGGAGGGTAATTCCTCAACATACCTACTCTCTAATAGGATTTAAATATTTAACGTGATTTTACCTAAAATTAATGCATTAAAAATTTCTATAAATCATTCCCATTGGATAGGAAATTTCCTCACATTTCTAGTGATATAAATAAGTCCTCCTAACTCCTCATATTTTTCAAGTTATGCGCCGGTGGGCCTTGGGGTGAAAATTTTCCCCAAGAGCGGGCTTGCGGGCCTAGGGGAGAAATATTTCCCCAACGGCGGGTCAGCAGGCCGTGGGGAGGAAAATTTCCCCATGGGCAAGTCTGCGGGCTGCGGGGAGAAAATTTCCCAAGGGGTGGAAAGCCACCTTTGTGCCCCCGCTCCCGCGAGTCCGTGAGGGACACCTGCCATCTCCTAAGCAAATGTGGGGAAAGCAGGATGATGGGGAGAAAATTTGTTTAACACCCCGAAGGGAAAAAAAGGTAACATTCACCTGCGCCTCCGCCGGAACCTTGCGATGCCATGTGGTTGCTCCTGATTGGTTGCGGTTGGCGAGGTGGCGAGGAAAATTTGAAAAATTTTCCTAAAATTTTCTGAAACGCAAAAAAGCAAATAGGGACCCGCTCCTCCATAATTTCCTTGTGACACCATGTGACAACTCCTGATTATCTACAGGCCGGCGGGGTGGCGGGAAAAATTTAGAAAATTTTCCCAAAATTTTCCGGAAGTGCTAAGTTAAAAAGGGATCTTCCCTTCTGCTGACACCTCGTGGTGCCACATGGCAGCCTCTGATTGGCTATGGGCAGACGGGGTGGCGGGGAAAATTTGGAAAATTTTCTAAATCTCTAAGGGAAAAATTTGGGCCCGCGGGCCCGCTAAGGATTTTTTTTTTCAAATACTTGTTTGATGCCAAATGAAGAAAAAATTTAGAAGGCCATAACTTTTGATAGAGAGCTCAGTTTTGTGAAAACGAGTAATTTATGGAAATATCTCGACGTCCTCTTTACATAAGAATCATTAAATTTTTATTTTGATAAAATTTAAGGAGTCAATTTCATGAAAACGTTATGCAGGCTTTTACTGAGCGAACTGGTAATTTTAACTTACAAAATTTTGTTCAAATTTGTCATTCTTTCTTCTTCAACATGTCAAACAGACATGGAGGTTTCCATTAGGAAAGTTTTAGGATATATATCAAGTGTAAAATTGTTGTTTTGATCTGCATTTGGAGATTACAAGTTTCTTTTTTTTTCTGTAGTAAAAAGCCTGCAGATTTACCTTGGCTCGACTGGAAGAGTTTCAAGACATTTATTATGTGTTTTTAGTTTAGATTGGGATCATTTTTTCCTCGTTAAGTCCAATTGATTATTTCATTTTCCTGTTATTTATTTGCAGGGTTATTTGAACATTTGATAAAGGAATTTTACAAAGTATACAGTGAATTAAAAGAAGTGTATACATTTACAGAACATAAATTAACTATCTCTTTTACCATGAAATAAAATATTAATTTCATTCCATGCTGGTCATAAATAGTTTTCTTTATTTTAATCAAATATTAAAACAAGAATGTAGTTTCTATTCTTTCCAAAATCATATATTATAAACAAGGTAGAATAATACATTTTCTCCTCACGTGTTTCACTTTTCCACTTTCCAAACAGAGATTTCATAGTGCATGTTAAACAAATATTTCCAATGGAAATAATATCATATGTAAAAGGAAAAAACTTCCATTAATTCAAATGAAACTCTTGCAACTTCCTTTCCATTTGATTTCAAAATACAACATACAAGATAAGTATCATTCTTTCACATTCTTTCCAAAAATAGAATACAGAGTATAGCTCCTTTACATTTCAAATTTCAAATTTCATTGTCAATAAAAAGTATCTTTCCATTACAATGAATATATAGATCATCCAATTTAAAGTGGGAAAGGGATACAATAAGATATCATTTCACAAGGGACTGTCAAACTGTCTTTTTCTCACCTCCAGAACAACAACATGTGTATTTCTCATTCTTCCAAATTGTGATCAGAACAAGAGTAAGGGAAAGACAATGCTCTCCACCCAACCAAGACATCCAATGAAGAGGATAAGACATAATTATTCATTGGCCCCTGAGCCCCAACCATAGTGCAATAAAATATGTGATCCAACTCATGGCAATAACAGGCTTCCACAAACACACAAGTAGCATTTTCACAACAAATCAAAGTACAAAACAGAATGTAGTTTACAACTACATTAAAGCATGAAAAACATTACTGAGGCTTCATCAACAAGCCAAAGGAGCAAGAAACTATGGGGGATGCTTCTTATGCCTCCCAAAAGTGGAAATGGGTATCACCACCTGAATTAAAAACTGTCAAAATATAGTATATCAAAGCCCTGACATTCCTTATGCCTCCCGAAATTACCCCTTATTCCTCACATTTCCTTATGCCTCCCTAACCTCTTATGGCACCCCATAATGAGTAAAGAAATTCAAGTTATTTCTTTGTAAGGTGGAACCAAAATCTCAACTCCCTCCACCCTTATACCTCCCTAAAACACACTTGTGTCTCCCACAAAATAAACCACATAGTATTTTCCTACACCATTCCTAGTCCATCTACCCAACAACCCACAAACATACCAAAACATTCATACATTAACATATACATTCATAAAAGAAGAGCATTTCAAGAGCTAAGATCCTACCTCTCCAAGATGGAGTTGTTCCAAGTTCCAAAACAACAAGCTTTATCCCATTACAAGCAGTCCAAATCAGCCAAGCACAAACATGCAACAATATTCCAAAAATATTTTCAAAGTAAGAGCTCTAAAATAGCAAAAGAATTCACCCAAGAATGAAGTCTCCAAAGTGAAGTAACCCAAAATAGGGCAAGCAATTTGAATTTAATAGAAGAGGGGAGGGAAGAGGATGAGGTGGATCCATGTAGGATGCCACATCACACATCCTCAACCCCAACCCCAAAATTCAACTTCATTCTCCAATGCATAATAAATATGTGGGTGAATAAAAAGATAGTTTACTTACACACTCAAATCTAACCCACACCTCAAAGGACTAAAATTAAATCATGTAAGAAAAGTGCAATTAAAACCTACAATTTACCTTCTTAAAAAGCATTATAAAATTCAAAATTTCAACTCTCCAACCATATGTATAGTTGGTATATTGAATTTAAGAGGTGATGGGATATGTTTACAAGCCTCTTACACACACTAAGCCTCTTACTTCATACCTTCAAAAGGACACAATTAAAATATCCATGTAAGATGGAGTGTTTTACAGTAAAAATTTAATTTACACATCACTTTTACACATCTCTTAAATCACTTTAATTCAAGGCCAAATAACTCTATTAACTCCTTACCCCATGACAGTATTGTTGGTATATGAATTTAAGAGGTGTGGGACAAGCTTAACTTGTACCCACAAGCCTCCATACAACTTGGCTTGAAACTCAAATTTCGAGTTTGGAGAGATGGGTTGAGTACGGTTGCATCATAAAATACCCCCTTTTGTTTGTTGTGATATAATCACCTTCAAAATCAATTACAATACCTCCTTCAGCCTCTTGGCCACATTTAAATATGATCCAATCATGGGAATCCCTATGTACATCCATAAGAACATCACGCATAACAAGAAATCATCATCAAAGCTTAGCAATGCTCATCATTCGTTTACAATTTCATCTAAACATTTCAATGTGGTACCATCTACAATCCAATGATCAATAAGATCACAAGATTAGTTCAAACACCAAAACATAAATACATCCTACAAGAGAATTCAAAATGGCCATATCATATATATATATATATACTATATATATATATATATATATATATATATATATTATATATATATATGATATCATATACACACATCCATAGGATACCATACATACATACATATGCAATGTATGTATGTATACATATATATCAAAAGCTAACATAATTTCCATTTCTAGGTCTACTCATCAATATCAAAATGTCTACAATGCCTCTGAACAACATCCATAATATAACCATAATATAAATCAGTAATCAATATCAATAGCCAAGAATATATCTACCATCTATCATCATGCTAATCCAAAATAACACAATAAAGTCTATGCCTATAATCCATGATCTAATATCTAAAATCAGCACTGTGATATGTGTCCATAGAGGAGTGGGCACTGCATCATTCATTGATCACTATCAGAATCGATTGACACATGAGTGTGTAAGTGGGCACTACAAGAAAATCCTCATTGATAGACCTTAGTTTGATGTAACTAAGTGGGAATTCAAACACAATAATTTTAGTTTATTCTTGAACAAGAGTGCATCGTCCAAGACTATTAATGTCAAATAGTAAATTCATCCCTATTTGATCTTTTTTCACAAGAAATGTAGAGT
Source organism: Taxus chinensis (assembly GCA_019776745.2). Classification (NCBI taxonomy): domain Eukaryota; kingdom Viridiplantae; phylum Streptophyta; class Pinopsida; order Cupressales; family Taxaceae; genus Taxus; species Taxus chinensis. The sequence continues at coordinate 700,046,126 of CM034151.1, forward strand.
AGAACCCAAGTTGAATGATTCATCCACTGATAACTACAAATTATATCCTTATTTTTGATCCAACTCAAACCACCAAGTATGCAGCCCAAATTGACTTCTCTTGAGGACAATAATAGACATAGTATTAGAAATAATCATGTCATCTATTATCAGAGTAATTGAAAGTGATAATCAGTGTAGAAGATGATGTGTGAGTGGATAGTTTCAATCTTTGTCATTCAAAAGGATGATCATAGGAGGTGGTGTTGGCATCCATTTGATAATTAATTGTGCTACTTATGAAGAATATTATTTCATTCTTAGTCATCATTATTTAAGTGTATACAGTCGAAGATGGTGCATCAACCTTATATTCTCGCATTATCGTCAGTTGTCTTAGAAGATTCTATGGCAGCTCAAACCATTGCCATAATTTCATCAATTGGTACTTCAATAATATATTTAATGACGTGAATAATTTTGATACTTCTTCTATTTCAGTGAAGAGATCCAAAACTTTCCTTCACTAGATATATCACAATAAGCATTGGCATTAAAAATCCATATCCTTTGAGGATATGCTCTTGAAACGTCTCTTTACTCTACAAAGATGGAGGTAGATACAAAATATTACACTTACAAGACCATTTTTTGAATACAATGTAGTGGGGTATAAGGTAACATCATGTAAATCTTGGAATTCCAGCTATAATGTTATTCATTTAGTAAAATCGTTAACCAAATAAAATCTAAAATTGTCCTTAGATGTGGTCCTTAACATCATATAGTCTTTCCTTTGAAATTTGAATTTGGATTTTCTTATAAACTTGTAACTAGATCTTATTAAGAGTTCTAGACAATGCTATTTGTAGTGGCCCAATATGTAGCACAAATTGCAATTCATCATGCTCTTGATTGTATGGCTATAGATTGAGTCTAAGTAACTAGATCTGAACATTGTAAATATTGAATTAGCCAATATCTCTATCAGAGGATAAACTAATATTTGTATGAAGAGATCTTGTAACTCATTGTCAGGAAAGATATTCCACATCTTCGTGGTTCCAAGAATGGTCAATTAGAGACCCATAAGATATATATCAATTGATTAGGTTCATTATATCCTTGTCACATTTTATATATTTGTGTGTAAGCAAACCTTGTATCAAAGTTAATAGTGATACAACCCTTATATAAACTTTGCTATTCCAAAGCAAGAAAATATTGAGTCAAAGTGTTTGAGGAGATAAATAGAACCATACGTACTAGAAACTAAGTACCTTCAACCATACTTTGAGGGAATATCTTCAGTTAGTAAGATTTCATGAAAAGCTATAGCAAGAAAAAAAACACATGGAATGATATAATATGTTCTACAAGTGCCCCCTTGGATTCCATTGTCAAGATAGCCCAGTCTTGGGAGTAAAAAACCCATATTAGGAAAAGGATGAAGGAACATACCATTTAAGTTTGCGATATAGGGTTATGATAGAAACATGAGTCACATCTATTAGTATAAGGGGAAAAAATTGTTGTAAAGGGACCTAAAAATTTATGTACAACCAGTTGATAACCATTTAAGCTTATGAGTATGAAACAAAGTGTTTTAAGAGTCAACTGTTTGTTAGATGAGACAAAGCATGCTAGAACCATTATGTTTGTGTATCAAAGGATGTGTAGTAATAAAAGTGGTTGACAGGAATAAACGATGAAGACATTGTGCATTGACCAATATCAGGTGCCACTCCAAGGACCTCATAGGAATCAATCTTATGAACGAGGGTATACAGGATTAATGGTACCCAGTGAGTATCCAGACCATGGGTTGTAGACCTCATCTAAAGAGAAACACTAGGATTCTTCACCAAAATTTTGATCACGATTAATGAGTATCTAGAAAAATGTATACCTATTTTGATCAATAAATGCTAATGTGGTGATGGATTATGATGAATTTATTCACATAAATGAGATGGATTTTTCAAACAAAACTCTGTTCGTGATCCAAGGTGATTTCATGCATCCATGATTGTGGCTCATATGAATGCTCAATCAGGAGTTTTAATGTCATGCTGATAAGGAGAAACATTAGCTTCACTCGGTAACTCAAGATTTCCTAGATGGATTGATCTAGGAATCCTCCCAATGGATACAATGGTCATGAGACTTACGATCCTTTACGAGTACTTCCTTTGGAGACCTCAAAATCAATATGCTCAATAGGTGTATTGGTAAACTAGGTGGAGCTTCTTTCCTACCAAGGGAATAGTCCAGGGATCAACTTATGTTTCACACTCTTGAAATAATATGCATTGATGACTAAGAACCAAAAACAACATATATTCTACATCTGAGAAAAGAGAAACCCTTCAGGGAAACTAGGATGGTTGGGGAACAAATCCAATTCAAATTATTGAGTTGGGTCACAACCGGTAAATGTTTACACCATTGTCTAGATTTACCAATATATGAGCATTTGGTGAGTATGTGCATATAGCTTCTAATTGTATTAACTGTCCAAATATTAATCCCCATGTAATATCATAACAATGAAATTAAGCTCTCCCTTACATAATAATGTAAAAAGTAAGATAATGAAACTTGAAACACAAACTGATTCATGCACTTATCTAATTATAGGGGGGATCTAGGAGATTTTGGGTGTATAAGTGTATGGAAACTATTGTTTCATGATATGGAACATGATTATGCCTTGAAAGATGAACATATAATTGGAAACCAACCTGGTGTAGGATCCATATAACTCAATCAGATTAAAAACCATCTAATATGATCCTCTACCCTAATGTATAAGTTTTGACTCTACCTGCTATTAAGGGGAATCTACCTCATAAGTAACCTCTTGTGAATGTTTCAACTTCTTGTACCCAATGTATAGTCCCTATAAAAATTGTAATTGTATCTCTTTGTGGTGAATCTATCATCGAACATCAAAAAATGAGGTCTCAAACCTAGACTAATGGACAACTAGACCTCACAAAAGAAATGGTTTCCCAGTACTGGGTTGTGGATGTAATATTTGCAACATCGACGTCAGCACTGACTATGAAGAGGACTAAAATAATAGTGCATTATTTTCTATCACTAGATCATATGATATCTTAAATAATGCAACTATATTTGGCAATCAGAGGAACACCTCCTTAACTAGAAACTTTAGTTAAGTTTTGACTCCATATTTTTTTACTTTTATTGATAAAGTGGGTTGAAGAAGACGTATTCCGCTATTCACTAAAGTAGAGGATCCAAATGCTTGCCATGGAACCTCCAAGGCATTATAAGCCAAAATATAGGGAGGTAACTACAACTGTTCTCGCAGCACTTACGATCCATTGAACACTACAATAAGACTTCACAATCGATACTAGAATAGAGCCTAATGAACCAAAAATTACTTCCCAATGTTTTTAAGGTAGGAGATGGAAGAATAATCACTCAATGGTCTCCCTTCCCAATACGACTCTTTTCATTTTTCTGACTTCTTTACTTTCTTGCCAATTTCCACAAGTCAGATTGGAAATACCTCCCAGTCCTTCAAGGTCACTTGGGGCTATTCATCCGCAACAAGGCATCACATCACTTACGGTTCTGTCACAAAGTATAATTGGTCTGATCTTAAGGACAATCTCTATAGAATATTTATTAACCCAGTTTTCATTCCTAAATTAAGAAATTGACTACCAGGAGTTAATGTTTCCTTAATAATCCCTCCTTTGGACAAATGGATTGGATCCTTCAATGTCCTACTTAACTATTTTACTGTCGGAGTTAGGAATACTCATATTATCGATATAAAAGTTTGAAGTATGATCACTACGATCTAGATTTACAGATACCCCATCCACTAGAAGTTGATCCATTCTTTTTTAAATATTTCTTATGTTTTGATGAGTGTAAGGGACAAGAATCTTGTCCCAATCAATGGCCTCGAGATACCTTATAGCTTAATTTACACCGAAAATTATGGAATCATTGTTTTCTTGATAGGTCTACAAGACCTAAAATAGTATGCTAATAAATTACCAAATTATAAGATTTTAAACTATTGATCATGGTAATTCCTTTACTCAAATAAATAATTGACATTACTATTAGACCCAAATGTATTAAACATATTTTGATTTGCGTTCCCCTATCTAAGTCCTGTTGCTTGCTTAAGATATTAATCTCACCCCATTTTACTCATTGAAAATATTTAGCCCCAATTTGTGGCCTTTGTCACATCTATTTATCTCCCCATGACCCCAAATTGAAAATCATTCAATGTTGTTAGGTCTTCCATTAATAATCTCTCAGTTTGTAAATAAATCCTATTAACCTGGTGTAATACGCAAAGTCACTGAATGGTACACAACATGGTTTTTTTCCTTAGTTCCTCATGTTCATCCAAAAGAGTCTACAGACATTGGGTGTGAAACTTGGGCTATCGCATTCTTTCCATCTTTACATATTTTGGAATTTTTGTCCCTACTCATTTTCATACCTGGATACCTGAAGAAAAATGAATCGATGTAGCTCTAATTAACGTATTTGAGCCTTATAACGTTTCTTAAATCCTATGTCCTTGGAAAAAAATTCATCTCTGGGCTCAAAATGGTCATTTTTCTACATTTTATGGTTTGATGGGCATTTCTCCCTGGTCAAATTTGCATCCTTGCATCAGACAGGGAATGTGGCCTCTTTTGGTTGGATGCAGTTTGGCTCAACAGGAGTACTGTCAGAAAATTTATAAATCATCTCAGCTTGAAATACTTGTCTACATGGAGGAATTTCGATGCTCATTTGAAAGTTCTACTTTTTGGTTTGGCCTTGAGAGTTGTGTCAGAGTGGACACGTGGATGTTTCTGCTGCTTTTCCCTGGACTTAGAAATTTTTTATCTAGCTGGTATAGTTTTGTGGAACAGAGACATGTGACGAGCCCGCCCTAATTCAGGGTCTCCGCTTTGGGAACCATTTTGAAATTATACCATGAAGACAACGTGAGGATTCTGCCGGGTCTTCCCATACTTAGTCATTTTAAAAATGTTTTTGGGAGGTCTAGGACATGTGGAGGAACCATGCATGTTTGGGGACTAGACCTTAAGTTTCATTTTAAAGAAGTGTCAGGAGGAAACTTGGAGGCCTCTGCTCACTTTGTCATTTTGCTTGGAATTTTCAATGGCCAAAGGAGATCTACCTCAGACTCTAACACATGGCACCTTATGTTGAGCTTGAAGCCTTCACAGCATTTTTTTTCCAGGCTAGGACATGTGGTGAGCCCGTGCTATTTCAGGGTCTAAAATTTTGGGGACTATCTCAAGGTATGCGCCATTATGATGTGTGGTAGTTTGAAATAGTCAAAAGGGGCGGGGAAGTGGACCATTGAGGGCAACTTAGAATTTTTTTCCTCTTGATATTCAACAAAGGGGGTGAAAATCATCAAAAATAGACCCACCGGCTCGACAAAGGATCAGTCAAGGTTTGTTTCAAGGACAATGGCAGAGGTGCGGACCCTCAGGGGAAAATTTGAAAATTTTTCCTTTTAGTGAGAAAAGGAGTTAAAAGTTAAAAAGGAAGCACGGTTATGACCGGGACCCACATTGGGACACATGTCAGGCCCATTTTGTAAGGGTGAAGCTGTGGGGAAAACTTTGAAAATTTTCCCTTTTCCAAAAAAGAGGTGAAATGGTAGAATTTTGGCCACGATTCCTTTGGGACCCACCTTAGGACACGTGTCAGGTTCATTTCTCAAGGGTAGAGGCATGGAGCAAAATGCAAAAAATTCACATTTTTCCAAAAAGTTGTAAAAGGAAAAAGAGAACACACGTAGGCCCACTCTAAAATTAAATCTTCCATGTAGCATGACCCAAATTCAAAGTAAAGATCAACAGATAGCTATGTGTCTGAATCTGATTTTCCTCCCATTTTTACTAAAAAATACTCCTAGAAGATGCAAGTCTTCATGATTTCTTGGTATTTCTTATATGCCAAACAGAGATGGGAGTTAATTTTGATATCTAAGTTTGGTGGGGGAGATCTAGAGACGTCCATCACCATTAAAATGATATGGCCATTGGGATCGATATGATCTTCCATTTTTCTTCTCACTAGCATGCAAAGAGCCAGAGTGACAGATTAGAGGCGGAAGGTGTTGGTGAATAGAAGGAAGAGTGATTTGCTAGAGGAAGGAGTTGAATGTGGGAGATATTCAAAGAGATCTTCCCCCTAAGCACTTGATGAATTTTTATAGATCTGATTCTGAGAATCGCGATCGTGATCATGGAAGGCACTGGTGGCACTAAATGTCTAGGTTTTTGAGGGGGAAAACTCCATGGAAAATGTTATAAATTACATGAATTTGTTATGCAAATGGTGGGGGGTGTTAGGGGTCATAACTGATTTTTATAAGAGAAAATCTTGATAGAGTCCGTCTATTCTGAGGAACCATCTGAAGAAACTTGTTTCATCTCCGTTATGTTAAATTTTATCAAGTCAAGGTGGTTAGGACTGTATAGCCATTGATAAGCTCTAAGATTGTTCCAGAAACTTTCCCCTACTAATAAATTTAATCAAACTTGAGTTATTCTGTGTTATTTTTGGGAAAAATGTGTCTTTTTCATTTTTGAATGTCTACAAATAGTTATTCTTGTTCCTATAACAATCTTGTATTAAAATCCTCCTCAATCACATATATATCAATCCTTTTGTTAATTTAGTGGCATCTGCAATTTCATTTCTCACAAGAGCTTTCATTTGGGAACGAGATAAATGATTTAAAATCACTTTTCTTTCATTTGTTGACAGAGATTGTTTGTAAGCCTCTGGGTGTACCTCACGTGTGATTGATCTTAGATTTTTATGTTTTATTGGATCTTCTAACTTGAGCCTTCATGTTATAATCTCATAGATTGTGTGAAAAAGGGCTAATCCGGGCCTCCATTGAAGCACATATTCTGGTTAAAGGAACATTTTAGCTATTCTGAAGCATTCTGTTGTCTAGGCTTTCCATTTTGTAAGAGTTCTCAGACATCTGGCAAGCCAATTTCATTTTGCCTCACCTCCCACATAAATTTATTTAAAAACAACCAATCCTACCCATACTACCCTTGTTTGTCCTGTGTGTGCACAAATGCATAATTTCTATTGCGAAAACATGCAGAAACAATCAGGATTCAAAAATGTCTTTAGTAGCCTAAACCTTGCCTAAGGAATATCTCTACTATCTAGAGTGAAAACTGGTGAGAGTTATATTTTGTTGCATTGATCATATTTTCTTTAAGGTCTCCTTAACAACTGCATAAGGAAGGATATCTCCATCTCCTCCATAAACAATAGGCTACAAAAGGGTTCTCTTACATTGGTTGAAAGGCACAACCTAAAATAGTGAGGATAGATCAAATCCTCTTGAGGGTGCTATCCATTTATCCACATTTGAGTGATAGATGGCCAGTTAGATCCCATCCCCAGCTACAAAACAACTCATTATGATCTATTTGTCTCTAATCTTCTTGTCAATACTTGTGATGCTACTCAGAATTTGAGGGAGAATAAATTTTGGTACGAAGACCTGAGTGGCACCGTTGCCGGGGACATAGTGGTCACAGTTCATATTCATACCATGGTAAAACACTTCTTATATGCTCTAAATGATAATACATTATTTCAAACACTTCTTATATGCTCTAAGTGTTGTGTGCAATTATTTCAGTTTCCGCACCTAGTGCACTAGTTTTCATTGCTAAATCTGGGTAAAGAAAATTCAGATCATCCCATTTCCAGTTTTTAGTATTGACAGATCATATTTTAGTGCATTTACACAACTAAGGTAGAAATACTTAGTGGTGACCCCTTGTTGATATGATTCTTGATGATTACCAGTGTCTTAATCTCCGTCAAGTGAGATTTGGTACTAATCTTTGCAAAGCTGGAAGGAAGAAGATCTTTCTTTGCTAGGGATCTTGCTAGGACATTATTTATAGAGCTAGGAAAAGCAAAGTCAGAAGGAAGAAAATCCTGGAGTGTTGTTAGAGATCAACAGTCAAGAAAAAAGGTCTCTATTGATGAAAGTGAGTGGCCTATCATTGAAGACTACCATTAAAGTGCTTTTGAATCAAGTAGCCTCTTTGTGGAATTGAATTCTCCAACTGGAGAGGGGCCTTCGTTTGATTTTGGAAAGTTTGCTTCTCATTCTGCCCCGGTATTTTCAAAAGTTGATAGGGTTTTCCAAGAAACAAGGCCTTTAGGGGATATCCATTTTAAAAACTATACCCCTGTGTTTCAAAGAACCCCTGCCCCTTATCAGCTTGTTTCTCCTCCTAGGTCACCTCCTCAAAATAGCATCTCCCAGCCCCCACCTAGGCCTCCTTTTGTTGTAAACACCTTTGGACCTATAAATTTTGTGGGAATAGCTAGTTATCCAAATGCAGTGCCTCAATATGTAAGGAAAAAATTACCAAAGTTCTAAGGAAACAATGATATGACTGGTGATCAAAATCTAAATATTTTTATCAATATGATGGAATCTTTTGAGATTTAACATGAAGATGTATATATCAAACTATTTATCCATACTTTGGAAGAGGATGCAAGGGACTGATATAAAGCTTTTCCAGATAATTTCATTGATTCTTGGACAAAGGTGAAAAATGCATTTAGGTTGTAGTATGGTGATAGAACTGACCCTAGGTTTCTTCTATCAGAATTTTAAAACGTCAAGAAGAATCCTAATGAGTCATTACATGATTTCAACACAATCTGTAACAAGACATTGAGAAGATTTCCTATTAGCTTAAGGCCATGAGATGAATCATGTTTGATCAAATATTCAGATGTATTTGATAAAAAGATGCTTACTATTTGAGGGAAAAAAACCCTACTAATTTGAGGTAGGACTTCACCATGGCTCTACAAATAGAGAATAACATCAAGGAAATTGTAAAGCCTCCAAAAAGAGAGGGTGTAAAACTGATTAACCTGGAAAAGCCTCAAACAAGTAAGGCTGCTGATTTGGAGGAAGTTGTTAAAACTTTGGCAGGGGATGTCAAATAAATATCATATAAGTTAGCTAGGAAAGAAAAATGGATTGGGCAGAGTTCACAAGGTCAACACAAGCAATAAAGCCAAGACAGGTTTACAAATCACCAAAGATCTTATGACAGAGCTAAGGGACCTGCTGGATTTACAAATAGATAGTCCCAGGCTAGGGAAAATAGAATGGTACCTGACCCTTTGGCTACCAGAGTTGTTGTTGTGGAGGATACAAATATCATTCATTGGTGTGACAGATGTTTCATGCCCCATGCTCCATGTGAGGAAGATCAACAATAAGAATAAGAAGCTGATGACGATAATGATGATGATGCCTGCATGATGGAGATCCCTGCAAGTTTTCCAAGGGAGGTAACTTTAACTAAGGTAATAAGTGCTAGAACTTCTACTATTTTTTAGGATTACATCCACCGGGTACCTCTTCTTCCTCCCTATCATACTTTAGAATTAGACATTGTACAAGCTTTTGAATTTCCCACTAACGATTTTTAATACTTGAGGGAATTAATGATTGAAAAGTATGATGGAGGAGTTCCTTCAAAAGAAGATAGGAAAATATTAATGAATGTTGTAGATGCCAAAGAAAAGGAGCACAATACCATAAGTAAATCTGCCAAGGGGCCACAAGCCAAGTCAAAATTTCCATTTCTTACCAAACAAACCCCAAAGAAAAATGCATTTGGCAGAGAGCTTGTTTCTCTAAGAAAAACTTGTGTTCCTCCACATGCTCAAACTAAAAAGAATCCCATTCCATCTGATGAATTTGCCAAAATTTCTCCTAGTGCTACTTTACCCAAATTTGTTCCATATGACATTCCCCAAGTTTTGAGTCAAATCGAAATTCCTGTCCCAATTGTTGACCTACTTAGGATCCATGAGCACAAGAAGAGGGCTTTTGAATATTTAGGAATTAAAGATGAAGAGATCATACAAGGTAGAGATGTGAACAAGGTTGAGATTCCCCTTACTATTATAGTATTGGAAAAGCCACAAGTGTTGGAAGAGCTGGGGGAACCACTAGATGTTTATTTAGGAACTTCTTTGGTTAAATCCCAACAGAATGTGGATCGATTCTTCACTACCCTAGTTATCAAAGAAAAGTTGTTACATAACTATATGTTTGATTCTACAACTTCCTGTAATGCCATGCCTCTTGCGGTCATGAACGAATTAGGTATCAAGGTAATAGCAACATATGGGAAGTGTACTGCTATGGACTCTAAATAGGTGCCAGTGGTGGGATGTGTGAAGGGTCTGGTGGTACAACTTGTAGCCTATCCAGGTAGGAATTTGAAGCTTGATGTAGTTATTGTTGACTGCCCTACCAAGTAGGGGATGTTGTTATCAAGAAAGTGGGCAGCAAGCATTGGTGGTAGTGTGCAAATGGACATGTCTCATGCCACTATCCCCATTGAAGGAAAATTGGTGAAATTATATGGAGAGAAGAAGATGTTGTACTTGATTGAAGACCCAAGTAATGCATCTTATGAAGTTTTGTAAGGAGATGATGATCTTAACAATTTTGTGAGTTTTGTGGATTTCAGGGAGTATGAAAGTGTTGAAAATAGAGCTCCTAAGTATGCCTTTTTTTAGGGAATTTGGTCTATGATTCAGCCTTGAAAAATGTTAAAGAATTTGACTTAACATAATGGAGGAGCTTCAGATAAAATGGATGGTTTACAAACTGAACAAAGAAGAAAAAGAGGTATATTTCTAGTTGATGAAGACATATCAGGATTTCTTAGCATGGTCTTATCCAGGATGGCAGGGACTTAAAGATTTTCCTTGATTGTTTTCTTCTATTCAAGGTTAAATATCTTTTTTACAGTGTATAACTTGTTTTTTCTTATCTTTTGTGTTTTTTGCTTGTTCTGGTCCTTAGTGACCTATTTTTAACACTTTTTCTATTCATTTTTTGGGAGATGGCTCTATTTATCTGCTCTACAACCTGACTCTGTTGCCTAATGGATATTTTTTTCACTTGGTCTACCTTTTTTCTTGTGGCACTCGTGGGGAGTTCCCATCCCCAAGTCGGAGCCAAGTGTTGGTGCTCAAAATAGTCTCGCCACATTTTGCCATTGAAAAGCTATCCTTTTACGGCCACTGCTATATTTTACACCTCCCGTGTTGTGCTTGAGAAGTATCTACCTTCCTTTTGTTGCCATAATCAATCCGTTCCTGGGCTGAAAATCACTTATGGATCCATGGTTAGCTCCTCGTTTATCTGTTCCTCTAAAGGGGTCTATAATTTGGGTCTCATGTTCTCTGTTCATCTAAAAAATTGAGCTTTCCCATTCTTTCCATCTTTCACAGTTCAAGATTTGTGCCCTTGTCATTTTTTCCATAAATACTTGAAGAAAAATGAATGGACATAGCACGAAGGAATGTATTTGAGCCTTATAACATTTTTGAATTCTCCGTCCTTGGAGAAAATATCATCTTCAGGCTCAAAATGGTCGTCTTTCTACATTTTACAGTTTGACGGGCATTTATCTTGGTCAAATTTGCGTCCTTGCATTAACAAGAAATGTGGCCTCTTTTGGTTGGACGCGGCTCGACAGGGTACGTCAGAAATTTTATGAATTTCCTCAACTTAAAGATTTGTCCACGTGGAGGAACGACACTCATTTAAAGATCTAATTTTTGGTTTAGCCTTGGAGTAGCGCCAGGAGGACACGTGGAGGTTTCCGCTACTCTTCCCAGACTTAGACAAATTTTTATGTAGTTAATACAGTTTGGCAGGACAGGGACACATAGCGAGCCCACGCTCATTCAAATTCTTAAACTTTAGTTTCATTTTAAAGAAGCACCAAGAGAACACTTGGAGGCCTCCACTCACTCTGTATTTTTCTTGGAATTTTCAATGGCCAAAGGATACTACCTTGGACTCTAACACATGGCGCCTTCCACTGAGCTTTAAGCCTTTAGACAAATTTTGCAGGGCTAGGACACGTGGTGAGCCCATGCTCACTCAGGGTCTCAACTTTTGGGGACCATCTCAAGATGTGCCATTATGAAACATGGCAGTTTGAAAAATTCAAAAGGGGGGGAAGGCAGACCATCAGGGGCAACTTAGATTTTTTTCCCTTGATATTCAAAAGACTAAAATCATCAAAGTGACCCGCGGGCCTGATAGAGAAAATTCAAAACTTACTCCAATGAATGACGCAGGTGTGAACCTTGGGAGGAAAAGTGGGAAATTTTACCTTTTGTGGGAAAAGGAGTTAAAAGTGAAAAAGGGAGTGTGGTTCTGTTGGGACCCACATAAGAAAACTAGAAGCGGAAAGGCGGAGCTACGGGGAAAAATTGGAAAAATTTCTCTTTTCCAAAAAGGATATGAAATAGCATGTTTTAGCCGCGGTTCCTTTGGGACTCACCTTAGGAAACATGTCAGGCTCATTTCTCGAGGGTAGAGGTGCAGAGAAAAATGTGAAAAGTTTACATTTTTCCAAAAAGTTGTAAAAGGAAAAAGGGAACCCGTAGGCCCATTTTAAAGTAAATCTCCCACATGGATGACCCAAATTCAAAATAGAGATCAACGGCAACTGTGCATCTGTATCTAATTTTTCTACCATTTTCACTCCAAAGCTCCTGGAGATGTGTATCTTCATGATTTATTGATATTTCTTGCATGCCAAATAGGGAAGGGGAGTTATTTTGATATATAAGTTTGGTGAGGGAGATCTTGGGACGTCCTACGTCGGTAAGATGAGATCTGACCTTTGGGATCGATTTGATTTTCCATTTTTTCTTCCTAGGAGTGCAACGAACCAGATTTCATAGATTAGGGGTGGAAATGGTTTGTGAGTTGAAGAAAGATTGATCTACTTGAACGAGCAGTTGAATGCGGGAGATATTCAAAGAGATATGTCCCTTTGAGCACCGGCTAGCTTTTTATAGATATGATTCTAGGAATCACGATCGAGATCATGGCGAACATTGGTGCACTCAATGTTTAAGTTTTTTGGGGGGGAAACACTGTGGAAAATGTTATAAATTGCATGAATTTTTCATGCAAATGGTGGGGCGTGTTAGGGGTCAGAACTGATTTTGATAAGAGAAAATATTGATAGAGTTCGTCTATTCTGAGGAACCATCTGAAGAAACTTGTTTAATCTCCGTTATGTTAAATTTGATCAAGTCAAGGTGGTTACGACTGTACAGCCATTGAAAAGCTCTGAGATTGTTCCAGAAACTTTCCCTTGCTGATAAATTTAATCAAAATTTAGTTATTTTGTGTTATTTTTGGGTAAAATGTGTCTTTTTCATTTCTGAATGTCTGCAAATAGTTTTGATTGTTCCTATCACAATATTTTATTCAAATCCTCCTCAATCACATAGATCTCAATCCTTGTGATAGTTTAGTGGCATCTGTAATTTCATTTCTCAAAAGAGCTTTCATCTGGGAACGAGATAAATGATTTAAAATCACTTTTCTTTCATTTGTTGATAGAGATTGTAAGCCTCTGGGTGTACCTCAGGCGTGATTGATCTTAGATTTTGATGTTTTATTGGGTCTTCTAACTCGAGCCTTCGTGTTAGAATCTCATAGATTGTGTGAAAAATTGATAATCTGGGCCTCCATTGAAGCATATATTTTGGTTAAAGGATTATTTTAGCTATTCTAAAGCATTCTGTTGTCTAGGCTTTCCATTTTGTAAGAGTTATCATAGATCTGGAAAATCAAGTTCATTCTGCGTCACCTCCCACCAAAATTTATTTAAAAACAACCAATCCTACCCATACTACCCATGTTTGTCCTATGTGTGCACAAATGCATAATTTATATCGCCAAAACATGCAGAAACAATCAGGATTCCAAAATGTCTTTAGTAGCCTGAACCTTTCCTAGAGAATATCTCCACTATCTAGAGTGACAACTCGTGAGATTTATATTTTGTTGCATTGATCATATTTTCTTCAAGGTCTCCTTAACAACTTCATAAGGAAGGATATCCCAATCTCCCCCATAAACAATAGGCTACAAAAAGGTTCTCTTACCCTAGTTGAAAGGCACAACCTAAAATAGTGAGGATAGATCAAATCCTCTTGAGCGTGTTATCCATTTCTCTACATTTGAGTGACAGAGGGCTAGTTAGATCCCATCCCCAGCTACAAAATGACTCATTATGATCTATTTTTCTCTAAGCTTCCTATCAATACTTGTGACGCTGCTCAGACTTTGAGGGAGAATCAATATGGGTACCAACACTTTCTATTTTTAAAACTGGATATCATAAGAGAGAGACATGCATTATTTCTTAGAAAATGTAACTAAAAAGAGTTGGAGAGGCTACATAGGCACTGGTGCACGAAAGTGTGCTATTTAGTTTATGGGGTGATAAAAAATATTTATTTTGAGAATTGGGAAACATACAAGAGAGCATAGGTATTGTAGCTTAACAAATGCCACTATACAAAAACTAGAAAGGCTGGATAGGTAATGGTGGAAGGGAGTGGGCTATTTGGATTATCAGATGATAGCAATATTTACAATGTTTTTAAAACTTATTTCTATCCCACTTTTTATTTTGATTCCCCTTTCCATTATTCTTTGATTGACTTATATTATAAATATTATTTTGGCACATGTTAGCAGAATGTGGATTAGGCTAACCATAGGTTCTTGTAAATGCCTCGAGTGGGTAACAATGCCTATTTGAATTCATTTGGTGAATAACATCCACTACACTTTACCTTTGTCATTTAGATTTACTTTAAAATTTTGTGTGGAAAAATAAAATTATATTTTAATTATGTGTAGATGAATTTTTAAGTTATAATGGTTATTGTTTTTAGTAATTCAAAGATATTGAATAATATTTAACTATAACCTTCAAAAAATGAAACTCCAATACAAGACAACAACCACAAATCAACCTCTTTTGAAGAAACACACTGAACCCTTAACATGTTACAGGTAAATTACATTATTATTAAAAAATTAAACATTTTACATATATGTTAGTTAATTTTTATAAAAATTATGTCTAGCAAATGTAAATCTCATCACTGATTAAGAATTATGTATTAACTTGCAATCTCAAAATCTGCTTCTTTGCAATGTAGGACTAAGATATTTGAATATGTGTAGTCAAATCAATTGTAAATGTGTCAAGAGCTTTTATTTAAAATTATTACCATTTGATTTGCTTACCATAAGGATTTTTTTTAGATTTAGTCCTGATAAAAGATAAGTGCCACCAATCAACATATTTTGAAGCAACACACTGAGCCCTCAATAGATACTACAAGTAAATCACATTATTAATAAACACATTATACACTTGACATATATCTTAACCTTTTTTTCAAAGAATATTTGTAACAAGTCTAAATATTGTTATTAATAAAATATTTCTAAATTAGCTTTCGATCTGGTATTTGAATCATGTGTAAATGTGTTAAGATTATTTTATTTTAAGTTATTGACGGTAAATTTGTTTACCGTCTAATACCAATTTTAATGATAGTGGATTTTTTGAAAGTGGGCATGTGCTCTCTAGTGGGTAGTGTAGGCTATCAAATTAAACTTGATTGATGGTTTTAGATATTACTTGGTAGATTTACATATTATTCGGGTCATCTTCAAGTTTCATTGAAAATAAAAAATTGATAGAAACAAATAATTCAAAAATGGATCTCAACGAGAACAAAGAGGGGAGAGAGGACAATCACATGGAAGCTTCATCCATTGTGGAAAAACATTAATTGAAAAGGTACACCCACATTGTACGTGAAGAATTATATTATTTATGTTATAAAATAATTTTGTAATATTATCGATGATACATCTTACCATTTTGTTTATTATTAATATTTTTCTTTATTGGCAACAATCATTAATACAATTTTTTTATTTAGATAAGGGTAAAAAATATTCTGTTTTGAAGGGATCAAATAACTTGTATAGAAATAGAAGCCAAACCAAAGGGTAGCCACAACGAAATAAGAATTATTTTGAAGGGATCAAGATCCTTGAACAATTGAAAGATAGGCATCGAAGCACAACAAGAAACAAAGTGAAGCATGGTCTAAGACCAAAAATAAACCAATAGATATACCACATAAACACTAGGGCTAGGGAAGAGAAAAAAGGACAAAGAACATTCTAAGAAGCAGGTCAAACACAGTTGACCAACCTCAAGGAACACTCTTAACCCCTAATGAATTAACCTAACCATAAACAAAGGGAGGGTTACCCATAAGGCTCTCGTCCATGGGATCTTAAGCTCATCTTAAGAGGAGAAGTAAGAGTATTTCCTTTATTTTTTTTGTTCACGATTGTCCAACCCTCGCTCTTATTAGTATTCATGTTTTCATCTAGATGGTTTATAAGAATAAACTCAAAGATCTCAATTTTCTAAGTAATGAGTCCGTCAAGATTCCATTTTTAATGAAACAAGAGGCTAATCTCGAAGGAAACGAATTTTGCATTATAGGATGAAAAAAATCCGACCCATCAACCCCCACATCTTGAGGGGAATCAAGGGTCTGAACTGACCTAGTTGGGTCTCACCTTCTTCAACTTCTGAATCCTCTAAGGAATAATCAAGATCTATTCCCACAACTAGTATACTAGGAAAAGAGACCTTCCACCACAAAATTTTCCCACTCACCTTGTGTTTTATACTCCTACAATTTGAAGCTAATTGAACTAGGAAAAAATATTTCCTATATCTAAAGGGTAACCCTTCATACTCCAATGGATGGGACCAAATCCAATATAAAACATAAGTTTCATAGAAGTCAATAGATCAATTTATGTATCTAGATCCACCAAAATACGAGTATAGGTAGTTTGAGTATATAGTATAGTTTTAGTATGAATATGCAAACATTTCCCAAAGTCATTTCTAATAGAAATTAGTCTCTCCTCCCCCAAAATTGTAGAAAAAGGTGAGGCGATAGAACTGAGATTGGTTTCAAATTAAAGGTTTCAGTGGTTGTGTTAAAATAAGGAAACCACAGTTTCATGAGCAGAAAATGACCCTGAAGTTCCCAAAGCATAGAATTTTTTTAATTTCTATATTAAATCATATTAGAAACACAATATGAAACCTATGGAACATGGGTAAATATCCACTCTACCTATGATAATAGGTCTCCATTATGAATAAATATAGGAATGTAGCAGCGAATGTCCTAGCGATAGTCCATTAAACCGTCAAATTAGGCCGTTTTGATGAAATTTCCAGCTTCAATCACCATCTCTCCAAAGGTAATCACAGGAGATCTTTTAGCCACCATAATGTGTTTGGCACTAGAATTCCCCTTTAACACCACTTGAAAAGAGAGATTCTCCTTTTGAAAATATTTTTCTTGCTCAACGAGGATGAGCGAAAACTTAGTAGGGCGAATGGAGAATTTTCGTCACCTATTTCATCTATTTTCATAAAACTTCTACCAATAAGGAAATATCTGAAGAGAGATTGAGACAAAATACCATAGCCACCACCGATGCCAACGAGATTTCCCATAGAAGAAGCTAAACGTCCACCAACAGCCGCACATTGAGAACTTTTACGCAGGGTTGAACAAGCATTTCCATGGTGAACAGGGGAGGATCTAGACCCATTTCCGCCAAACCTATCTCCTCTATCACTGCCATCAATAGGCACCCTGCAATTAAGGACTGAGTTATCCTTGCAAACCACGAACAAAGCACCCAACAGGTCTCTACACTCCAAAGCTACACCCTGCACCGAGTTGAGCTCCCCATTGTTGTCATTAGGATTAGGTTTAGTTTTTGATTTAGACTTTGCTATAATTTTTGGGGAATCATTTTGGGGATTCATTTTGGGGGAAAATGGTTATAATGATAAAAATGAATATGGTTATAAAAAAATGTCATTTTGGGGAATCATTAAAACATAGTGACCTAAGAGAAAAAAACTTAAATACAGAAGTAATAAATAATACTGAACCAACACTATTGAATAACAAAATGTACTAGAAGGAATAATTAACACCATTTTATTTTTTTAGATGAATGTACTCTCTATGCTTTTTTCCCAAGAGAAAAATCGTAATTTTATTTCAATAAGAGAAAAATTACATTAAGAAGATGCAAACAACATTCCAACATCACCAGTAATTGGCCACAAGAGAGAGGGAAGAAGGAAAATGCAGTAAGAAGATCCACCTCAGAAAACTCCCGGAGGTGTCCCAAAGAACAACACAATGGAGAAAAAGTGTATCTCCAGCACAGAGGAGAACGAATACCAAGATACGAGTCCAAGATCAGACTCAGAGAGTCCCAAACCTCATGCAAAAAACAACAAGAACAGAAATGATTCTTGCCCATACCATTCAGAATTCTGAAATCCCCCAAGAAAAGTGGGTCTACAATTGATACCTCATTCAGAGTCCATTTCTAATATTCATGGAAAGGCCTGTGATAATGTTCAAAATGTGAATTCTCCTGTTGTTCATGTATTTACATCTGCCCATATATCAATCTAATGCCTTCCTTTGATAGATGATCTGCCAATACATTGAGCTCCCTGAAGATGTGAGAAATTTCAAAATAATCAAACACAACCAAAATATCTTTGATGTCCTTCAGCAGTGGTTAAAGATGGGTATGGTGACATATTTAATGCCCTTTGATCCAATTGACCACAAGCAACGAATCCCCCATAACCTGAATGGATTTGATAGATTTCTCTAAGGTAAACAATAAGGAGTATTTGAGAGACAACAGTTCAGCATAACTGTTTGTGCCATTACCCAGACCCATACTAATTTTATAAAAATGTGAATCAGAAAGGTGTAAGGCTCCACCCCCACCACAAATAGATGGTTCGCCCTGAGTAGCGCCATAAAAAAAAATCCATGGCAAGTTCTTGTTGATGGGAGCTTTCACCACTTTTCGTTGTCTCGAACATTCCTTATTCTACAAAAAATGAGAAAGAAAACCGATTCCTTGAATAGCTACCAAGCTCAGGTTCGATTATTTTTCCTCAAAAATGTTCTTATTTCATGTAATCCAAATACCCCAGCATATAATTAGTGGAAGAGCTTTCCTATGACAATTAGGAGCACTAGAGATCCACTGCTTTAAAGCTGCCCTTGAAAGCATGTTGCCATCATTCGCCATTAGTTTCTTCCCCAAACCATCTTCTTGAGCATAAGACATTCCCCTCTTTTTTGACAAATCCACTGAGGCATGAAACCCCTTGAAAGGAAGATGACATTGAGCAACCAGGTGCTCATGAGCATGGCATCTATGACAGCGAAAATGGATTCCCTCATAATCCAAACTTTAGTAGAGAAAATGGTCACCAATCGCTAACAACAGATCCTCTGCTAGTCCTTCCCTCATATCTATATTGACCAAGATTCAGGCTACCGTCATCACTCCAGATTGCCTAAAGGAAAGCTCAACTTTGATAAAATTTTCCAGCCTGTCACCTATAATTCTTAAAACATCCAAAGACCACAGAGTAGCTGGAAGACCCGAAGGATGAACCCACACAGGGAGGGTATCCATCCTCTCTTTTCGAGCATCAAAAAGGGGGGTCCAAGCTTTCAGAAGGAGCGGAGTGGAGTCCATGCTCCAAACCAAGTTCAGAATCCATTGAACATCATCAAGCGAATTAAGAGTGAAAGCAAACCATCCCCAGGCCAAGAGAAAAACCGATGGTTCATATCTTAACTTATCACCCCAATTTTCCTTCATCCACTTCTTCGAAAAAAGAATCCCAAACCGGCAGTTTCAGGCCCGTCCAACAATTGTTTTATCGGCTATTTCCACAACTTCGTGTAGCTTTACATCCTTACCCAGCACTAAAGCCTCCAGTTTCTTAGATTTTATGCACCTTCGAATCTTCTTCCCACTTCCACATTTATCCAGAAGAGTCCCGTCCTGTTCAACTTCCAACATCACTTCAAGATTTCCTATATTCTCTCCCTGACTCATATCCACATCAGCCCTCGACCCCCACCCAGACATCAACCCATAATCTAGAGCAGAGCCAACAAATCTGTCTTGTGATAGAGGAAAACTGCTGCCAAAATTCTAAACCAAATCCTCCCTAGCGGAGCTAGGGGTAGTCATTCCCCATGTCCGATCCTCCTTCATATATCCAAATAAGTCTGACCTGGGCCCTGTCCCTGCCAAGATCTGATTCTCCAATGCATGCTCGGCCCCTGTTTTGATAAAATGTTCCTTCGAATGGACCTAGGAGACAGAGCTATTCACTTCCTTCTGCCACCAAGCCTCAATATTCTGCAAGGAAAAAATAGATTGCTCCAACAAGGGATCATCAGAGTAGTCGAATTCATCTGTCCTGTATCCATTGTTGTCTGCCCTTTGCGAAACCCTGCAGTCTGGACTTCTCTTCTTCATCTTTGGGACATAAGCTGATTAGTTAGTTGCTTCAAGGAATGCATTTTGAAATCTATGTGTGGGTATATCAGCCGAAACATCCATTTTTTCAAATCCCGCAAGGAGAGCAAGCAAGCATTTTGTCAAACAGATCGCATACTTCTACATTTTGCAGACATATCAAAAGGAAGGGGAGGCTTGTGCTACTGATTTAGGTGTCTCTCCTAAAGTGGAAATACGTCCTTTTCGAAGATTGTCCACACATTAGCACAAAGGTAGCCGGATCTATCTCAGCCCACTTTTCCTAATTCCGTGAGCTTTGCGAGAAGGCAATTTGTCAAATAGTTCACACGCTTCACCAATGCTGTCACTGTTTGTAAGGTCAACCTTGAGGTCAATTTTTGCAACGCTACGAAGTTTGGAGGCCGGAGCGAGTTGTGCGGAGTGCAAGTGAAGAGCGACCCAGTCGACTGGTTTGGAGGCTCAGTCCATGTTTGGAGTTGAGTGCCTGTAGAAAATGTATATCATCACCAGGCTCGAAGGGCAAGGAAGGCCATCAGTATAGGGTCGACGGCACCCGCATCCTGAGAACCTTTGTGAGTCGATCTATGAGATTATCCATGCATTTGTCTCTCCAGCACTCCCGTCCTTCTCAAGAAATGCATACCATCTCAATGTACTCTCTATGCTATCATGTAGGCCACCCCCTTTTATAAATGTGTATAATTTTGAATGTTATAATATTTTCGTAAAAAATCAAACCTATCTAGATCATTTTTAGAGAGTAAAATTTGTCAACATAGACTAAACTAGCAATCACATGTGTTTCATTAGATGTGAACACCGAACAGTATATGTTATTTGATTTAGAGGTATAGTTATTACTTTTGTACTTGATGTTGATAAGGGGTTCGATTGATGTTGTAATTGTAGAAATATAGTTGATCCACTTAATTTTAAGGTTGTTTCTACATTTCAAACTTGTTATAAATTTTTACATGATTACATGTGATACTGTTTTCGATAGTTTATTAATTTTATAGTTGGTGTTTTGTTGGAGAAACATTTATTATGCAATTGATAATGGGTGTGATTGATAGTTGTAGTGTAGGACTTTAGTTGAAACATTACATTGAAATGTTGTATGTGTACATTTAATTATGTTACAGGTTCATCCATTTAAAGTTGCATATCATATTTGAAAACATCAAATAAATGAAGGTATACGTACACATAATGAGACATGTATACATTTTCAATTTTTATATCATGAATGGTAGCCTTTAGTGGGCACTTTTAGTTTCAATAAACATGATTACATTTGATACCCCTTGAACGACTATGCCGCTTTGGATAGAAGAAGTGTTGAGTATAGTAGTAGTGGAGGTGCTATTAAAGCAGAGGGTAGTATTTACAATGGGTTGAGTGATAGTAATCTTGCTTCCTCCTTTCTTCTTGCTCCTAGTGTTGGTACGTGTGCCATATTTGAGTATCTCTCGAATGAAAAAGAAGGTGAAATGTGCAAATTTGCAAACGAGGGAACTCTAGAGAAAGCTGTGAAAGTTAGACCCTGCCTTTCAGTGGTTCCAATGTTGACGGTTGTTCTGGTTAAACTTCTAACTTTAAAATTTGATGGAAGATTTTCATCCAAGGTAAGGGCGCCTATACTGCTTCACCCAATACAAGAAAATTAGAAATGTTGGAATGGAGAATCTAAACACAAAAGATCTAAGATTTACATAGAAGTCCATCAAAAATTGCTTCAAACAAATATGTTTGTTTGCATTTTAATTGTCATCATTTTCCTACATCAGTTTATACCAACATTTTGAGAAGAACGCAAAACAAAAAAACATCTCATTGTACCCATTTAAACAATACAAATGTGGATGAAAAATTTGATTTGTGTCATCAAGACTTTGACCTGTAAGTGCCTTACTGATGAAATTCGAATAAATTCATAATGCTAATATCAATGGATATGCAAGTAGTAACTGATATCATAACCCTATAGATAAAGAAAAGTACCTTGTGGAGGATTATATTGTTATCTCCACAGCACCATATTGGGAGTAGACTCCATTACAAAAAAAAACTACATATGATAATGGTAGATTGTATTGACTATTGTACAAGAGAAAAACTACATATCATGGCCCGTCTCTCTATATGGTATTTGGCAGTAGCTCCTATATCTATCTAAAAAAACAATAAAGCTCATATGAAGGGAAAAACATATAATTGGCTACTTGAAACCCACTTTTAACATTTATTCTAAAGCGCTAATAACACAGTGAGCTCAATCACAAGAGTTGTGTAATGGAAATTTCAAACACTTATGTGAGGAAGTAAAGTAAGAACCAAAGTAATGTAGAAGTGAAGGCCATTAATATCTTATATTTGATTAGAATGAAAACATGAGTACAATAACACCATGATGGCAGTTTTTCACCTGAGACATTTGATACACAATTGTAATGAAGACAAGAGTACAAATACAAAATGATGGCATTTTTTTGCCTTAAAACTCTAACTTTAAAATCTGATGGAAGATTTTCATCCAAGGTAAGGGTGCCTATATTGCTTCACCCAATACAAGAAAATTAGAAATGTTGGAATGGAGAATCTAAACACAAAAGATATAAGATTTACATATAAGTCCATCAAAAATTGCTTCAAACAAATGTGTTTGTTTGCATTTTAATTGTCATCATTTTCCTACATCATTTTATGTCAACATTTTGAGAAGAACGCCAAACAAAAAAACATCTCATTGTACCCATTCAAGCAATACAAATGTGGATGAAAACTTTGATTTGTGTCATCAAGACTTTGACCTATAAGTGCCTTGCTGATGAAATTTGAATAAATTCATAATGCTAATATCAATGGATATGCAAGTAGTAGCTGATATCATAACCCTATAGATAAAGAAAAGTACCTTGTGGAGGATTATTTCGTTATCTCCACAGCACCATATTGGGAGTAGACTCCATTAAAAACAAAAACTACATATGATAATGGTAGACTGTATTGACTATTGTACAAGAGAAAAACTACATATCATGGCCCATCTCTCTATATGGTATTTGGCAGTAGCTCCTATATCTATCTAAAAAAACAATAAAGCTCATATGAAGGGAAAAACATATAATTGGCTACTTGAAACCCACTTTTAACATTTATTATAAAGCGCTGATAACACAGTGAGCTCAATCACAAGAGTTGTGCAATGGAAATTTCAAACACTTATGTGAGGAAGTAAAGTAAGAACCAAAGTAATGTAGAAGTGAAGGCCATTAATATCTTATATTTGATTAGAATGAAAACACGAGTACAATAACACCATGATGGCAGTTTTTCACCTGAGACATTTGATACACAATTGTAATGAAGACAAGAGTACAAATACAAAATGATGGCAGTTTTTTGCCTTAAAAATCTAACTTTAAAATCTGATGGAAGATTTTCATCCAAGGTAAGGGTGCCTATACTGCTTCACCCAATACAAGAAAATTAGAAATGTTGGAATGGAGAATCTAAACACAAAAGATATAAGATTTACATATAAGTCCATCAAAAATTGCTTCAAACAAATATGTTTGTTTGCATTTTAATTGTCATCATTTTCCTACATCATTTTATGTCAACATTTTGAGAAGAACGCCAAACAAAAAAACATCTCATTGTACCCATTCAAACAATACAAATGTGGACGAAAACTTTGATTTTTATCCTCTCTCTCTCTCTCTGTTTTTAGCTTTCTAAAAATATAACAGCTTCTAAACATATCACTACATGAATATAATTAGGGATACCCAATATGAAGAGACGCCCAATATAGAGTCTTTCTATTGACTGTGCAACTGCAAGAGTTTTCTGATTTCTATGGACACCCACATCATTTTGAATTGTTCTAGATCAAGACCCAATTATGTTTTTGGGTATGCCTATGCTTTGGTTTGACTGCTTCTGGTACAGAGATGAATATCCTAATTTTGTAGGTTCAACATAAAGAAACCGTTGATGCTATGTCATTACCGAAACACAACAATAAACCAGGAAAAAAAACAAAAGGAAACTGCTTTTAATCACACCCAAAAATAAAAAAGTGAGAAAAAAGAAAAAAGAAGAATGAGTTGAATGAATTACATCTTAGTGACCATCTTAGTTCTGGAATCAGAGGGAAGGCTCTAGGTGCCATGCTCCATGAGATTGTTATGGTATTGCTCTGTGTAAGTAATTTGCAGGGATTTTTTGACAGAAAAAAAGGATTCAACCCAAAATAATTTGAATTACAACGAGATCCACGCCAAGTGAAAGGAAGGAATCTCCAACCACAGTCGTCAATTAACGGAAATCCATTTTCTGTCTGGCCGCAAGGGGTAACACATTTCCCTTCTCGTCATACAGAATAAGACCGCTGAAGGTGGGTAGTGCACATCACTCGCCCATAATAATCTTCTTCTGCCACAAAGGCGGTGTGCCGGCAGCGGTGGCGGAAACCCTTCTTCCTTCCTCAGTATCACAGAGAAAGGAAACCTCCCCTTCATCGTCCCTCAGACTCTTCCTAAACCCTCCCTTTCTCATGATATTATTTACAATTTAATCTCTTGTAAATGGCAACTCAGGTTTTATAAGAGAAAAACGTCCAGACGACTGTATAACCGTCAAATTTAACACCGCTGCAGAAACGTCCGGAGGTCCTCTGCCATAGGGGGAACGCCTTCGGCGTAAATATGCAATAGCAATTTACTTTCAATGAATCTATATGTTTTTTAATCCTTTTCATAAAACCTATATGTTTTTGTTATTGAACATTGATTAGTTGTGATCAGATAGATGTAATTGGATTTAGGGAAAATTTTCCATATATAAACCCAATTCATTAATATTTCATGACAAAGAGTTTAATGATTTGAACAATAACGAGTTCAACAAATGATTTAACCTTAAAATGTAAATAAGTATCAGGAAAGTGAAGGTTCCTCATTACGTATCTAAATTATATATTAGGTTAGATACATTATTTATATTTATATTATTATTAAAAATTAATATTAAAAATTATGAACACATATATGTATAACATTTACGAGTTTAACCAATCAAAACATATGATAAATTAAATGAAATATAAGAATATTATTACAATCATAGATATTTATAGTAAATAAATTGATCTAGGCATGATATAGTGATGAATTTGTTATATATTTCATACATATTCTTTATCTTGAATTTTATATATCTACCATGTTCTAGGATGAAAACGTTCATTTCTAAAAAACCAATTGGTAGTTTCATTATGTTGGCTAGTTTGGTCTAGAAGGTAAATGGTAGTTTTTAACTTTTTAAATCTTTGTGAATTACTATAATAGTATTCATTTTTAATTATTAGGTATCAACAATGTACAAAATCATGTAAACAAATTTATGTGATACAAAACCCAACCATATGATAGAACCCTTACAAAATATTTTGTGTTTGGGTTAAAGTGTAATCTATAACCACTCTATGTTGGAGCTACTTTAAATTTTTCTAAAACCCAATGTACACCTCCACCTAAAGATATAATACTATGTGGATACAACTATAATTGATAAGCCAATAACTTGATCATTTTTGTTAAGGCTTATCTTTACTGTGTTTGACATGATTTGAGGTCTTATAATATGGGAAGCTTGACCCTATAAAATTGTTTGGAATCCATTAGATCTATGTGGTGGATTATTTAGATGTTTACTTATACTTTAGGAAAATTTAGGAGTACTTTGTATTCATTTTGTGTAATATTTTTAGCGAAGAACTTGACAGTGTCTACAATTATCAGGTGAGTAACTAAGTGCATTAAAATTTGCTTAGTTTTAGATAAGGATAAAAAAAATTGACATTTATTCTACCTTGGAAAAGCCAAAAAGTTGGTCTCAACACCCTAATATTGCACTTAGTGAAAAAGAAATCATAAATGAAATAAAATAGACAAATTTACAAAAAATAGATAAAATAATAGTAGTTACGCATCAATATTGTAGCTGATAAGAAGGAAAATGGCAGCAATTAGAAAAAAAAGCACAAAAAACAACCTCCCATCATTATTTTGAAAGAACTTCTTGTTCTAGGAGGTGATCTCCGTGCCCCACATTCTAGATTCTTTTTTTCTAACTGCATTTGTTGAAATATGTGATGCCCGCAAAAAACAACCCACTTGAGACCCAAGAACAACCTAAGATTAGTTAGGAAAATTATGGAATAATTTTTTTTGTTTAAAAGAGTCTACAACCAATTTATAAGACAGCCGTTGTCATTAGCAAGGTTCTAAGATCAATTCCAATCCACTCGAATATATTTTTCTTTTTTTAACAATTATTATAGGTCATAATGTCAAAAAATTTAGGGTTATAAAGATTCAATTAGGGTTAAGAGGGTAATTCCTCACCATACCCACTCTCTGACAGGCTTTAAATATTCAAATTAACTTTTACTCAAAATTACCACACATTTCAAAATTTTCCTAAATCATTCCCATTAGATGGAATATTTAATCACCTTTCAATTGATATAAATAAGTCCTTCTAACTCATCATACTTCTTCAATTTATGGGCATGATGGGCCTTGGGGTGAAAATGTTCCCCAAGAGCGACCCTACGGGCCCAGGAGAAAAAATTTTCCAAAGGGACGGGTGGGAGAGCTGCAGAGAGAAATATTTTCCCATGGCGGGTCTGTGGCATGTGGGGAGAATTTTTTTCCATGGGTAGGATTTGGGTTGGCAGGGCTGCGGGAGACATTTTGAAAAATTTTCCCGCACAGGGCCGAAAAGTCACCTTTGCACCCACACTCCCGCAAGTCCACAAGAGACATATGGCGTCTCCTAAGACAACACGGGGAAAGTGGGGTGGTGGGGATAAAATATTATTTAATGCCCCACATGGAAAAAAGGGTAGAAATCACCCATGCCTCCGTCGACGCCTTGCGATGGCACATGACAGCTCCTAATTGGTTGTGGGCCGGCAGGCCGGCGGGGAAAATTTAGAAAATTTTCTCAAAAATTTCTGAAACTCACAGAAGGCAAAAAGGAGACCCACTCCTCCGCCAATGCCTTGCGACTCCACATGGCAGTGTCCTGATTGGCTACGGGCTGGCAGGGCAGTGGGGAAAATTTGGAAAAGTTTTAACTAAAATTTTCTGGAAGCGCTAAGTTTAAAAAGGGATCAGCTCCTTCGCTGACACCTTGTGGTGCCCCATGTTAACCTCTAATTGGATGCGTCTTGGCGGGGAGGCAGGGAAAATTTTGAAAATTTTTCCCAAAATTTTTCTGAAGTGCTAAGGGAATATTTCAGGCCCGCACGGGCCCGCCAAGGAATTTTTTTACCAATATATATATATATACAGTTAAAATTATTTTTTTGACACCAAGTGGAGAAAAACTTCAGAAGGCAATAAATTTTTATAGAAAGCTCAGTTTTAGGAAAACGAGGACTTTCTGGAAATATCTTGATGTCCTATTTACACAGGAATCAATAAATTTTGGTTTTCATAAAATTTAAGGAGTCATTTTTTTGATAATGTTCTGTAGACTTTTATAATGTGAACTAGTAAATTTTGACTTATAAAATTTTGTTCAAATTTTGTCATTCTTTTTCCTTCAACATGTCAAACAAACATGGAGGTGTCCATTAGGAAATTGTTACGATATATAGAAGGTGAAAAAATTCTTGGTTTGATCTGCATTTCGAAATTTCAATTTTCTTTTTATAGAAGTAAAAATCCTACAGATTTGCCTTGGCTCGATTGGAAGATTTTCAAGACATTTCCTTAAGTATTTTTAGTTTGTTTTGGGATAATTTTGTCCTCATTAAGTTCAATTGATTATTTCATTTGCCTCTTATCTATTTGTAGGCTTGTTTGAACATTTGATAAAGGAATTTTACAAAGTATATAGTGAATTGAAAGAAGCGTATACATTTATAGAATAGAAATTCACTATCTCTTTTGACATGAAATTAAACATTGAATTTCATTCCATGCTGGTCATAAATAATTTTCTTTCTTTCAAATGAAACATTAAAACAAGAATGTCGTTTTTATTCTTTCCAAAATCATATATTATAAACAAGGTAGAATAATACATTTTCTCCTGACGTGTTTCACTTTTCCACTTTCCAAACAGGGATTTCATAGTGCATGTTAAACACAGATTTCCAATGGAAATAATATCATATGAACAAGGAAAAACACTTCCATTAATTCAAATGAAACTCTTACAACTTCCTTTCCATTTGATTTCAAAATACAACATACAAAATACGTATATCATTCTTTCACATTCCTTCCAAAAATAGAAAAATAGAGTATAACTCTTTTACATTTCGAATTTCAACTTTCATTGTCAATACAAGGTATCTTTCCATTACAATTAATATACAGATCATCCACTTCAAAGTGGGAAAGGGCTACAATAAGATTTCATTTCACAAGGGACTGTCAAACTATCTTTTTCTCAGCTCCAGAACAACAACATGCGTATT
Organism: Taxus chinensis; assembly: GCA_019776745.2. Classification (NCBI taxonomy): domain Eukaryota; kingdom Viridiplantae; phylum Streptophyta; class Pinopsida; order Cupressales; family Taxaceae; genus Taxus; species Taxus chinensis. The sequence goes on from CM034151.1 coordinate 700,075,015, forward strand.
TCTCATTCTTCCAAATTTGATCACAACAGGAGTAGGGGAAAGGAAATGCTCTCCACCCAACCAAGACATCCAATGAAGAGGAGAAGCCATCCTTCTTCATTGGCCCCCTGAGCCCCAACCACAATGCAATAAAAGATGTGATCCAACTCATGGCAACAATAGGGTTCCACAAACACACAAGCAACATTTTCACAACAAAACACAGTCCAAAACAGAATGTAGTTTACAACTACATTAAAGCATGAAAAACATTACTGAGGCTTCATCAACAAGCCAAAGGAGCAAGAAACTATGGGGGATGCTTCTTATGCCTCCCAAAAGGGGAAATGGGTATCACCACCTGAATTACAAACTATCCAAAATATAGTATATCAAAGCCCTGGCATTCCTTATGCCTCCCCAAAGTACCCCTTATTCCTCACATTTCCTTATGCCTCCCCAACCTCTTATGGCACCCCATAACGAGTAAAGAAATGTAAGCTATTTCTTTGTAAGGTGGAACCCAAATCCCAACTCCCTCCATCCCTTATACCTCCCTAAAACACACTTGTGCCTCCCATAAAATAAACCCCATAGTCTTCTCCTACACCATTCCTAGGCCATCTACCCAACAATCCAAAAACATGCCAAAACATTCACACATTAACATATTCATAAACAAAAAAAAGACATTTCAAGAGCCAAGCTCCTACCTCTCCATGATGGAGTTGTTCCAAGTTCCAAAACAACAATCTTTATCCCAATGCAAGCAATCCAAATCAACCAAGCACAAGCATACAACAATCTTCAAAAAATTCTTCAAAGCAAGAGCTCCAAAACAGTCAAAAGAATTCACCCAAAAATGAAGTCTCCAAAGTGAAGCAACCCCAAAACAAGGAAAGGAATTTAAATTTTATAGAAGAGGGAAGGGAAGAGGATGAGGTGGATCCATGTAGGATATCACACATCACACATCCTCAACCCCAACCCCAAAAGTCAACTTCATTCTCCAATGCATAATAAATAGGTGGGTGAATAAAATGACAGTTTACTTACACACTCAAATCCAACCCACACCCCAAAGGACTGAAATTAAAGCATGTAAGAAAAGTGCAATTAAAACCTACAAATTACCTTCTCAAAAAGCATTATAAAAGTCTAAATTTCAACTCTCCAACCATAGGTATGGTTGGTAATTAAATTTAAGAGGTATGGGACAAGTTTAACTTGTCCCACAAGCCTCCAAAATCAGCCTCAAGGACAAATTCTAATTTCCAAGAAGGTGGAGTGTTTCACACTCAAAAGTTAACTTACACATCACTTACACATCTCTTACAACACTTTAATTTCAAGGCCAACAACTCTATTAATTACTTTCTTATGACATATTTTATTTAATTAATATTAACAACATGCTTACCCACAATATTCATACAACATTTAATAAATAAATGAAAGGGGTAAAATGCATCACAAAATAAACACATGCAACATTAAACAAAAGGGTCAAATAAATAAAAACACATAACCCCTTGGTCACATTTAAAGGTGATCCCCCCATGGGATGTCGGGAATCCCTAACACACACAAACATGCACAAAAAAATACTAGTTGTCATAGTGACCTTGTTGAATTCATCTAGAATTCCAATGTGGTTGGTCTCCAATCCCCCGAATGTTTGTTGTGATATTTTAACCTACAAAACACAAATACCTCCTTCAGCCTCATGGCCATATCAAAACATCTAAAATAATATAAATAAAATTCCAAGATCATCTAGATATATGAATCACAACAACATCTAAGCAATCAACAAGATCATTTAAAATTTTACTCAACAACTATATCATCATCAAATAATTTCCATTTCTAGGTCTACTCACAATATCCAAATATCACATGTCCGAACAACATCCATAATATAACCATGTTAAACAATATATCAACATCAATATCCAAAATGTCTCTAATAATCATCATGCATCATAACTAAATCAAGTCAACAATAATCCATGATCTAACATCTAACATCATACTATAATAAGGTCCATAATCATGTTCATTATATAATTAGTAGCTATCATGATCAGTATCAAAAGGTGTCAAAGGGAAGTGGGCACTACAAGAACAGTCGGGCCCAAAATCACCGATTTTGCTGCACGAGAAAGAGACTTAGTGTATTACGGAGATGGCGGAAAAAAGTGTCCAGGAAATTCGAGCCCAAAAAATCTGAAATCTCCAGAATTAAAAAAAATCAGGTGGAACAGAATTCAATGGTCCTCACAGCCTAGTCAATGGTCGATGTGTGGGACAAAAAAACTTGAATTGGGTGATACGGAAGAAAGATGCCCGAATAACTCATGGGACACTTATGCAGCCTAGACCCAAAGTCACCGAAACGTCCGCACAAAGAATGAATTAGAAAAGGTGGAAAATCTTGGCACGAACGTCCCGGGACACATGGGACATGAAAATCCACCATACCCACATTGCAAGAACGCCTGACCCCCCGTACTTCAAACATGGTGCATCAACCTTATATTCTCCATCATCTAAAAATCCCACAAAAAATGGCGGAGAAACCTCTGCCATAATTTGATCAATTTCTTCTTTATATTATTTTTTATTTTGTAATTCTTCTATTTCTTAAAATCCCCTTTCCTTCACTAGAATATCCCCTTCTTCCCTTGCATCCATATCCTCTACATATGCTCTTGAAACGTCTCTTTTCTCTACATAAAGTTCCCCTTCTTCCCTTACTTGACCATTTTTATCTTGACTTGTCTTTGAGGAACATCATGTTCTTGGAAAACCATATTTTATTCATTTAATAAAATCTTAACCAAATCAAATCTATTATCTGGTGTGGTTTTATTCTATATTTTTCCTTGTTTTATTTCTTCCTTTCCAAACTCCTTCTTATTGTCTAGACAAAGCTAGGTGTAGTGGCCCAATTTGGAGCACATCTTGCATTTGATCTTGGTCTTATCATATACTATAAATTGAGTCTAAGTACCTAGTTTTGAATATAGAAATATTGAATTAGGAATATCTCTATCAAAAAATTATTCACACAAAACCTATAATGTGTGAGTATAATTCATACTTTAGTGGTTCCATCAATTTCAATTAGAGACCCAAAATATATATCAATCGATAACAATATATCTGCATTCCAAAACTGTAGTAGAAATCCTAGAAAAATAATCCATAAAGATACAACCCTTATATAAACTTTGTTTGGATCAAAATATAGAGTCCATTTCATAATAAATAGACCCATACGTCCTAGAAACCAAGTACCTTCAACCAAAGTATACAAAAAATCTTCATTATTATCAAACTATATCAAGAAAATAAAATTTGTCATCACATAAATATCCATATGACCTTTTGGATTCCATTTTCAAGCTGTCCATCTTCTTATAACATCAATATTAGGTATTGGATGAAATAAAATACCATTTAAGTTTATTATATAGGGTTTTATACATCATATAAAAAAATTAGATAAGGGAAATTCACATTCCCTCCTTTTCTGGTGTATCACCGCTTTAGTGTAGGTTTTGTTTTCATGCACTCTTTTTCCCTGGTCCATTGGAAAGTTAGATTAGTATAGTATAATTTTTCTTGCATTAGAGTAGATTGTGGCAGGTAGTTTAGGAGTAAGAACCAAGTTTCTCTGGAGGTCTATCTCAAGTAGAAATTCCCACAACTTGGATATAGTACCCATGTTATCTAGTCACATCGTGAGCTCAAGCACACATACTTGTGCAAACCATAGGGTATTGTGATTCAGATATAACACCTCCTTGACTCTATACACCCACATGTTTTGCAATGCTCATTTTCCTTTGGGTAGCTTCACCAAATCCCAAGTTTGATTCTTCATGAGAGACTTATGCTCCTCATTTCATGGCTTGCTCCCATTTCTTCCCAGCATATACATGGATTGCTTTCTTCAAGTTTATCGCCATCAAATTCTGGCTTCTGACAATGAGGGCATCAATAATAAAGCTATCAAAAAAGGAATAAAATGTTCAAGCTTCCTACGTTCTGTACCCTAGAAGATTCCCTACCTCAATATAGGACTTCCTCAGGGTTCACAATTGAGTAGCATCCTCCTGAACTTCTTCATGGGTTACTTTCCCATCTTGTATCTCCTCATACCACCAACATATTCTTTCTTTGAGCATCTTTCTACCAAGATTTTTCATGCAACATATGTTCTTATACTCATGCACTCTCTCATTAAAGACCACACACATTTATCAAATGATTTTCTACATGTCCTCAATACTCAAACATTTCATATTCAAATTCAGTCACAACCATAATCAAATCCAAAGTACCTTGAGTTCTTATTATAGCCTCTAGCTTTCTCCTACTCATCCTTGTCCATATGGACCAAAACACCTCAGCATACGTAAAGTACTCTAAGTAAATGAGTAATAAAATGTTCTTACCATACCAATGCCTCCTAAGGTATTCCTCCATCCAAGGCATTTCCATTTGAGGGTCAAGCTGTCCTATCCCAGTACACATTTGTGAGTGGACCAGGTCTGGCCAGCCGAACTCAAATAGGTAGTCATAGCAATGTAGAGTTTCAATGCTCCTAGCATGTGAAGGAGGGAAAGTCTGGTTTCATCCTTTCTTACACCCTATTATGATTGTGGAGTTCCTGGAACCATAGAAAAAAAAATTTGCCCCATGGATTCCATCTGATTAATAGCAATAATAATCAAAATCTCATTGCATAGGGATCAACATCTACTCTACCTTCCATTAATCTGGCGCTGAGATATTCTGAAGTAAGCCAGAAGATTTGTTTCAGAGGTTCTCTACCAAGGCTTTCCATTTAGCAAAAGGTTCAAATACATAGTTTTGTCTCTCCTACAATATACCCAGAACATCAATGTTGCATCATCAATAAAAGTAATATAATGGACTTAATTTCCCAAGATATGACACCCTAGAGCTGGTTTCCCACACTGTCATAATGTACCATCTCTAACTTACGTTCTAGCTTTGTAGGTCCAAGGCTTTGAGGAAACCCACTACTGGACTTTTGCTTGTCCCATATATGCAATCCTCACATAATCTCTAAACATGTTTCTATATATCGAGGAAAAATCCTTCTTTATGATATCAATGCCTTTATGGATGATATGACCCAACCTATAGTGCCACAATGTTGTATCTTCTTCTGAAGTCACAAGATTATAAAAATTAGTTCTATTAGTGGATCCCATGCCGCCATAACCTCCAACCATACCAAGAGCTAGGGAGGTAATAGAATGGCACGCAACACCAGATCCATTGTCCACCACAAAAGAGTTCGCAACCAATCTAGAATAGAGCCTACTGCCAAGATTTTTTCCCAATGGTTTTAAGGTAGGAGAGGGAAGAAATTCACTCTGGTCTCCCTTTCCAATACCCTTCACTTGAAGACCCATCACCAAGACACTGTAACAAGGGGGATTACCTCCCTATCCTTCACCCTCACTTGGGGCTAATCATTGCAACAAGGCATCACATCACTTAGGGTTCGTAAAATTATAATTTGATCTTAAGGACAACCAATAGAATATTTATTAACCTAGTACACATTCCTAAATTAAGAAATTGATTATCAAGAGTTAATGTATGAAAATAATACTTTTGGACAAATGGATTGGATGGTTCAATGTCCTACTTAACTATTTTTTTATGAGGGAAGTTTTATGATATAAAGGTTTGAAGATGATCATTACGAGTAATGAAATACTTATCACTAATGTGAAATTTTATGTAAGTGTTTTTGTTTTGATGAGTGTAACGCCCATAATTTTCCCAAATCAATCCTTGAGAAACCTGATATCAAACAGGGAAAATTATGGAATAATTGTTTTTTTGAAAGGTTACAAGGCCTAAACTAGGATTTTAATAAAATCCAAATTATAAAATTTTAAACTATTGTATGGTAATCGGGAGTAAAATAATAATTAATTACTATTGACCCAACTGTATTAAAATATTTTGATTTAATTTTCCCTATTAAGTTCTGTTGCTTAATTAAAATATTAATTCATTTTTACTCTTTGTTATTTAGCCCCAAAGGTTTTATTAAATCTATTTATTGAATGACCCCAAATTAAATTCAAAATTTTATTAGGTAATATTAATAATCTCCTAGTTTAAAATAAATCACATTAACATGGTGTAATACCCAAAGTGTGAAGGGTACACAACATGGTCTAACCCCTTAGGCCCCATTTAATATTACACACACATATTTTTATTTAAAACATTCCCACTTAAATACCCCATCACTCAAGTGATGTAGGGTTCATCATACACGCTTACAGATAATCTTTCTTAGCCCTTAGATTTAGGTTTGGCAAAAGTAACCCTAAAAATCCTTATGGAATGCCATATATTCATTTTCTAAATATAATCTCTCATTTTTTATTGTTTGCTGTTGTAGTTTAAGGAAGAGGCGGTGATTTCTCACAAGAGGAGTTAGTTTTAGCTTTCCCTATCCTAAGGTTTTCTTATTCTCTATTAGACATTTTACAGATTATTGCTTTACTTTTGAAAGAGATTACGCTTATTTGGGTTATTGGCTTTTCCCATTGTTATCATGGTTTAAACAAGAACTTATATTGTGTTCGAGGTCTAAATATATATACCTTGTATATATGTCATTCAAAGGGGTATATATATGTGATTACAAACAGATGTTATAACAAATATGTTCCCTTGATTTTCTTTTATAACTAGTTGAATGTTATTCATTCTGAAATAAATATAAAGATGTATTTATTTTTCTTCATTTAAATGAATCAAAAATTTCAAGGTGAGTGTATATATATATGCAAATACGTATATATATTTTTACAAATATATGTAAGTATTTATATACACATTTACTATTAAACTTTATCTTTTAAAAACAATCATTTTTACATATTAATTTAACTAGATATAAACTGATATATATCTGCGGAGAGAGAAAAAAAAACACAGGTCGAATTTCATTTACCAGATCGACTGAAAAAGCAATGGTCACTTTTAATAAAGGAGATGTGTTTTTAACACTAACAATGTTTAGTTTAATGGTGAGGGATTATAGTGTTGGGGGAGGAGCACCGACCCCACCCCCACCCCTTATATAAAATAAGGGTTGGTGGTGGGTCGGCGCCCCTCCCCCCAACCTTTTAATAAAAATTAAACCCATGAGACCATGGCCAATATGGCCGACTACCCTAAACATACACATTTGTTCTTTTTGTTTTTTTTTTAATAAACAATTAATCCTTCCCCACTTAACCCATTCACATGGCTTTCAGAAAAACTTTATAATTTTTAATATTATTAATAATATGTATGAATACACACACACACACACATTAATAACTTATATTAACTAGCAATCGCATGTGTACAATGCAATGTGAACGCCGAATGATATAAGTTTTTTTTAATTTTGACCATTGAGATTCCTCCATTTACTGGGTTAGAGATTATTACTCCTTGAATTAATTGTATTAGTCCCTTGATCTAGGTGTTCCAAATGTGGATCGTATACCCTATGCCTTGTCAGTGCAAAATTTAGAAAAATCATTCACTAAAATTATTGAACAGTTAATTGTCACGTGGTTGCTTAACCTATTAAACAATTGTCATTTTTTGAGAAATTAATAATCTTCAATATTTCACAAGGTATAAAATGCAAATACATTTCATAACCTCATAAACTCATTTTTCTTGTCTATCAATCCCTAACTAATGCAATTTATGTTTGGCAAGACCTCAAAAATACTAACATTTTACAAGAATACATGCATATATATGTAATAAGACAAATAGGCCAATACACAACATCAGACATGTCAATTAACCATAAATGACAATTATGTATAAGATATGATGACCATTTGAAACCAACTAAAGGCATATTATTAACCTTTCCCACTATAAGGTAAGAACGAACTTCATGTTTCATGAGTAAGCATCCAAAAAGTATGATAGAGGTGAGAAGATGGTAATGACTTTATTGTGTATTAGATTAAATATACAAATAAAAGTTGAGCTTATTCAGGATGTCATTCTCCCCTGGAATGAAGTTAATTCAAATGAATATTACTTGACAATTTTGTGAATAAAATGTTAAACTTGGGTATACAGACCTTAAGAGTGAATTTTACTATACAATTTGCATATTCAATAGCAATAGTGAGCATTCCCACTCTTTACAATGCCTCTTTAACTAAAATGAAACTTTGGGCATCTCTATTGATCAGCTTTCTCCACCTAGAGACTACATGAATGCCTCCTTTCGCATTCTCTCCCTAAGGAGCCAATCAACAGAGTTGTCAGATCACCGGACTTCTCCCCTGCAGCCTCTTTGCCTCAAGATGGTTTTTATAATGAGCATTTCATCAAGATAATCGATAGCACAATCATTCAGCTTGTTTCTCTCCAGCATCACTGGTCACATGGTCTTAAGACTCTCCTTGGCCAGCTGAGGGTACAGTCCCGCAAGTTGTGAGTTAATAAAAACCACAATATGCATTTGGCGATAGGATTTGTCACCTATGTTCTCTCTATGAAGTGGAAAATGAGCAGAATTTTATTTTACGTTGTCTAACCTACAATGAGATTTGGTGGAGATATCATTGCATGCATGAAGACTCAAGGCGGTTCTCTATCCACCTTCCTTTTCTATCCAGATCAGACATATCTGGTCCTTTTGAGAGAGGTTGCCATGTTGATCGGTAGGACTTTAATGGACTCCATCCACCTTCCTTTTCTATTTGGATCAGAAACGCGTGGCCCTTCTTTTAAGAGAGATTGCCACATTGATTGGTAGGACTTTAAAGGACCCCTTGGACCACCAAGCTAATTACCAAATTGGAACCCATTTTAGGCATTGGAGGCATTAAGGACCCGTTTCAAGCAAAGATACAGTCGGTAAGACATCATTCTTCCTTGGGAATTATGGTGGCTTCCTTCGGAGCAGGGAAATGGTGGCAGGACCATATTCACGAGCTTCAGACAGGTTTGTACATTTTCAGGGTGGAGGAAGGATCCGGTAGGCGGATGGTTGCAGAGCTGGGCCGATGAGAGCACCGTGTATTTTCACAGAAGAGCGGAGGACAGGTGGTGGAGCATCTACAGATTGAACCTGGACCAAGCGGTGCCACTAGAGCAGATAACTCCACCCTCCGTAGAAGCTTTCACTCCCTGCGCTTCCGCTACGGGGAATTGGATAGCTGTGGCCATGCGCAGACCGGAGTCCAAATTCAAGCACATCGAAATCTTCGACCTACAGTCCAGGTCCTTTATACCTGTGACGACCTCCATTAATCCCAAAATTCATCACTACAACCCTTTCGTCTCGCCCGATTCGCTCAGGGTGGGGTTCCACAGATTTAGGGGCGAAGATGGAAAACAATTAGTGTTCAGATCGGAACGATCCGGGCACAAAAAACTGTACATAATGGATGCAGAGGAAGGTGAGGAGGGGTGGATTGGAACCCTGACGGAAGGCCCCCGGATAAACACGATGCCCTGCTGGTTTAAAGAAGGAACGCAGGTCAAAAAAATTGTTAAAAATGTGAAAACGTCTAGACGGCTGTCAAACCGTCAATTTTAATATAGTCGCAAAAACGTCCGAAGGTCCTTTACCATAGGGGGTAGTAGGTACTATGGTTTTCTTTTAGCTCTGTTTTCATATTAATTCTTTTCAAAGAAGTTATCTCGTCTTTGCTGGATGCTGCACATGACATGAAGATTTAATGAAGAGCATTTTAACTGATAATGGATTTCAAGTTCTAACACTAGGATATCAAAGGATACTTTAGTCTTGTGAAGGGGCACAATACTTGTTGCAGAGGACAGACCTATTGCCTTTAGGATTAAAAAAAAGTCATATCAACATACAAGTTTACCAATAAGAAAATTCTCTTGCTAGATTCTCCACTTTGTTGTTAATTTTAAAATGATTTTAGTATTTGAATTCACATATCCACAACTGATTTAATTTTGTCCAATTTTACTTTCTCACTTGAATCAGAGACACCCTAAAGAAGCGCCGAGTCAATAGAAATTTTTAAAAATTTGAAGAGCTATACTGTTATGCAAATGATAATTCTGTATGGTTGCCTCCTAATTCACATCCATTGCAAGTATATGAGATGGCTCTTAATCAATCTTAAAGAGTCTTAAGAAGTAGATTATACATTTTATGATTTCACAGTATGGGATACCTCTCATGTTTTTGAAATATGTTTTTCTTTCAAAGGAGTATTTCTCTCCATTTACCAGGCTTAATGTTTGAGCAATCTAAACATACAGATAGAAGCCCCTAACCCATAAGGTATGTTTGAGTTATGTACGTGAGGGAGACGTGGTTGATGTTGTTGTGAACTGATTTAATTTTGTCCAATTTTACTTTCTCACTTAAATCAGAGATATGCACCCAATCTAGACTTGATATCTGCATTGCAATTGGAGGTAAAACACGGGAAACTTGAGCATTTGAGATTCAAATGAAAAGTGTTAATTTCTTGTTGCTCTTGATTCTTTGGTGTCCTAATTGCCTTTTGGCCTTTTGTCCCTAGAGAAATCATCTTCTCTACCAATTTTGAAATTCAGTGTGGCAGCAAGAGATGAATGTAATTTTTTGTATGTATAGATGGATAGACTTTCATACACGTAATGAGAATTATGATTCATTAGCAACACAATTATAAGGCGTTTAAAGAACTTTGCAAATGTTAACATTTAAATAGACAAGGTCCACAAAACTGGAATCTTTGTGAAATATCATATAATTCTGAAAGTCTAAACTGCATAAAGCACATTCTATTCCATTGTAAAAGATTTTTCGTTTCAATGATCATAGTGCCATGAAGTTAAGTATTAGAAATTTCTCAAGGGAGCTTGTTTACGTTGTTTGTGAATTAAAAATGAAATTATATTTTTGAGTAATTTGTGGTGTAATAATGGTGGATCCTGGTACCATCTCTGGAATGGTTGGATAGGCCATTCAGGTGGTAGCAAACCAAATTATTGCTCACATCAACATTGATGTCCAGTGCAGGAAAGAATTAGATGCCCTCAAATATCTACTGGAGAGAATTTACTCCATCAACATGGAAATGTAGGAATACCGTAAGGCTTTGAACTTCGGCAAGATTCGTACAAACTCTCTTTTCCAGTGACAACTTAATGCTTTGGCTTATTGTTTCCAAAACTCCCTCTTTCAATGCTCTCAGAAATGATCTTGTCAAACAAATAGCTCTTCAAATAAATAAAAGATTGGACAGTAAAGCGGAAGATGAGGTGAAAATATGGTTAAATGAGAGGTTGATCGAGAATAAGTTCGCTTTGTTTCTTGTTGATGTTTGGGAAACAAGTGCAAATTCCTTGTTAGCCGAGTTATGTGTGCCTCTCATCTCTCCGCATCTAAACTTTATCATCAAAATGCCAATTAAACCTACTGTGGTTGTGTGGATGTCTTTTATTGGTGCTTGTAGATCACATAAGAATATAGGGCTAGGAATATTTACTACAAATCTCCTTTTTGAGCTGGGCCCCAAAAAAAATTCTTTGCCACTGCAAATACTTCAATGACATGATTATCTCTTATTGCTTTATACTGACAATGGATCATTATGTATGCATGGTTGACCTTTTTGGCCATGTTGGCTATCTCGAGAAAGCTCTAAACTTTATCATCAAAATGCCAATTAAACCTACGGTGGTTGTGTGGATGTCTTTGATTGGTGCTTGTAGATCACATAAGAATATAGGGCTAGGAGTATTTACAGAAAATCTCCTTTTTGAGTTAGAGCCCAAAAATGCTTCGTCGCACATTCTTCTGTCAAATGTTTATGTAGAAGTGGGTAGATGGGGTGATGTTCTGAAGGTAAGGAGATTGATGAAAATTAGAGGATCTAAAAAGATACCTAGATGTAGTTGGATTGAAGTCCGTAAAATGGTACATGTGTTTTGTGTAGGAGACAAATCACATCCACAAACATAGGAGATCTATGTAAAGTTGGAGAACTTGTCATGGAAGATGAAGGCAACAGGGTATTTTTCAGATTTAAGACAGGTACTGAATGATGCGGAGGATGAGAAAAAAGAAAATTTCCTCTGCCACCATAGCAAGAAGTTGGCGATTGCATTTGGATTGTTAAATACATCCCCTGGAACTATCATTACAGTTGTCAAGAACCTTCGAGTATGTGTTGAGTTCCACAACGCAACTAAGTTTATTTCCAAGATTGTTGTAAGAGAAATTATTGTGAGAGATGCAAACAAGTTCCATCATTTAAAATACGGAAAATGTTCTTGTGGAGATTATTGGCGATGCTAAGTGAAGTAAGCTTTAAACACATGCTTGCACTTGATAAGGTTTATCGTGTCAGACATGCAGTGATAAAAAGGAATCAAGTTTTATTTTGTATTTGTAATATCTATTTTTTGTGCTTGGAGAGATAGTCCATGCCGTTGACTTCAGAAATTAGTAGTATAGCTTGAAACATTGCCTATGGATTCCGATGGAGTATTTGTTATAGCCCTGTTTTATAATACCATGAAGGTATCATAACTGTGGATCCATATGAGTGTATGGATAGCAAAATTAATGGTGGTGTTATTTTCATAGTTTCTTTCAACACACCCAAGTATGTGACATTTGTCAAACTCACCACAACTCCTGATTCTTAACTATCACTTTCAATACCATTTTCACCATGTAACAAGCCTGATCAACTACATGTTCACTTTCTTTACAACAACTAAGCCTAAATTTATTATGGTAGGTTTGAGGAGATATTTTGAAAATGTATAGTTCCCTAAAATTGTTTGAGGAGATGTTCACTGTCATTACAACAATTATGCCTAAATTTACCATGGTAGGTTTGAGGAGAGGTTTTGAAAATGTATAGCTACATATAAACCTTGTCAATTGGCACTTCCAATTATTTTACTGCTCAATCTCATTTTGGTATTCCCTTTTATAGAAGTGCATACTTATTATGTTAGGGCTAGGCTAACTATGGTTTTATATATTGATTTGAAGATATCTTGAATTGTATATGGATATCATGATTGCTGTTGTTGTAACATTTTTACATTATTTTAGAGGGACAACAAAGTTTGAATCTCAACTATCACAGGTAATGACAATCCAGATGTGAATCCAATAATGAATAACTTGGAAATTACAACTTATAAGTCTGTTTATGTACCTTGAATTTATTATTTTCACAAATTACAACTTTTTCCCCTGGTTTATTTGAGATTTATTCCCACATGTCCTATATTTTTCAACTCTTCTATAATAGTGAGGTAGACATGTTTATGTTATCCCACTCTCAACAAAAACCCATACATGGCATTTCCCCTCCTTTTTCATTCAAAAGTAAATAAAAAATGGCGCACGTATCAACACTTGGAGCAAGAAGAAAGGAGGAGTCAAGACTAATATCACTCAACCAAAACAACCAATCCTGACATTTCCCCTCATTTTTCATTCGAAAGGTACTAAAAAATGGCGCACGTATCAACACTTGGAGCAAGAATAAAGGATTCAATACTAATATCACTCAACCGAAACAACCAATCGTGGCATTTCCCCTCCTTTTTTCATTCGAAAGGTACTAAAAAATGGCGCACGTATCAACACTTGGAGCAAGAAGAAAGGAGTCCAGGTTACTATCACTCAACCAAAACAACCAATCGTGGCATTTCCCCTCCTTTTTCATTCCAAAGGTACTCAAAAACGGTGCACCTATCAACACTTGGAGCAAGAAGAACAGAAGAGTCAAGACTAATATCACTCAACCAAACCAAAACAACCCATCATAAATATTAGCCTCTACTTTGATAGCACCTCTATTACTACTTTACTCAACACTTCTTGTATCCAAAGTGATATCAAAGTATCAAATGTATTCATGTTTAGTGAAAATAAAATTGGCTACAAAAGACTACCATTCATGATATAAAATATGCAAATGTACAAAAGTCTTCATGCTTCATCTATATTCCTACACTTACAGTTACAAAATCAATCACACCCCTTATCAACATCAACTACAAAAGTAATAACTATCCCTCTAAATCAAATAACACTTACCGTTCGGCGTTCACATTACATTTGCACATGCGATTGCTAGTGTAAAGATGTTTGAAGTTTTTATATTATTTGTGTTCTATTTATGTAATTTATTTTGATGTTTTTATATTATTTTTGTCCTTTTTATGTAATTTATTTTGATGTTTTTATATTATTTGTCCTTTATATGTAATTTATTTGTTTGGGGGTCATCAAAGGACGCTATCGTTCTTCAATATTGTTGTTCTTTGTGCTTAACTTTCTTGTTGTTGGTTTTTAATTGGTATTCTTTCCAATTCTATCTTATTTTTTGAGCCATGCATATTTAAGACTCACTTTTTGTTGTAGTTTATTGTAAATCTTATTTTATTTTAAGTTTGAAATTGTCCCGAAAAATCATATTGAAATAAACGTGTGGATCAAAACTTGGGTGAGTTGGCTTGTAATAAATTCGTTACACTAAATGTGGAGTGCTCGTGGTACTAGGGTTTATGTCTCATATCAATTCTTACTAATTTCCTATCCGTGGGTGAAAAATAAGTAGAAACTTGTTTTGGATGCTGAACCAGCACAAGCACAAAACCGTGACGTAGGTCGGGGATCAATCTCGTCCTTTATTTTCACGAAGGCGCAATTCTATTTGAATTTAAATTACTTCATCACTGATGTAACCGATACAATGATTAAATCACTTCTGTTATGAGCTGAATAGAATGGGAGTTTTCGGCCTTATCAGATATGCGAGGCAGGCCCCTCAAATCATTCACGCTCGCTCTAAAACGCATAATTCGGCTCATTTTTCATTATTATTGATACGATCATTGTGCTCAAACGCACATAATACGTCCGATCTAACCCAATACACGCCTGAACTTATTAGAAACTTTTCAATCATCGCTCATGTCGATCACGGGAAGTCTACACTTGCAGACCGCCTTTTGGAGATCACCGGAACAATAAAAAAAGGCCACGGTCAGCCACAGTATTTGGACAAGTTACAGGTCAGATCGGAACGATCCGGGCACGAAAAACTGTACATAATGGATGCAGAGGAAGGCGAGGAGGGGTGGATTGGAACCCTGACGGAAGGCCCCCGGATTGACACGATGCCCTGCTGGTCTAAAGAAGGAATGCAGGTCAAAAAAATTGTTAAAAATGCGAAAACGTCCAGACGGCCGTCAAACCGTCAATTTTAATACAGGCGCAGAAACGTCCGGAGGTCCTTTACCATAGGGGGAACGCCTTCGGCGTAATTATATTATAAATTTATAATTTTAATGTACTCTTATAAATTTATAATATAATTAATATAAGTTATTAATATACATTTATTGTATATTAATAATATGAATTTATTTATTGGTTAAGTTTCCAATTAATTTAGGAGTTTGTAATTTAGTGTGGGAGAGTAAATTGCAGTTATGAAATTTATATAGATATAAATTTACATGCACCTAACTAATTATAGTATAAACATTTTGTGTATTTATCAAGTTTAAACAAATTATCACTTTCAAATTTAGTTAAATAGCTACCTTAAGGTATGATTAGTTCGATTTAAACATTTACTTAAAACGATTCTTATTGCAACAAGGAGAAAAAGTATATCAATAAATCAATTTTATCTAATCCTTTCATACATCTAGCTAGATATGGGAAAACAAACCACTCTTAATGAAACTTGTTTCAATATTCAAGTAACCAAGGATTTTCAATAGAGCAAAAAAATCAACCTGTAGTTCCCATCTAAAAAACATTAGGCTTTAAAAATAAACCAATTTTCTATACAACCCCTAAACACAAGTTTTAATTTGTGAGATCTTAATTTCCATTTACAAGATCATTACAAGGTTCATATTCACATTAAGTAATGTAGATCATAATAACCCTTTTACAAGAATTTAACCGATGGATAAGATTACATCCAATATAGTGTTGGTAAAATTTACAAGTTGTAAAGCCATAATAGATCAAATTTTAACTCTACATGCCTTTTCCAAACAAGGGAACTTATTCTATTGATATCCATCATCTCATCAAGCCATGCAAACAACAAAATTGGGGAGTAGAAAAAACTCTCCACCCAACCAAAATATCCAATGAGGGAGAGAAGATTTCTTCCTCATTTTCCCCCGAGCCCCAACAAGGAATCAATGAGGGTTATTTAGACAACCATGACAACTCAAACAATGGCTTCCACATACACATTCAATCACGAAAATCAATGAAATATTTTATAACAAATCAATGAATATCAAAACAAAAAGGCTTCATAATAAAGTCATGGAGGAGAAAACAACATGGGGGTTCTTCTTATGCCTCCTAAGGGCTTGGGTGTCCACCTATGAGCCTCCAAAAACTCCATCACAATACAAACAAAACTCTTATGACTCCCTCCATGAAGATACACCACTCTTATTCCTCCCTCAAGAAATCAACTCACTCTTATGCCTCCCTCACTCTTCTGCCTCCCTCAAGAAAATAACAAGATAAACACAAATCATATTTATCAACAAGGTGGACATCCCAACCCAATTCCCTCCTAAAATACCAAATAACATTTATCTTATGCCTCCCTCAATTTTTACCCTCATTTCCATTTCTCCCACAACCTAAGGATCAAATCTATTTCCCACAATCATAGGTAATATAACAATCATCAACTACACATATGAGCACAACAAAATAACAAGGTAAAAAAAAGGGTGAAGATCTACCCTACAAATGAAGAGTATCAATACACAACAAGCTCCAAGCCTTCCAAAATCCTAAGAAAACACCATCTACTCCAAGCTCTATCCACCATTCTCAAGCAAGCTCTCCAAAATTACATGCATTCCAAAAAAAATGAGCAAGTAACCACCCAAACAAACAATTAAACATGCATATATAGAAAAAGGAAAGAGGAGGGTGAGGTGGCTCCTTGTAGGATGCCACATCACTCATCCTCAACTCCACATCAAAATTTAAACCTCAACCTCAATGCACAATAAATTGGTGGTTGAGAGGAATGACAACCCTCTTACACACATAACTTCCACCCACAACCCCTAAGGAAAAAATTTAAAACCCATGTAAGAAAAGTGTAATTAATTACTCTTTTCCTTCATTAAAACACAAAAGAGGACCTAAAATAAGTACCTCACATCATAGGCCTAGTGGGTGGCTTACTTTAAGAGGTGTAGGACAAGATTAAATTTTCCCACAAGTCACCAAAATGGCCTAGAAGGTTAAAATCCGAATTTCACTTGGGGGATTGAGTACACACTACTCCAAAAACAATTAAATTCATACTACTCCAACACACATTAAGCCTAACAACTCACATTTATTTCCCCCCTTTTTTCACATCAGAATTAGCACTAGTTAAACAAATTTAATTTAACATAAGTGGGGTGCTAAACAAAATAATAAAAATGACTACATGTACTAAACCAAATACAATAACTCATAGTTAAATAAAATCAACAAGAAAAAGTCACAAACTTATCCAAGGTCACTATTGAGGTCACCTACAATAGGGACCTCCAAAAAATCAACAACAACACACAACATACAAATACACAAGTTTCCATGGTGACTTGTTGCCAGTACCACCCACATTCCTTCGTTGTTGGTCTACTATCCCCCAAAATTTTTTGTGTTATAATTTCCTGCAAAATAAAAAAAATACCTTTCTAGCCTCGCGGCCATATTAACGATGTCAGAATAATAAAGTACATTTATCTACATATCAATTTCATCAATTTATTCAATATCAAAGAATTCGCAAGATAAACTTCCAACATCATAATATAACCAATACGGAGAAATTTCAAAATATCAATATATATCGAAAGTGATAACACGTCATTATCTTCCATAATGAATGTCTATCAAAAGTTAATCAGTTCGGTTACAGTAATGTTTATCCTTCAATTTCCATATCACAATGCATTAATGTCATTTGTCTATTACTATTTTCAAGTACAATCTTCAATAATGTCTATTTGTTCAGTCACAGAGATAAATTAAATACAACAAAACAATATCAAAGAGTAATGATATCACAATCAATTTATAACAAAACAACCGTTCTAGCTGATTATCTTATCTTTAAATTCCCATTAGTGTCCACAGTACAACATATAGTCAAAATAATAATCAGAACACAAGAGTAATCATGATGTCCCGCATATTTTATCGGTATGCAATTATAATACAATGGAAATTTTCCATATTTTAATTAATTCAGAATTGAAAACATAGTTCATTTAGTGTGGAAGAGGAGTTAGCATTACAATGAGAGTACAGTGTATTGGATTAGGACTAAGGATAGGGTTAGATATAGCAATTGCAGTAAAAATAGGTGCATTTTTCATGATTTAAGTGCTTAGGCCAATATTAACATAGAAAAATGTAACCAAATATAGGTGTGTATATCAATATCTAGTTTTCAAGTAACAAATATCATATATTATTTTGAGTAGGGTTATATATCGAAACCTAAAACAGATATAAGTTTGAAATCAATATCTATTTCTATAAATATAATTAAACCCTAAATAATCCTCTACCTTTTAAAGGGTGTGATATTTTCATAAAAAATCAAAATTGGATAGAACATTTTTAGAGTGTAAAATTTATCAATGGGAAGTAAAATATGCAATAAAAGTTTACTCTCAATGAAATTCACATGTTTTATTTATCATTTTCATATAACCTATATGTTTATGTGATTCAACCTTGATTAGTTGTGAGAGGATAGATGTAAATAGATTCTATGGAAATTTTCCATTTATAAATCGAATTTGTTAATATTTCATGATAGTATATTTTAATTTTAGTAATTTTTACTTGATTAGGGATTGATTAAGTGTTATTATGTATACGATGGTATATTTGGCTAAAATAATGAATTTTTAGCACCATTTATCATTATTTTGAAATTGAATGTCATTATTTGTAAGGATTTGATTTTACTATTCCTTTATTACATGTGATCATATAAACATAAGCATTGTTTGGGAATTTTGATAATATATAGGAACGTTTTTATTTCATGATCTAATGTAACCATTTAAGAACATTTGACAATATTATGCACCTATTACTTACAATCGGATCTATATCATTAGATTTAATGAACATATTTAGTATATGAGCCCCATTTATTAACTTTCATAATTAAATGTGATTATTTGAGGGAGCTTGTATAAATTATTCTCAATTTAATTTTTACGAAGTACATGAAATCTCATTTGGGGAAAGTCATCATGTTTGTGCACTAGTTGTCATTTGTTTATTAATTTAAATTCAATATTGGATAAAATTGATAGTATTATCCCCTAATTTAGTGAAACAAAATATATGTAGTTATATTTGAGGAAACTTGGCCATATGTGAGCATAATAAATTTGTATTTCATGATCTTAAGTAATTATTTGAGAAACATTGACCATATTATGCCTTAATTAGGGAAATTGGATAGATGTAGGTATACTTAGGGAAACATAGCCATATTATAAGCACCATTTTTGTAATTACATGATAAAATGCCACTATTTGATGATACATATTTGAATGTATAATTTATTGTTATATTAAATGATTCAATGTCATTATTAATTGTTTTACCATAGAAGGCCTTGATTATGTGTGATCAAATAGGTGTATCTAGATTAATGTAAAATTTGGCATATATGAGCACAATATGAAATTAGTTTTAGAAGAAAATGTCAATTTTTGTCCCATTATACTCTATAACATACATGAAGGTATATTTGGTGAATATTTAGCATGTATGGGAGCTATTATTATTGTTTGATAATTAAATTATGTTAATTAAGAAAAATGAATATATTAAATCTTTCTTAAATGAGATTAGATATGTGATTGTAGATTTATGGAAAATTTTGAGTATAATAGATTCATATGTCATTATTTCATAATCAAATATCAATATTGTTGTAAAATTGAATGAACTATAGCTTAGATTAGGAACTATTAGATACAAGAAGGTAGTCTAATTTACATAAATATCCTCTTCACTATACCAATATGTCCAACATAATATTGGATAACTTGACCATATGTCAGACTATAATTGCATGATAACATCTAGAGGTAAAGGGTTTTATTTGAAAACCTACTCATAATGATATCGCTACATTCTTAAATTAGCATCTTGCAAGGAAAAAAGGATAAGGAAAATAATAAAATTTCATGTATATATGACCCAGGACAAGTGTCATATGAAATTTATATATGAATATAAAGATATTATTACCATTCAAAATGCGGTTATGTTATGAGATGCCATGGAAGCAATCCATAAACCGATCCCTAGAAGTAACCTTAGAAGGAGTGGAAATGATGGCGATGATGGAGTTAGTCTATAAATTGGTGTCAAAGGTATTCATGGCCATTTAAACCAAGATTCGATGAAACCTAGCCCTAAATAGAACTTATGTGATGGAGGAAAGGTCATAGTTTCATAGGATGGCAGAGCCAAGGGAGATGATGACATGTTAGTTGGAAAGATATACTTACCCAGATCTTGTGATGGTCTAGTGCTTGGTAGACTAGAATAAAGCGGAGCCTCCGAAAAAATTAGATGGAACGATTGGTTACAAGGTAAACCGACCATTAAACCTTTTAGGGGTGGTGCAAACAGTGATGGTTGTCAAGGAAAATATGCAGGGCTTGGCAGTGGTGGTTGTGACAAAGGAATTCACCTATCTCAAGCTCATTTCCCTATTCATGGTGTAAGGCTTGTAATAGAGACTAAGGGAAGTTGTGACAACATTGTTGTGATGATAGGGGAGGAATCATACCCTAAAATCGATCACTTTGCTTGTAATTATTTCAAGGAGGTTGTTCAGGAGGGGAAAGGTAAACAATTCATTCCCATCAAACCTATGATGCTTGCGACTGAAAACCCTAGCATGGTTTTTTTATGAAGATGTGACTGAACCTGAAGCTTTCTACTAGTAACATGGTCATATATGTAGATTTAGTGGAGTTTAACCCAGTGTTGTAGTCCCTCAAACATGGATATAAAAACATTGGAATTAATTATTTATTTGGTCCAAAAGGGAACTTTGATGATGTAAATTTTTGTAGATGATTATTATAAGTAATGGAATACTTGTGACTAATGTGAAAATATATGTTGTGATGAGAATATTGTGTATTGGATTAGGACTAAGGATATTGTCAGATATAGCAATTGAAATAAAAATATGTTCATAGGTCATGATTAATGTTCTTGGTCCAATATTAACACAACCATTAGTAAATAAATTTAGGCATGTACATAAAAATTTAGTTTTCAAGTAACAAACATCATCTATTATTTTGAATAGTTTTAGATATCTAAACGAAAATTTTATATAAGAATGAAATTGATATCTATTTCTTAAATATAATAAAACACTAAATAGTACTCTAACTTTTAAATGCTATAGTATTTTTGTAAAAAATAAAAACCATCTAGATCATTTTTAGAGTGTAAAATTTTGTAATGGAGACTAAAATATGCAATAACAATTTACTTTCAATATATCCATATGTTTTTAATCCTTTTCATAAAACCTATATGTTTTTGTGATTGAACCTTGATTGGCTATGATCAAATAGATGTAATTGAATTTAGGGAAATTTTTCCATATATAAACCCAATTTGTTAATATTTTATGACAAAATATTATTATTTTATTAAAACTAACTCAATTAAGGATTGATTAAGTGCTATTATGTATATGATGGTACATTTTGGTAAAATAATGAATGTTTGAGTACCATTTATCATTATTTTGTAATTGAACGTCATTATTGGAAAGGATTTTATTTGATTATTCCTTTATTCCATGAGATCATCTATATATAAAAATTTTTAGGAACCTTGATAGTATATGGGATCCTTTATTTATTTCATGATCTAATGTAATTGTTTAAGAACTTTGACAAGATTAGGCACCTTTTAGGTACAATTGTATCTATATTAGTAGATTTAAGGAACATATTTTGTATAAATTATCATGATCAAACGTGATTATTTGAGGGAGCTTGTATAAATTGTGCTCAAATTAAGTTCTATGAAGTAAATGAAAATCTATTTGGGGAGAATCATTGTGTTTGTGCACTAGTTTACATATTTTTATTAATTGAAATTCATTATTTGATAGGATTGTTCTCTAATTAGGTGAAATCAAATATTATATGTAGTTTGATTTGAGAAAACGTGGCAATATTTGGCTACGTAGAAAATTTTGATGTAGTTCATGTACTTGAAGAGGCCATCATTCTTGGAGGTGAGATCTATTTCTTTGGTGGTGAGAAGATCTACCTATTTGTACGATAATTTAACATCACACTTTGCCAAGGTGGCTTGTAGATCAACCTTAATAGTTTTACTAGGGTCCACGGTCACATGGTAACTGGCCCCAATGCTTTTCTACCTCTCTCTCTTTTGTTCTTCCCCACTCAATGACGGTGGTAACATCTTCGGACATAATGACACTGGTGGTAGCCACCTCAAGGACTCTACTGGTGATGGTGGTGAAGATGTCAGTGGTGAAAGACATAGAGTTATTCCAACAATGTCTCTTCTTGTCAGTGTAGGTGAAAGGAAAGTTCATGGAGGTTGGGTGGTTAGTGTCCTTGGTGGTGGTTTTGGTGCATAGAACCAACGCTTGCCCTTGTTGGATGTTAGCATTTTCCATGTCGTACACGATGGAACACATGGTGCAGTGGATCACAAGCTCCTCCATTCCAAACTGAGTAGTTCTTTCCAGTGACCAGGTGTCGGCATTGACGAAGTCTTTTTTATAGTTGGTGGTAAGCCTTTGGAAAAATACATTGTTACCTAGGCACTACAACCCCACCATTTTGAGATCCACCTGCACGAGAAGAAAGATCAATTCCTTGTTTGAAGTGTCCAACCCCTCAGTAGGGGTGTCTTCCCAAATCCAGTTTAGATTGTGCCTCCAAAAAATATTATGGTATAATGAATTGATCTACGCAACTCCCTCACCGTGTCTATATCATCTAATATTTTTGAATAGTAGCCACCTCAGTATCTAGCTTACCATTTTTAATTTAAAATTAACCTTTTCTATAGCCTCTATACTTGCATGAATTGCTGAAGTTATTTTTTTTAGGATCAATCAGATCGGTCCTATACGATCATCATTTGATGGAATTAGGATATCTACGAGATATAGGTCATAATCTGTATCAACTAAGCAAATTGATTGAAAATTTGTTAGCTTGTTGTAAGTGGTTGAACTATGTCTCATACTAGGTTGCTCACTATTTGGACTTTGGAGTTCCTCTTTCTCCTCTTAGAAGAAAGGTTGTCCTCAACATCCATCTTCCTAATCCAAATTGAATTTTGAAAGGTCAAATTCCTCCTTTTGGTGCTCTTAAGGGTTAATATGGACAACAATATCTTCAATATTATCTTCTTCAATGGATCTATCAGACAAGATATTTTCAATTATAAATGAAGAAAGAGGGAAATCTACATCTTCATCAACACAAGAGAGCAAGAAGCTCTCTATGATCTCTTCCTCTAGTAGAGCTTCCAAAGTAGGATTTTTATCCTTCAAGTTATCTTCTGTATCTCCAATTTTTTCACCATGAGGCCCTTCATCATCAAACATAAAATTTGAGAGTTCAAATTCATCTTCTGAGTCAGAATTTTGAGAGGATAAAGTGGGAAATGGGCTTGTATTTTATTGTGTGTCCTGCCTTGTGCTTGAGTCTCTTTATCCTCTTTTTTTCTCCTCCATAGCAATAACATGCTCCTCTTTTTTTATATTTGGAGCTACTCCATCTTCCTCTCTAATTGATTCTACAAAATATGGTTGATCAACATTCTCTAAAAATAAAATTCCCTTGTGGACGCTTCATTTGTAACAAATAGATTGTTGATCTTCTTCTAGTTGTTCTTACTCTATCTCTATTGTTGCAACCACAAATTTGATCACTTGTTCTTTAAAAACCTTATCCTATTTTGTAGGCTTAACCATCAAGGGTATTTTATCAATCCCTAATCTTAGAGCCAAGCTCACCAATATTTTCATCATTTCTTCTTTGTTTAGCTCTTCTTCTTATTGCTCCTCTTGTCTGGTTTATAAATTTTCCTCCCAACATGGGTTTGATACCATGAGAGGAGTGGTGGGTGGGGTCTCCACTTATTTTTACATTTTGTGGTGGGATAGGAGGTTCAAATTCTTGTTTTTGTGGAGGAGTTGGTTTCTTCGAAGGGAAAAGGGTATATAAATTGAGATGAGGTGGGAGACTACAAGATGAAAAAGTGGGTTCCACAATGGGGGCATCTAGTGGGAGACTTGCAAACTAATTTTTGGGTTGAGATGGCACTGATTAGTGACTAGGGAAAGGATCATAAGATGAAAATGGTGAATTTTACCATTGACTTGCATAATATTAAATATCCTTAGTCTATTCTTCGAGATAGGGCATCATCTCAACTATGAAGCCAAGTTTCTTCTAAAGGCTATAGTTACGTAGAAAAGGGCCTACCAATGGACAAGGGACCTTGAATCCAATCTTGAATTCTTTCATTTTAGCCAAAACCCTATACTCCACCATACCTTCCAACCTATTTTGAATTTTCTACTGCAACTCATCATCGCTGCATGTAAGAAAGCCTCCATCATGTGCTTACTCTTGTCCTTGAAAATAATCATAGTTTGGTAGATAGCCAAAATTTCTTGCACCTTGCTCATAGGAGTATGTAAAATGTTGATTTTCATCATAGTACTAACATGGAGGAGTTCAAAAATAGCTTGGAGATGAATTTTACAAATTGGGAGGTGGGTTGAAATGATATGGATGTTGCGTCAGATGTGAATCCCATGATGCAAATGAAGCCATTGTTGCACAACTTCATGAATGGAAGAAAATGAAGAGGTGTGGAAGGAAAAATGGATGGAAGTGGGTAGAAAAGAGATAGAATCCTATTATACAGAGAGTGTGTTTTGACCAAATGGAATCGCCAGTTGTGCTTTGCATGTGCCTTTAAAGGAACTGATCCCAGTAAAAGAACAACAAACTTGACGGAATAGAATAAATACCTGTATGCACACCTTGAAGGGCCCAAAACTGGTTGTGGAAGTTGAATTGGTTTAGCTGCAAATGTTCTGCAAAATCAAAAAAATTTGAAACCTGGCCCTACACAAAACCTCTGAAGTTTGAAATGGAAGACATAGTGAAACCTCTAAAAGTCCAAAATGCATACAAATTTAAAAATTCAAAATGAGAGATTTCAAAAATTTGAAGTGCCAGAAGTCCAAAATCATAAAACCCCAAAAAATCTAAAGCCCCTAAATTTTGAAATGCCGAAAATTCAGAAATGCTAAAATTTGGAAAATTCTAAAATCTCAAAAGGTCTGAAATTCTGAAAACCAAAATTATGAAATGCAAAAAATTTTGAAATGTAAATTTTCAGAATTTTAAGAATATCCTTTTTTATCTTCAACCTCTGATCTTTCATCTGTGAAACTCTTAGCCAATTTTTCACATGTGAAACCTTTGAAAAGTGATTTTGGAACTTTAAACTTGTAATAGAACTCTGAAATCTTAAATTTGTAACTTTCAAACTCTAAAGTGTGAGGGAAACTCTGAAATTGACTAGTTTTGAGCTTAGACTTCATTGTGACTCAGATATGTAATGGAACAACCTATTAAAAAATGAAACCCTAACTTCAATGTTTTCCCACTAGGTATGCCAAAAATGTTGTGGAAAAATAGCACCACCCTGTGAATGTCTAGCTTGTGATGTTAGGGAATTCGGTGTGATTTCCTAACATGGAGGTATCTTGATGTTTTGGACCTTATGAAATCAAATAACTCTCTAGAGAAGGATGGTTCCTTTTCCCAATCCTACCTACCACAAACTAATCCTAATGCAAGCAAATACTTATCTGAACCTAAACTAATCTACCAAGGAGACAGGGAGAGAGATTGTATGAAATAAAACCTACACTAGAAGTGGTGATACACCAAGAAAAGGAATGTCAATCACTTTCCCAGCCTATAAAATGGAGAAGACTGCACTTGGAGAGGGGGGTCATGCACCATAAACCAAATTGCACACACTACACCATTCACTAACAAACACAATGCACCCAAACGTACAATTAAATAAGGAATATACAAAGATCTTGCAAGCACAATGAGAGTCAAGAAAAATTAAAAATAATGATGAAAGGATTGATAGATGAATCACAAAAAACCATGTGTATTACTCCAAAACATGCACAGTGTATTTTTATAGCAAGAGGAGGCAATAAATGACATTAAAAATTTAAGGAGGAAGGCCTTAAGCCTCAAAAAATTAACAATATCTCGGCTTAAGGAAAGAATAATGGGGGTACAGAGGAGGGAAAATGACCAACTACTTTGTATTGTGAAACCCCTTTACATTTAATGGAAGAAAACTTGAGAAAGGAGAGAAAAGATTCATATTCCTACTTCAACCACCCACTAAATCCATCACGACACCTACAAAAATGATGGGTAAAATTGTAAAACCCATATCTGTAAGTACCTTACCTTGTTAGATAAAGAATGTATGCCCATACCCTCATTAACTGCGCTTCCACCTACCCTGGCATTGTTCACTATTTATGAATTTTGGAGGTCTAGAACCTCGAAAATTCTGTTTTTGATGTTTTTCAGGTTCTAGATCTTCTTCCCACCTTTCTGATGACTGATTTCTTGTGAAACCTTGACATCCATTGCCCAAGTTATGCCATTTTGGGTTTTTAGGGCATCTAAAATTTAAGGGTTTAAAAATATCTTGAAATTCCCTTTCTGATGGTCCCATATTGTAGGGATCCTTTTCACCTTGTATTCTTGCAAAAAAGTGGGCTTGATTCGAGAAAGTTATGCAAATTCAGATTTTGAGGCTCCTTGGGTGTGTTTTGGGCTTTTATATTGGTTTACATTGGCGAGCCAGCTCACCAGGCTGCTCAATGAGCTGAGGATCAAGCTACCTTCTCTTTCCCTGCATTTCCTATCCCTATCAGGGTTCTTAACGAGATTTTTGACCTCCAAATATGCTTCTCCCAATGAGCTCATTACATTGGTATGTCCTAGGGTGTTGAGCTCCTCCGTTGACTCGTCATATCGGCTTCTAACTCCAAGAATTTGTGTCGTGTGAAACTGACTCCCCACCCCATTTATCCACATGGAAATCTACTTGCAATGCACCCCTATCGGACCATCTCTACATCCTCACAACACACTCTCTATGATTAGCGAGCCCTTTGAAGCTAACCTCCTTGCACTTAGACCTCGTGTTTTGTGCTGATTGTATCCACCTCAATTAGGTGAGCCCCCGAATCCAAATCCATTCTTGGTTTATGTCTCTTATTGGCTTGGCCCACTGTTACTTCTCTTTGGCTATCTATGGAGATCACCCTTGTACAAGAAACTCTAACACATTTACCATTCTTACCTTGGCACGTGCATAGGCCATAACTCGACCTTTCCCTAAAATTGATTCCCACTCAACACGTTGTAGCAACACTTACCTTTGAAACTCCCGTGCTGCTCTCGCCATTGGTTAGGCACCCAAACATATTCCATGTGCCCCCTTCTAGCTTGATCGGTATCCATACCCACCAACCAAGTTGAATTGGTCACATTTGGACATTTTTTATTGAAAATTCAGAGATTTCCTCCGTGAAGCCAATAGCACTGTTCATCCTCAAGCCCCCACAAATTCTTTGAAATTGTGAAACCCTGAAGTTTGAAATTTTAACTTTGGGTTTCAAAACTTTTCTATCTAGGCTCATGACACCATCCATTGCATCGCTTTTCGACAGAACTCTGAAATACCAAAAGCCCAAAGTCTGAAATCCAGGCTTCTTATTTAAAAAATTTTTACTTGATTTGAGGCACTGTTCATCCAGCAATTGGCTCATTTTTTCTGAGGTCATGTTCTCTGAAGTCAACCATTCTTGATCTTCAAATTTTCACATTTTCGTGCCCCCTTACATCCGCGATTCATTCATACTATCTATCGGCCTTAGTCATCTTTGCATGTGTTCCATCCACCCTTCAACTCGCCAAGGAAAATTCTTCATGTTGTGCTTTCTTCTACTCCACCTCAGCTAACAAAGCTTGGTCGAGCTATAAACCATTACTATAATCCATGCAACTTGACCTTACCCTTTCGATTTTTTTATTCAGGATCCCATCACACATCACCATTCTCATTTGACCCAGCTTTTACATGGACCGAGCTCCACCTGTTCTCGATTGCCGAGTCAAGAGCTTGGGGCTTGTCCATTCATGGCTGAGCTAGTTGGCTCATCCCCACATGAATGAAGAGTGTTGAGGAGCATGTGAAATAGCTGCAGGGACTAGCATGATATCATGGAAAAGTATTTGTTATTTAGGAAGGTTAGTGAAGGTTTAAGTGGAGGGACCTTGAGGACTATATTTTGCAGTTGTTTTTTCCGCCTGTGAGAGGTCATTTCAACATCAAAGGAAAAAACATAAGGTTTCTGACAGGAGTGAAGTTGTGAGATATATGCACCATTGACATTGAATTGCTCTCTCTTATGGAATTTGTTATTTGCATAGGTCTGAATATAACAAGAGCATTGTAAAATACCTACTAGCGACATCTACTGAGGCTGGACATGGCCAAAAAGTATGATGTTTTGGGCATGTTTTCTTCATGATTCATGATATCAGGAATATCAATGGTCCTGATTCCTTTCCTAGAATTTCCTTACCCATCCTACAAGGGTGTTTTTGTAGTTTTTTCATAATCTTGACCAAAAATATTTTCTGAGTTCTTAAAGATACTTTGGCAAGAATTTGTTGACATTAGTTTTTTCTATCGGCTGAAACCATGGATGGTACTCTGGATCAACATATCCAGGCATGCCTTACGTAGCATTGGTAACATGGAACATCCAAGAAATGTATGCTTTCAACCTATTGCACAATATCATTCATATTATTTGAGGAGAGATGTATTCTTATTTGCAGTGTAAGTTCATAATGAAAAAAAATGTATTCAAGAAATTCATGGAAATAGGAGGTCAAGAAGGCAATCCAGACCACAATATTACTTATAGTTTCGTTGAAATCTAACGGAGGCAAGGGTCAAGCGATGGTTAGATGACATGTTCACTCATGCATTTTGACACGTCCTCTCATGCATTTCGTAAATTACTAATCAGACAAGCACCACGACGACCTTTAGCAGGTTGAGCAGGTTTCAGTGTCTGTTTGAGTAGTTTCCTCCGCTCTCCCCACAGCGGATGATAGCTCCCACAAGGACGGGAAGATTCTTTGATCGCAGGATGCAGCTCTGGTGTGTCTTTTACCCACTTTGAATAATGCTTTGGTAGGGACAGCGACTGCACGAGATGTTTTTATAGAAGTGATAGATGTGATTGAAGTTGTCAGTAAAGGTTTGAGCCCTTCACCTTTGAATCCCTTGAATATGGAAACTTCTCTTCATAGGATTGCCAAAAACATGGAAAAAGTTTATATGTTCAAGAGCGATAGGTTGGGGTTTTCCAGGCAGCGGGATATGGCTATGCTCGTGAGTCTTGCCATGGGCTCTTTTCCTCATTGCTTTGCACAAGGCATATCCAATATTGCTTGGGCATTGTCCAAAATTGGCGAAGAAACTATTTATTGCTCTGAGATGGATAGAATTGCAGGAGTTTCCATGACAAGAATGTCGGAGTTCAATACTCAAAATGTTGCCAATCTAGCAGGTGCATTTGCTTCTATGCAGCATGCTGCTCCAGGCCTGTTCACTGAATTGGCAAAGAGGGCATCTTGCATGGCAAATTATTTTAGGACGCAGGAACTTGCACAATTAATGTGGTCATTTTCTGTTCTGTACCATTCTGTAGATCCCTTGTTAGATTCACTTGACTCTATCTATAATAATTTAATAAACAAAAACGCCAAACACATGGACTCCAATGCGAATGCTATGGACTGTACTACTGAAGGTGGGGAATCTTGTCAAAATCAATTTGAACTAAATAGTGAGGCCAAGATCCCACAGATGGAGTTGAATGATCCATTTGAAAATCAATATGAAAATGATATTGTGGAGACTGTTGAAGATTTGGAGTTTGATGACTATTATGAAACAACTGAAAGTAATTCAGCTCTGCAGGTTTCTACAGGGCCCTTGTTCAATGACTTCACAAGGGACCAACTAGAAGTTGTGGCATGGTCTTACACGGTTCTCAATCAAATGATCTACTCATTCTTTTCTTATATTTGGAGATCAATGATTGAATTTGAATCCCATAGAATTTCACCAAAATACCGTGAGGATGTTATGTTTGCACAACAGTTGCACCAGATAAACCAATGTTTGAAACTAGAATATCCTCATCTTGGGCTATCAGTGGGAACTGAGTTTGAGAATAGAGTCGCAGAAGCTTGTAAAATAAAAAAAATTAATAAGAAAACAACTTCATTGTTACAGAAGGAAGTAGGACGCCTCCTTGTGAGCACATGTTTTGATTGGGAGTAAGAATACTCTGTAGATGGATATACTCTAGATGTGGTAATACGTCACAAAAAGGTTGGGTTGGAGATTGATGGTCCATCCCACTTTTCATGAAATACATGTGCGTCCCTTATACAAGACAAGACTGTTTACTAATAGCACAACAAGGCATTTTTTTTAATATCAATTATAGCATGTCAAGATAACTTCTTTTGAAGCATTGATGGCAGCTTTGGATGTTCACGACTGACATATATGTAACATTTTCATCAGGAAGCCCTCTTGGTCCTACTATGCTCAAGTGTCCTTACTTGGCTTCTGCCGGTTGGCATGTTGTATCCTTGTCTTGGCAAGAAGTGAGTTTTTGACTAGCTCTTCCTCTTGTGACAGAATTGCATGCATGAAGCACATCTATAGGGAATTTTCTTTAATTTTTGGCATGTGTTTCTATGTGAACATAGATACCGGGGATAAATGCACATTGTCAAATGCTTTAGGTAATCTATATCTGTCACGATTATATCCAATATGGATCATGTTTTTCCATGTATAGTAGCAGGCCTTAGGATATATTGTCATAAGGCCTTTCACTAGACCTTATAGCTGCTTCTCTTTTTGTATACAAGTCACCTGAAATGCACATTTTTTATTTATTTTGATAAGCATCATTATATTGTGAATGGAAAATTTACACGATAAACTATTAAAGATAAATTCACTGTTCTGAGAACAACAGTGTTAATATAGAAACATATCATAGCATACCATAGCTATCAAACTTCTAAGTGAGCTCATAAAACATTATATATCCTTGAACCAAATTGTTTAGCTGAAGTATGTACAATCCAAAAACCCATAGTCATAAGAAATTACATTGTGAAATGAAAATTTACACAATCAACTGTTAAAGCTTAATTCACTGTTATGAGAACAACAGTGTTACAGAAACATAACATATCATAGTATACCATAGCTATCAAACTTCTAAGTAAGCTCGTAAAAACATTATGTATCCTTGAACTCAACTTCATCTCAGGAAGTATGTACAATCTAAAAACCCATAGTCATAAGAAATTAGGTACAATTCAAAGGGAAGCGCGGATGTGGTATTATGTGCTCAACCGCTGCACATGCACGATCCACCATTTTCTCATTGTTAGGAGCGGAGTTTGCAAGTTCTTGTTGGATATCTATAGGTGCAACAAGAAGGCTATTGGATGAAATTCCTGTAACTGATATATAGGGCTGTGGTTTTTTTGTGCATAGGCTGAGCGATATCTATATCAACTTCATTTCATTTCACTGACCACATGCTTTTTCCCTGTTGTTTTGTATGCAATGAAACCTCATCCTTGCCACTCTAAGCTTGCTGTTGTAGGAGCTCAATCATTTGTGCATTCTGAGTGTTGATCTGTTACTGGTGCTTGATAATTTGATCTTCTTGAGAGGTTAATGTTTAAAATAAAACTATAATAATATGACAAATCACTTCATGAAAACCCTCAATTCTACAGCAACTAGAGATGGGGAAGATGAAGGTGAAGGATTCTTTTGTTTCTTAATAAGGATGGTTGAGTTTGGATAGACGGATGAGTTTTATTTAGGAACTTGTCTAAATGCAGAGATTTTGTGGGAGCTATAAGTTTCTTTCACTTTCTAATTGTTACTCCTGTATTTGTCATGCTTTTCAGCCTGCAAGGCTCTAGAAATGGATTCCAGATTAGGGTGAGAACTGTCAGTAGCATAATTTGGGGGAGATTCCACTGGATAACCTGCCTGTCACATGAATGAAGAGTGTTGAGGAGCGTGTGAAATAGCTGCAGGGACTAG
Organism: Taxus chinensis; assembly: GCA_019776745.2. Lineage (NCBI taxonomy): Eukaryota > Viridiplantae > Streptophyta > Pinopsida > Cupressales > Taxaceae > Taxus > Taxus chinensis. The sequence goes on from CM034151.1 coordinate 700,107,453, forward strand.
CATGATATCATGGCAAAGTGTTTGTTATTTAGGAAGGTTAGTGAAGGTTTAAGTGGAGGGACCTTGAGGACTATATTTTGCAGTTGTTTTTTCCGCCTGTGAGAGGTCATTTCAACATCAAAGGAAACAACATAAGGTTTCTGACAGGAGTGAAGTTGTGAGATATATGCACCATTGACATTGAATTGCTCTCTCTTATGGAATTTGTTATTTGCATAGGTCTGAATATAACAAGAGCATTGTAAAATACCTACTAGCGACATCTACTGAGGCTGGACATGGCCAAAAAGTTATGATGTTTTGGGCATGTTTTCTTCATGATTCATGATATCAGGAATATCAATGGTCCTGATTCCTTCCCTAGAATTTCCTTACCCATCCTACAAGGGTGTTTTTGTAGTTTTTTCATAATCTTGACCAAAAATATTTTCTGAGTTCTTAAAGATGCTTTGGCAAGAATTTGTTGACATTAGATTTTTCTATCGGCTGAAACCATGGATGGTACTCTGGATCAAGATATCCAGGCATGCCTTACGTAGCATTGGTAACATGGAACATCAAAGAAATGTATGCTTTCAACCTATTGCACAATATCATTCATATTATTTGAGGAGAGATGTATTCTTATTTGCAGTGTAAGTTCATAATGAAAAAAATTGTATTCAAGAAATTCATGGAAATAGGAGGTAAAGAAGGCAATCCGGAGCACAATATTCCTTAGAGTTTCGTTGAAATCTAATGGAGGCAAGGCTAAATCGATGGCTAGATGACATGTTCACTCATGCATTTTGACAAGTCCTCTCATGCATTTCGTAAATTACTATTCAGACAAGCACCATGACGACCTTTAATAGTTTGAGCAGGTTTCAGTGTCTGTTTGAGTAGTTTCCTCCGCTCTCCCCACAGCGGCTGATAGCTCCCACAAGGACGGGAAGATTCTTTGATCGCGGGATGCAGCTCTGGCATGTCGTTTACCCACTTTGATTAATGCTTTGGTAGGGGACAGCGACTGCACGAGATGTTTTTATAGAAGTGACATATGTGATTGAAGCTGTTAGTAAAGGTTTGAGCCCTTCACCTTTTAATCCCTTTAATATGGCAACTGCTCTTCATAGGATTGCCAAAAACATGGAAAACTTTTATATGTTCAAGAGCGATAGGTTGGGGTTTTTCCAAGCAGCAGGATATGGCTGTGCTCGTGAGTCTTGCCATGGGCTGTTTGCCTCATTGCTCTGCACAAGGCATATCCAATATTGCTTGGGCATTGTCCAAAATTGCCGGAGAAACTATTTATTGGTCTGAGATGGATAGAATTGTAGAAGTTTCCATGACAAGAATGTCAGAGTTCAATACTCAAAACGTTGCCAATCTAGCAGGTGCATTTGCTTCTATGCAGCATGCTGCTCCAGGCCTGTTCACTGAATTGGCAAAGAGGGCATCTTACATGGCAAGTTCTTTTAGGACGCAGGAACTTGCACATATAATGTGGTCATTTTCTGTTCTGTACCATTCTGCAAATCCCTTGTTAGATTCGCTTGACTCTATCTATAATAACTGGATAAACAAAAACGCCAAACACATGGACTCCAACGCGAATGCTATAGACTGTACTACTGAAGGTGGGGAATCTGGTCAAAATCAATTTGAACTAAATAGTGAGGCCAAGATCCCACGGATGGAGTTGAATGATCCATTTGAAAATCAATATGAAAATGATATTGTGGAGACTGTTGAAGATTTGGAGTTTGATGACTATTATGAAACAACTGAAAGTAATTCAGCTCTGCAGGTTTCTACAGGGCCCTTGTTCAATGACTTCACAAGGGACCAACTAGAAGTTGTGGCATGGTCTTACACGGTTCTCAATCAAATGATCTGCTCATTCTTTTCTTATATTTGGAGATCAATGATTGAATTTGAATCCCAGAGAATTTCACCACAATGCCGTGAGGATGTTATGTTTTCACAACAGTTGCACCAGATCAGTCATATCACGTATATAGATGATGTGGCTCCCACATTACTCCACCATGCATTGTGTCAGCCCTATATCTGATCTTTTACATGTGGTTCACATTGCTTCACCCAAAGCTACGTTTACCTTCATTTCTTCCTACTATGATGAGATATCTTCAATGCCGAGCCGACCAAGACTTTCTTCACAGGGTTTGGCCCTTAATAACTCAGGCTCACTTATTCCCCTTCACCAAAACAACTTTTCACCAAAGCTCAATGTCGACTTTCCTGTCCATGTTGCTTCTTCACCATTCATTCAACATCGGCCTTTGTGACATTTTTGAGCTGCTAGGTCCCTTTAGTGAGTTCACTTCGTGCCCCCAGAATTAATTTGTTTGAGCTCAGTTGAGTTCATCTCCCCACGGGCTCCCCAATGTGACTTGTTTGTTATGTGATTCAATCTCACTGTTCACTTTGTGGCCTTTCTCCAGCCTGACGAGCTAGGAGAGATTATCGAGCTCGTAATATTCATTCACCTAAGCCTCTTTTATTATGACTCGTCTCTCCAAGTATCTCACCAAGCTACTCGGTGAGCCCCTCCTGATGTTCCCCATCTTCCCAAACTGAGTTGTTAGCTTGGCTACCCAATGAATCATGTAACTCATCCAAAGCTAGACAACTTTCCGACTAGCTCAACGAGCTAAATTTTAGCCCCACTATCCCCTTTAGGCCCTTCTACAACTCTTTGCATTTTTTGTGCTCTTAATAAATTCCCTATGGACTTTTGACTTCAAGGGTTTATAAAAATGATGTTGTGCTACCTAAGTGATATTTTTAGCCTTGTCCCATTTTTAGCTAGATGTGGGCCTGCAGGGCCCTCTTTTCTTTCCTTTTTAAGTTGAAACTTAAGGGTTAAAACCCAAAAGAGGAAAAAAATCCTCAATCGATTTCCAAATCCCAAAATACTTCCTGAAACATGAATTTAACCCTATAAATCCATACTTTCCTATCAAACCCCTATTCACTACTTTGGGCCACATCCTACCATGTTGCCCATTTTTCTTGGGAGGGAAAAATTTATAACAACACTACCAAGCAACCTGCATGCCTCTTGCAAAGCCTTACTTCACCATTCACACCTTTCCCATCAATGTCACTTGACATCAATGACTAGAGTTCAACAGTGTGTGGTATTTGAAACAAATGTTTTGGAATGCCTTCCCTATAGACAACTTCCAAAGAGTCAAGAAAAATATAGAAACAAAGGATAGTGCTAGTTAGGATTTGAGTGACATCTTAATAGGGAAAAATCCTATGGCACCACATAACTAGAAGACCTGAATTCGCCTGTAGAAAAGGTAAGGCTGCATATGTCGGAATCAATTATGCATTTTCTATTCCCCACCACACCCTATAGATCAACCTTCATCTTCCTTTGGGATTCACCAAGGGTTTAGAATCATTTTTCCACGCCCACTTTGGCAATAGTTCCATCTACCAAAGATCATTTCTTGCATATAAACATCCATGAACATTGACGAATTTCCAACCATGAGTAACAAAAAAAAGAATTTTTTGTGTTGTAAATGACAGAAACAACATGAAATAGAGATTGCATCTAACAAGGAAGTTTAAGGACTTTGTACAGATCCACACTATGATGTACATGTAGGTAACAAATAATTGAAATTGAAGCATAAGTTTCGACACTTAGTGCACCTATTTGAAATCTTTGAAAAATTGTATGTCGCAAGTTTTGGCATAGTTATGTCCTGTGACCTCCTCTACTCTGAATTTACGGTTCCCTTCCCACTATTTTCCCCAAATTTGGTATATTAAATTTCTAACTATTATTAAAATTAAAAGGTGAAACAAGCTAGAGACGAAACTAAATTTTTTCTCAAATGACGGCCCCATGTAGTACTATTATGAAAAAAAAACTTGACACAAACTTTTTCATTTTGATTTTTAAATTTGTGAATTCCTTTTTTGAAGTTTTGTAGTATACTTTGATTCTTGATCAAATAAGGTTTTTTATTATCTAGCATCACCTCCTTAACCATCGTAGTTAAATTTTTCTCTTTCAAATTGTAGTTTTATTTTACTGAAATGTAAATATAGGTTGCACATACCTCTACCACCCCTTTGTTATAGGATAGACATCTCTTTTTAAAATAATATTTAGGAATTTACGACATGTGAACTTTAGACCTAATTTAAAATTGATTTATTCTCCTATAATTAATAATTCTATTTTGAGTTTAAGAACATTTTTGTAACACAGTTTTCCATTTTGATGTTTAATGGACAATTTGTGTCATGTTTTTCTATGATCATATTTGTGTCAAAAATTTACTTGGTACTAAATTTTTCCTCGATGTTTACAAAAAAATTCATCATTATTTCCATGACTTCTTTTGTGTCATCATATTTTTCTTTGACAAACTAAAATGGATGCCAATACTGTCATCCTTTTCCATTTTGAGAATCTTTATACTAGCTGTGACCTATATACCATGGGGTGATGGAAACATTAATGCTTTTAAATCATATCTACTGTTAGGAATTCAACTATGTTTCCTTTTATTTGGAACCCATTTATGTTTTTTTTGGGTGCAAAAGTAGAATAATAGGAATTGTAATAACAAAAATAAATATAATAGAGATATTATTACATAAATAAAAATATATCCTATTAAACTTCAGTATTTCATAGTTATATCATATAAAAAAGTACGTGATTTTTATTTAGAACCATTTGCAAATGTGGAGGTAAGTGATGTAAAGTTAGTATTTATAGATAATAATCTTCATCTAGAAAGATAACTATGCATATGACTCCATATAAAGTGTTTGTATTGCATAATGTACATAAATTTCTTATAAAGGATAGGTATCATATATGTATTGAAATTAAAATCGATTAAGATGAAGTATCCTACATATATTTCAAATTTTTCAACAACCCTAACTCTTAGCCATCGGAAAAATAAACACATCTATATTGATGAATAATCCCTTGTCATTTGTACCATGCACTCTATATTGTGTCTTGTGGAAAAGTTCAAGATCTATGAAAATCATGCACTGGTGTTTTCCACCAACATTAACAATCCACAAGACACAACGGGTGTTACCTTCTTCTATACTAAAAAGAAGATATTTCGTTAGAAACACTCAATCTCTTTCATTACCAGTGTTTCTACCAAGTTAAGTATACATTGTGTAAGATGGAAATATCTAGCATTACGATTTCCATGGAAAATAATTGTTGAAGGATTGGACAAAAATAATGCTTTGAAGGAGTTGTAGTATTGATATGATAGGAAATTGAGAACTAATTGCAAATATGGATAAGTTAGTAAAATAATATGTTCCTTTAGGAGCAATAATAGAATTTCAATCATGGGTAAAGGGAATGTTAAAATTTTAACTAAGCAAGGAAGAAAAATATTTCAAATATATACTATGTGCAAGGATAAAGTTTTTTTGGTGAGAATTAGGAAATTTATATAGTATGAATAGATATTTGTTTTCAAAAACAAGGAATATGTAATTTTGGAACAATTTCAAGATATTAGATAATAACCAAATCTTAAATGAACAACAATAGAATGCAAGATAATAACCAAAATTTAAATGAATAACAATAGAATATTGCCTTTGAAGTTGGAACCAAATTTGAGGGTAGAGTTTTTTTAAGCTCCCCCATCACTAATACCATAAGTAAGTAAATAAAAATATATGAAAAAATGAAATGATTGAACCCCTTCAATTTATACCTTTAATAGTTCCACATTCATTCCTTGAAATATATCACTCAAGAAATACCACCTCAAGTGCAAATTTTTATAGAATTTTTATAAAACAATTCTACTTGATATTTCACTAAAGTAGTACCGCATGCAACCTTTTTATAAGATATAATGGATGAAAAATGGCTATATCATTCACAATTTAGGCACCTAGCTTATGGAGGTTTGAACAGATACCAAAAATAAGAATGGTCAAAATCATATCACTCATAGAAAAGGACGAAAATGTGTGAAAGGTTTATATTGGGAAAATAACATAGAAAATATTGCCTAGTGGCAAATTCTATTAAGGAGAGAGCAATGTGTGAAAGGTTTATATAGGGAAAATAATATAGAAAATATTGCCAAGTGGAAAATTCTCTTAAGGAGGGAGCACCATTATATATTGTTTACTATGGTTTGTGTGGAAAAGTGCAGTCACCTTCCAATATTGTATAGTGAACATATTTTGTAACATTATTCGATAATTACAAGAGGAATACATGTGTATACTTTCTAAACCACAAATTTGATAGTTAATAGGGTGTATCACCCATTTAAAGCCCTCGTTGAGAAGAAATGTAAGAACTATGTACAACTTATCATAATAGAGAGTTGACAAGTATATTTCTAATTAGTTTTTAAATCTTTCGTTGGAAATTGGCATAAAAGAGTGATTAGTTTTTTTTATACACTTGAAGATAACAATTTGGAATGAAGTATGAATAGAATCTTAAAGGCCATGTATTTAGAAAATGATTATTTATAAGAATTTGTAGAACTTGTACTCTATATAATGTATAGGTTTATAAACAAGAATGTTAAGAATATGATTCGATAGGAAGTATAGAATGGAAAAAAGAACAATGTGGCTCAAATGACATAATTTCAACGTGTGACTGATGCACATGTCCTTAATGGATTTAGAATAAAATTTGATGATAATCGATGAATTTGTAGATGTATAGAATATTGTGAGGAAACAAATACATAAAAATATACTTGAAAAGGTGTTTATTTTATTTGATAAATATATATTTTTGTGAAGACAATACGATTGATGTTATTTTTCATCAATTAGTAAAACCATAACATAAAATGTAATAGAGTTATTAATCGATATAACATGAGAAAAAATAAATATGAGAACCTTCTACTATATTTCAAATAGATGTATTTTAGAGATGGAATTGTGATAAGAAAATATGGATAAACTTAGAGAGTCAGCATGCACCATTTATTCAATTTAGTTTAGTTTATTAAAGTCTAGGAAACTGATGCATTCAATGGATATTTAGGATAATGGCAGGCAGTAGAGCATTAGATGACATTAGACTTGTGGAAATATCGAAGTAGAAGAGATTCATATGTCATTATTTCATAATCAAATATCAATATTGTTGCAAAATTGAATGAAATATCCCTTAGATTAGGGACTATAAAATACATGAAGATAGTGTATTTTATATAAATCACCTCTTGACTATACCCATATGTCAAACATTATACAAGATATCTGGCCAAATGTGAGACTATAATTATATGATAACATCTAAAGATAAAGGGGTCTATTTAAAAACCTACTCCTAATAATATCCCTACATTATTAAATTAGTATCTTGTAAGGAGAAAAGGATAAAGAAAATAACGAAACTTTCCTATAAAGGTGAACCAAGTCGAGTGTCATATGAATGTAAAGATGTTCTTACCATTCAAGATATGGTTATGATCAACAAGAATAATGGCCTCTACATAAGAATGAACTAATACATCATTCACTATGTAATCTTTTATGTGTAATATTATTCTTACTAATTATCTCTATATAACACATATGCAGTACCATAAATGCATTTAGAATCTATTGTAAGCCGTCAACTAGTTGCATCCATTTCATAGATCTCATTATTACAAATTAAATAATTAGCGTATCCCATTTGTATATGCTTTATTTTTGTTACGAATATTATCTTCAATTATATATAATTGAATTTTCACGTTTCATATTTTATTTTCTATCTTCTATATATTTTTACTTTTGTTGTCGCAATTCCATTTTCAAAGATAAGGTTTAAGGTTGTTTATGTCCATCACTTGAAAAAGAACATTGTAGGATGGGAATTCTATCAATAAACACATAATATTTCTAATATCATTCCTAAAAAAAATTCTCACTTTTTCAATTGAATATGTTAGGTGATGAATACCATATCATGAAACGCATAAAAAGATTTATGTCATTTGTAAAATATTATTGTTAATTATAGGTAATGAAGAACACATGAATATTCAATAACAATGTTAATGTCTTCACTACTAATTTCTTTTTCATTTTAAGGAATGCATAAATAGTTTTGGTAGCATTCTTTAGGCCAAGAAGTCTATTGGTAAACATATTGTTTTAGGAGAGAATGAAAAACACTTGACACACGTCTTTGTTATTTTGATTCTGAAATTTGTTGATTTTTTATGATTCTTGATCAAATAAGGTTTTTTATTATACAGAAAATATGGATAAAACTTACAGAGAAGGCACGCGCCGATTATTTAGTTATTGTGTATTATTGAAGTGTAGGAAAGCAGTGGAGTGTTTAGGGATATTTGGGTAAATGGTTACAGGCAGTAGAGCATTAGGTGACATTAGACATATTTGGCTACGTAGCGAATGTTGATGTAGTTCATGCCCTTGTAGAGGCCATCGTTCTTGGTGGTGACAACCGTCTCTCCCGTGGTGAGAAGATCAACCTGCTCATACGAGAATTTGACATCGCACTTGGCCAGTGTGGCTTGTAGATCAACCTTCACGGTTTTACCAGGGTCCACTGTCACATGGTAGTTGGCCCCAACGCTCTTCAATCTCTCTTCATTTCTTCCCCACTCCGTTGTGGTGGTAACATCCTCGGACACGGTGACGCCGGCGCTAGCTACCTCGGGGACTCCGGCGGTGATGGTGGCGGAGATGCCGGTGGTGAAAGACACAGAGTTGTTCCAAGACCTGCTCTTCTTGTCGGTGTAGGTGAAAGGCAGCTCAGTGGTGGCTGGATGGTCGGTGTCGTTGGTGGCGGTGTTGGTGCCCAGAAGCAGCGCCTGCCCTTGCTGGATCTCAGCACTGCCCACGTCGTACACGACGGAGCGCACGCTGCGGTGGAGCACAGGCTCCTCCACGCCAAACTGAGCAGTTTTTTCAAGCGACCAGGTGCCGGCGTTGAGGCAGCGCGTTTTTATCGTCGGCGGTGAGCCTTTTGCAAAACGCATCGTTGCCCAGGCAACGCAGCCCCACCGTTTTGAGATCCACCTGCACGGGAAGAAAGAGCAAGTCCTTGTTTGAGGTGTTCAACCCCTCTGCGGGGGTGTCTGCCCAAATCCAGTTGGGACTGCGCCTCCAGAAACTATTATGGTATAAGGACTTGATCCTCACAACTCCCTCCCCGTGTCCCTCTTCGTTGCTCAGGGGCACCACTTGGAATCTCACGCGCTCGCTGGCGATGTCAGTTGCGAAGAACTGCTGATACGGGTGGCCTCCTGACCACATCGACCCCAGATAATTTCCGTTGTCTCCTTTAAGAACAATGTACTCGGGAAGCGTTGCAGTGGCCATGATAATAAATTAATGACTTATCCAAATATGCAGTGCTCTCAACCCGTTTGCTTTGCTTTTTAACACTACCCTGCTTATATCTTTATAGCTACATTTCCCGTCCCTTGCATTTGTATTTAGACACGACTCCCTCCCCGTGTCCCTCTGCATTGCTCACAGGCACCACTTGGAACAACTGCTGATACGGGTGTAGATGTCTCCAGCAAAAATATATAAGTTCCAATTTTATGCAATTCAATTTAATGTAAAAGATATTCATATTTAGTATAGTGAACCTTATCTCGGCCAAATTCCTTGTCTTATTGGAAATTTATAATCCTCATTGATAAGTTCCAGCTTATACAATTTAACTTTATATAAATTTATCTCCTCTCTTTTAAATTATGTGTCTTGTTGGAAATTTATAATATTAATTGATAAGTTATAATTTATGTAACTCAATTTTATGTAAAAGATATTCATATTTATTGTGAATATTATCTCCCACAAATTTTTGTCTTGTTGAAATTTTTTTGATCTTCATTAATAAGTTCTAACCTTATGCAATTAAACTTTATGTAAAATATATTTATATTTATGACTAATGGCAATAGATAATGCACTATTTGGGTAATAACATGATAGCAATATTTAAAATATTTGTAAAACTTCTTTCATCCCACTTTTTATTTTCATTCTCATTTTCATTATGCTTTGATTGACTTATATTACTAGAAATCCTACGTGGAGTGTATGATGGAAACACCATAAGGGATGCAACAAAGAATTGAAAATTGAGGAAGCGAAAAAGAGGGAAAGGATGAGGGGCAATTGGAAAGGGGTTTGAGGGCTCAAGGGAAGGGCATTGTGCATGGTTTAGACCCAACCGAAAAGTGAATTAAATCTCTACAAGTTCTGCACCATTTCATGGCTTAAATTATAACACCAAAATAAAATCTTCTATCTATATTACACTTTGTAAAATCGATCTCACTCGCATTATTCATGTGAGTGCAATTAATACTTATATTTTCCAAACTAGATAATGAAAAAAATCCAATAAGTTCCATGTTGAAAATCCAAATGAATTTTTTGTCTCTTGGTTTACTTTGTAGCCCTCCTTCACAATTTTAAGGTCAAGTAAGTGCAAGAAAGTAGAAAATGTGTGAACAAGCATTGATAGTTGAGTTTACATTATTCACGTGACTGTAATTTGTGCTTAAAGGTGCCAACAACATGAAAAAAACAATAGGTTCCATGTTTGAATCCCATTCAAAATTCTTGCTTCTTGGAGCACTTTGTACTCATATTTAACAATTCTAAGCTTGAGTAGATGTAAGGAAATAGGAAACATATAATAAATCATCGATATTTTTCCTTTATCTATGTTCCACTTTATCCTCACTTTGTATTCACCCTTTACATATCCAAGCCTTCACATATCTAAGATTGAGTAGCTACAGGAAAATAGGCTAGGTGTACGGTAATAGGTGATGTGAAAATAATTATCGATAATTATTCGTTATATCTTCCACTTTACTATCTCGATCTCACTTACATTACTCGCATGAATAAAATTTTTGCATTAAGGACGAAAAATAAAAAATGGAGATATCCAGTAGGTTTAAAGGTAAAAAACTAACCACAAATGATGTCAATATTTTGAATTCAATAGTGCTTGATTCATAATATAAAACGAAAGCATCAATAAACATTTGCAAATAAAAAGTGAAAATTGAATACATGGATACACCATGTACAATTTCCATAGGTCAAAGTGTAATTGATGTAGGAGCATCAGAGAGAGAAGCTTCAAAATTTTAAATGAATCTTCCTCAGTGATGTAAATTACCTTGTAAAAGAATCCATATACTTTTTTCATATAGATTTTGTTGAGGGTCCTGCAAATAAAAAAAATAGAATACATTTTCAACAGCAACTTTCCTAGAAGTTCGCATTTCATATGAAGTAGAGGATTTAAAATTCTACTTTGCAACCCTCTTGAGAATCCAAATTATCTATGTCCTTTTCAAGTGTACTTTCTAAAACCTTTCAAAATTTTAGCCTTATTGGCCCTCATATTATGATAAATAATGGTCCTCTTAGATCCTCTTGTCCTAGAATTTTTGTCTTACATAATACTTTAGTAATGGTGCAAATTATTTCCATCTCTCAAACATCTATGTAGAATTGGGTAGGTGGGTTGAGGTTCAAATGTAGTGTAAGTGAGTCAATAAGATCTCAACCTTCAAAAGCATTGTCTTAAAAGGTATGCCTAAAATCTTGAAGATAGGTATGTTTACACACTCTATGGTTGGTTATGATTTAACTCATACTTAACTAACCATTAAGATAACTTCACACATTTGTTAATTTATTATAAAAACTAAAAAATTCACCTTTGGACTCATTTGTATGTGAATTTCAAGAAAATTAAGGAAGTTTTCTTTCTAAATCTGTTTTAGGTCAAGTGGATGTCTACAAGAAAAATATTCCTAATTATCGTTTGTTTACATTACTGTTTACCCTCGAACTAATTGTATATATTGACATACACCTATAATAACGGTCTACAAATTTTTATATGTTTTTGTTGGGTCGTTTACAAGATATTGATGTTTTGTGAACATAAACCATAAATTATATAGAACTCGACATCTAAAGATTAAATAATTCCAACTTCGTAGGAAAAAAGACTAAAATAATTTGGGATATGCCTCTTATATGTTTTCTCATTTATAAAAAATTGTTTATAAGCTCAAACAATCATAAAATAAAAAACAATTCACAACATTACTAGATTGTGTCATCTAACATCCTATTTCAGACCTCTCTCATCTTAGAAAACATCATAAACATGTTATATTTTCTAACGTTCTCTTTCATACCTCTCTCCTCATTTTATGATGCATTATATGTATCCTCTATGATTTATTTGAAGTCTATGATGAATTTCTCTATATGTATATGTTTATTTCTCTTCTGTCCCATCACAAGAATCTCTCATCTATTCAAAACATATCTTAGATCATGCTTAATTTTTTAGACCTGCTACGTTGAATATGTCCAAGTTGTATTTAGGACATGTTTAGGTTGCATGGAATATTGATAAGCATCTACAACAAGTGTCAAGACCTTGTAAACCACACGGATAAACCAAACCTAGTTCACCCAATATATAGAACAATTTTTGTATGTGTTATAATTGATACTAGAAAAACTTTAGAACTCCATTAAAATTCCACATATAAGATTTTGAAATAACCAAAAAACTATATGAACTATGAAAGTCCATGCCCTCATGATGCATTGAAAACTCATGTTTTGCATAAGAGATGAAATCAGTCACTTAACAATAAATAGATTCAGTAGTCTCTCTTGGAACTGGAGAAAGAAAGTGAAATAATCCAATGGATAACAACAAAACCCACACCACCAATACTATTTCAAATACCATATATCCCTTTATTAAAATATCTTTCATCTCAAATACACTTTCCTACATATCCCACTCTATTGGGGTTGTATTAAAAATCAATTATTTTAAGAAAAATAATGTTCGTAATTTTACACAACCACTCAACTTATGACAACTCTTTGGAACTAACAATTTTGCATCATCTCAGTATTTTGGGACCTTGGTTTTTATTAACCTTTCAATAAATATATCTATGGATAGTTGAATTCCACAACTCATAGCTTTCTAATCTTAATTAATCTTTGAAGCCAAGAAACTATTCTTACACATCCAAATACATCATCCAATATAGAACAATGGAAAACTAACTTTTGTTGGATGTAGTTGCAAGTGACCTATTAGACATGTATGTAAAATGTGGAAGCATAAACAAGATTTTTGAACTATTTTTCAAAATAGCTCAAAGCGACGTGGTCTCTTGATCTGCAATGTCAATGGATATAGGAAACATATAAGTTCGAAACCTTCAAGAAAATGCATTTGTCATGTGTAAAGCCAAACTCTGCAACCTTTATCAAATTAATCCCAGTCTATGCCAAAATGAAAGCAAGGTATGGATATGCATCATATCATAATGGAAAGTGGATTTTTGTAAAATATTGTACTTGCAAATTTCATAATAGACATGTATATAAATTGAGAAATATATATACACAATGCGTGTGAACTATATGACAAAATGAGTCAAATAGATTTGGTCTTAGAAAATGTCATGATTGGAGGAAATACACAAAATGGACATTGCAAGGATGCTTTAAAACTTTTTTTCAGTAATAAAGAACTATGTAATGCTCCCTAAACACGAAACCTTATTTTTCTGCCTTATTTTTTTGTTGTACCTTGCAGCTCATGTGCAATTTATAGTCATTCAAATATTGAGGATTGGCTTCTAAGCACAGTTAAGGGATTAATTAAAACTAGATTCATTCCTTAGCTTTTAGAAACAATATTTTGTGTGATTTACTTGTTCTAACATGTTCGAATCAATTCATTGTACATGTAATCATTATATGAGAAGTCTCTCGAATCCCCTCACAACAATGACATTGAGCAAGTTTCACATGACATTAAGTCTCAAACGTATGAAAGAGGTGTTCAAGTAAATATTTTCTAATGGTTTCTATTTCAAAAAACACCTCATAAGAAAATATTTTCTTCACCCAACACACACACACACACACACACACAAATATATATACACACACACACACACACACACACACACACACACACACACACACACACACACACACACACACACGCATATACATATATGTATATATCGATATATCTATATATACATGCACACACACACACACACAGATATATATGTATGTATATATATATATACATATATACATACATAAATGTATATATACACACACACACACACACACACACACACATATATATATATATATACATACATACATACACACACACACACACACACACACACACACACACACACATATATAGACATATATACACATATACATATATATACATATATACATATATACATACATACATACATACATACATATATACATACATATTTACATACATACATACATACATACATACATACATACATACATACATACATACATACATACATACATACATACATACATACATACATACATACATACATACATACATACATACATACATACATACATATATATATATATATATATATATATATATATATATATATATATATATATATATATGTATATAGATATGTATATCTGTGTGTGTGTGTGTGTGTGTTGGTGGATTGCCCCCTTACTATGTAACACTTTGTATTATCTTGTTTATAATATAAAGGTGGTTCCAATAGTAAATTATATTTTTTGGCATAACCTATTGTTAATTTAAAAAATCATGGTTTTTTAGCATTAAAACGTCCTATTTCTTCTAGTTAATCGCACACTTAATTGTTAAAAAAACTTTCGTTTTTAAGGATGAAATGGGTTGTTTTGATGTTAAATATTCTAATTTTCAGGTCTATTTTGGCTTTAACACTTCCCTGCCCATCTAACAAGTTGAAATCACTTATTTTTAGTCTTTAATCGTCCCTGTTAGTGCTGAAATTGTTCTATGAAATGTTGTCTCCTTTTTTTTTTTTTTTTTCAGAAAACACTTATTTTATTAGCTAAAATCACTAAAAGATGAATTCTTATTCCAATTTCAACCTTATCCTTGTGAAATATAAATTGTATAAGATTTCCCAAGGTACAACTACGTATAATTTTGTAATTATTAATGTAACATTATAATTTTTATAAGATGTTTCTAGGTATAACTATGTAGAATTTAAAGTTTCTAAATTTTGGTCTCTACTAGACCCAATTCATTGCTTATTTTGAAATTTATAACTATTTAGAATTGAATAGCATCTCCCCTGAATTCCTTGCCTTGTTGGGAATTTAGAATTTTCATTAATAAGTTCCAACTTAATGCAATTCGATTTTATGTAAAATATATTCACATTTATTGGAAATCTTATCTCCCCAAAATTCTTTGCCTTGTTGGAAATTTATAATCTTTATTGATAAGTTCTAACTTATGCAATTCAAGTTTATGTAAAATATATTCACATTTATTGTGAATATTATCTCCCCCAAATTCCTATGCCTTGTTGAAAATTTCCAATCTTCATTGATATGTTCCAATTTTATGCAATTCAACTTTATGTACAATATATTCACATATATGGCTAATGGTGCAAGGGTGTGCGCTATTTGGTTTATAACATGATAGCAATATTTAAAATGTTTTTAAAACTCATTTTATCCCACTTTTTATTTTCATTCCCCTTTTAATTATGATGTGATTGAATTATATTACTAGCAATCATAGGTGGATCAGTGTATGATTGAAATGCCGAAGGGGATGCAACGAAGAATTGAAAATTGAGGAAGCGAAAAAGAGGGACATGATGAGGGACAATTGACAAGGGATTTAAGGGCTTACTAGAAGGGAATTATGTTCCACTATATCATCTATTTCTTGAGCACATATTTAACATGAATTAGATTTAAAGGGGACCAACCAAAAAATGGAGAAAACCCAAAATGTTACATGTTTTAGATCCAACTGAAAAGTGAGAATTAAATCTCTACAAAATCTTCATATTTTCATGGTTTAAATTATAACACCAAAATAAAAATCTTCTATCTATGTTACACTTTGTAAAATCGATATCACTCACATTATGCACGTGAGTTCAATTTATATTTACATTTTCCATTATGGAAAAAATCCAATAAGTTTCATGTTGAAAAACCAACTGAAATGCTTGTATGTTTTGTTTAGTTTGTAGCCCTCCTTTATAATTGTAAGCTCAAATAGGTGCAGGAAAATAGAAGATGTGTGAACAATCATTGACAGTTGAGTTTACATTATTAACGCAATAGTAATTTTTTCTTAAAGGTGCCAAAAAATGAAAAACGTAAAAGGCTCCATACTTGAATCTCATTCTAAATTCTTTCTTCTTGGTGCAGTTTTTACTCCAGCTTAACAATTATAAGTTTGAGTAGATGCAGCAAAATAGGAAACATGTAAACACTAAATGATAGTTTTTCTTTATCTATATCCAACTTTATCATCACTTTGTATTCCCCCTTTACATATCTAAGATTGAGTAACTACAGGGAAATATGCTAGGTGTATGGTAATAGATGATGTGAAAATAATTATCAATAATTAATCGTTATGTGTCTTCAACTTTACTATCTCGATCCCACTCACATTATTCACATGAATGAAATTTTTGCATTAAGGGGGAAAAATAAACAATGGGGAAATCTAATAGGTTTAAATGTCAAAACCTAACCACAAATGATGTTAAGGTTTTGAATTCTATGGTGATTTATTTGTAATATAGAATGAAAGCATCAATAAAAATTTGTAAATAAAAATTAAAAATTGAATGCATGTATATACCATATATATTCCACATTTCAAATTGTAACTGATGTAGGAGTATCAGAGATAAAAGATTCCAAATGTTAAGTTCTCACTCTTCTTATGTTACGAGGTCATGGAAGAAGGTATTTAGTTCAAGTTATAGTGTGAGGTGGATTTTAAGAGTTCAAAATTATAAATTACAAGTTTTTCCTACATTTTCAAATTTAAATTTTTAAGCATGTAAAAGAGACAGGTATGAGTAGTCAAGGATAATTGAAGTTCTTTAAGTGCATGTGAGTGTGATTAGACATGTTAAATAGGTCCTAGAGACTAGTAAGAGTTCATAAATGCTAAAAAGATGTAAAATGTCTCCTTTTGTGTTAATGGCCATTTTCATTGTCATGAGAATTAGTTAGGGTATGAATGATGAGATAAAAAAGTGAGATACTTGAGTGGAGAGTAAATATTTTTCTGGGGAAACTCCTTAATAATTATGAGGAGGAAGAAAGAAACGAAAGAATTTTGTAAGGGAAACATAATGTAATATATAGAACTCTTTGTTTAGAACTGAGAAATCCTTCTTTATGAGCATATGAGGGATTGATTCAATCCATTGTACAAGATTTAATGAAGGTTGAATTAGAATTAGTTGTGATATTAGCTTGAAATCCATTAGAGAGGTGCAAAAGATTACGTAATTGTGTTTCGTAGGGTTTGAGATTATCTATTTTTGATATCTTGTTGATAAATATTTCTTGTAATAGCATTACATTGTAAGAGTTATTAATGTGATATATTAAGGTTGAAATTATAATTAATAATATTTACACAGTTTAAAATAATGAGGATTTGGGACTCATACAGTTGTCAACAGTTGGAGTTTTAAAGGCACTGTTTGTTTTTTGTAAAGTGAGTGTGGGCATTAGAATTGATCAATAGTGGTGTGTATATGCATGAAATATATAAGAGAAGGTATTAGGAGTGGATTTTAGAACAATAATTGGGGTACATTAAGTAGATCCTTTAACTTGAAGAGAAACCAGTTTCTTTTACCTTATTCCTCCGTGCATGCAAGTAAGTTACCTGTTGTTTGGGGACATTATACTCATTTTCATATACCACTAGTAGAACAGAACTGAGAGGGAGATTAAAACATTCTAGGAGGTAACACATCAGAGCTTGAAAATAATCAAAATTCATTTATAATTCTTTCAATCATATTGTGTTGAGATAGAGGGTTTAGGAAGGGTTTGATGCCAGAATCAAGATTAGAGCCTTAGACTATGAATGATGCCTTGAAAATTTTAGTATAACATCTTACGGGTGGGCGATCACAGAGTAAGAATAATTTTGGTGGGAAGAATCCATTTTTGATGCAAATTAAAACAACCCATTTGAGACCCAAGAATAACCTAGGATTAGTTAGGAAAATTATGGAATAATTTTTTTTGTTTCAAAGAGTCTACAACCATGTTACAAGACAATAGTTGTCACTAACAAGTTCTAGAACAATTCCAATCCACTATAATATACTTTTATTTTATTAACAATTATTGGAGGTCACAAGGCCCAAAAATTTAGGGTTAGAAAGTTCAATTAGGTTCAGAGGGTAATTCCTCACCATACCCATTCACTAACAGGATTTAAAGATCTAACTTGATTTTTCTCAAAATTAACCAATTCAAAAATATCCTAAATCATTCCCATTGGATAGGAAATTTCCTCACCTTTCTAGTGATATAAAGAAGTCCTCATAACTGCTCATATTTCTCAATTTATGGGCCGGTGGGCCTTGGGGTGAAAATTTTCCCAAGAGCGGGTCCGCAGGCCTAGGGGAGAAAATTTTCCCATTCGCGGGCCTATGGGCCGCGGGAGGAAATTTTTCCCATGGGTATGTCTGTAGGCTGTGAGGAGAAATATTTCCTAGAGGAAGAGTCGGGTCAGTGGGGCCGCGAGAGACATTTTAGAAATTTCCAGCGCGGGGGCGAAAAGCCACCTTTGCACCCATGCTCCCGCGAGTCCCTAAGTCTGCAGGGGACATGTGGCACCTCCTAAGCCAGCGTGGGGAAAGTGGGGCCGTAGGGATAAAATTATTTTAGGGCCCTGAAGGGAAAAGAGGGTAAAATTCACCCATGCATCTGCTGACACCTCATGATGCCACGTGGTAGCTCCTGATTAGCTGCAGGCCGGCGGGATGGCGGGGAAACTTTAGAAAATTTTCCCAAAATTTTTCAAAAACGCAAAAGGAAAAAATGATCCCACTCCTCCACTAATGCCCCGCGATGCCATGTGCTAGCTCCTGATTGGCTGTGGGGTGGCAAGACGGTGGGGCGGTGGGGAAAATTAGGAAACTTTTTCCCAAAAAATTTCTGAAGTGCTAAGGGAAAAATTCGGGCCCGCAGGCCCACCAAGGAAATTTTTCAGAAAATTTTTTGATGCCAAGTGAAGAAAAAATTTAGAAGGCCATAAATTTTGATAGAGAGCTTAGGTTTGGGAAAACAAGGACTTTCTGGAAATCTCTCGAGGTCCTCTTCACTCAAGAATCATTGAATTTTGATTTTGATAAAGTTTAAGGAGTCAATTTCATGAAAATGATTTGTAGGATTTTAGAGTGCAAACTGGTAAATTTTAATTTATGATATTTGTTCAATTTGATCTTATTCCTCTCTCAACATGTAAAATACCAACGGAGAATTGTTCTTAGATGGATTTACGAAGTATTTCAAGATTCAATTTGTCTGAGTGATTTGAAATTTGAACATTTATATTTCTTGACTACAAAACGATTATGAAAGCTTTGAACTCAGTTTGGCAGGATTTGAAAGATTTACTCTAAGTCTTTTTGTCTGATTAAACTCATTGATATCCTCACATGTTCAATTTTAATTTTTCATTATTATTTCTTAATTGTAGGTCCAACTTGTTCATTTATGGTAAAATTTACAGAGTTTAACGTGAAGCAAAAATGGAAACAACAAAATTAACTCAATGGTTCTTATTTTACTTGCCTTACAAATGAATTCATTTCATGCTAGTTTCAAATATGTTTCATTCCTTCAATTAAATGATAAATTCAAAAATGTAACTTTTATTCTTTTAAAATCATGCAGTTCACAAAACAGAGTATTACATTTCCTTCATACGCATTTATTTCTTTCAATTAGAGATTTTAATTCCATTTAAAAGATCAGATTCAATACCAGAGTGTAATTTTAGAAAGGTAATACATCATTTATTGATTCCAAAAGACAACTTTGTAACATCCTTCTTTTATTCTTCAATTTCATCATGCAGAACACAACTTCTTGCTTTCAAAAGAATAGAATAGAGTATGTCTCTTTCACATTTAAATTTACACTTTCATAACCACTACAACATATTTCCATTACAAAACATATACAGGCTCATCCACTTTAAGTGGGAAAGGTTACAATAAGATTTCATTTCACACGGGACTGTAAAACTCCCTTCATCACACCTCCAGAACAACAACATGCATACTTCTCATTCTTCAAAATTTGATCACAAAAAGAGTAGGGGAAAGGTAATGCTCTCCACCCAACCAAGAAATCTAATGAAGAGGAGAATCCATCCTTATTCATTGGCCCCTGAGCCCCAACCATAGTGCAATAAAAGATGTGATCCAACTCATGGCAACAATAGGCTTCCACAAACACATAAGCAACAATTTCACAATTAAAACATAGTCCAAAGCAAAATGTAGTTTGCAACTACATTAAAACATGAAAAATATTACTGAAGCTTCATCGAGCAAGCCAAAGGAGAAATAAACTATGGGGGATGCTTCTTATGCCTCCCAAAAAGGGAAATGGGTATCACCATAAGAATTACAAACCGCCAAAATATATAATATCAAAACCCTAGCATTCCTTATGCCTCCCCAAGTACCCTTAATCCCTCACATTTCCTTATGCCTCCTTAATGTCTTATGGCACCCCATAACGAGTAATGAAAAGCAAGTTATTTCTTTGTAAGGTGGAACCAAAATCCCAACTCCCTCCACCCTTATATATCCATAAACCACACTTGTGCCTCCCAAAAAATAAACCCCATAGTCTTCTCCTACACCATTCCTAGGCCATCTACCCAATAACCAAAAAATATTTCAAACACTCACACATTAACATTTACATTCCTAAAAGAAGAGAATTTCAAGATCCAAGCTCTTACCTCTCCATGATGTAGTTTCCCAAGTTCCAAATAGCAGTTGTTTCCAAGAAAAAAATCCAAAAATCCACCAAACAACAAGCATGCAACAATCTTCAAGCTTCTCAAAAAGTAAGAGCTCCCAAAATAGCAACGAATTCGCCCAAAAAATGAAGTCTCCAAAAATGAAGCAACAACCCTAGAACAAGGCAAGGAATTTGAATTTAATAGAAGAGGGAAGGGAAGAGGATGAGGTGGTCCATGTAGGATGTCACATCACACATCCTCAACTCCAACCCCAAAAGTCAACTTCATTCTCCAATGCATAATAAATAGGTGGGTGAATAATATGACAGTTCACTTACACACTCAAATCCAACCCACACCCCAGAGGACTGAAATACAATCATGTAATAAAATTGCAATTAAACCTACAATTCACCTTCTCAAAAAACATTATAAAAGTTTAATCTCAACTCTCCAACCATAGGTATGGTTGGTAATTAAATTTAAGTGGTATGGGACAAGTTTAACTTGTCCCACAAGCCTCAAAAATCAATCTCCAAGGACAATTTCGAATTTCCAAGAAGGTGGAGTGTTTCACACTCAAAAGTTAACTTACACATCACTTACACATATCTTACAAAAATATAATGCAAGGCCAACAATCTATTAATTACTTTCTTATGACATATTTTAATTAATTAAGTTAACACTATGATTACTTATAATATTACACATCATTTAATAAATAATGAAAGGGTCAATGCACCAAAAAATAAACA
This sequence comes from Taxus chinensis, assembly GCA_019776745.2. NCBI lineage: Eukaryota > Viridiplantae > Streptophyta > Pinopsida > Cupressales > Taxaceae > Taxus > Taxus chinensis. The sequence continues at coordinate 700,129,131 of CM034151.1, forward strand.
CATGAAAACATAACAAAGGGTCCAAATAAATAAATACTTATAACCCCTTGGTCACATTTAAAGGTGATCCCCCCATGGGATTCCCTAACATAAAAAAACATGCACAAACAAATACAAGTTGCCATGGTGGCCTTGTTGAATTCATCTAGAATTCCAATGTGGCTGGTCTCGAATCCCCCAATGTTTGTTGTGATATTTTAAACCTAAAAAATACAAATACCTCCTTTGGCCTCATGGCCATATCAGAACATTCAAAATAATATAAATATAATTCCCAAAATCATCTAGATATAAGAATCAAAACTACATCAAAGAAATCTAACCATATCATTTACACTTTTATCAACAACTATATCATCATCAAATAATTTCCATTTCTAGGTATACTCACAATATCCAAATATCACATGTATGAACAACATCCATAATATAACCATGTCAAGCAGTTTATCATCATCAACATATAAAATGTCTCTAAGAATCATCATGCCTCATATAAGAATCAAAGTCAACAATAATCCATGATCGAGCATCTAACATGATACTAAATAAAACTATAATAATGTTCATGATATAGTCAGTGGTATCATGATCAGTATCAAAAAGGTGTCAAAGGGAAGTGGGCACTACATCTCCCTCCCCTTAGACTCGACTTTGTCCTAGAAGTCATTGGAATAGATGGGGAAGCTGAACTCGTAAAAATGTAGCATCCTCCCAAGTAGTTGTAGTCTCATCATATCTATCCCATTGCACCCGGACCTAATCAACCTCTCTTCCCCAAAGACCTAGGGTCCATCGATCTAGGCTACAAAAAGGCTCCACCATCACCTGCCCCTGATCCTGCACCTACAATGATGTCCAATCCAACACATGAGAAGGATCAACAACATATCTCCTAAGAAATAAAACATGAAACACATCATGTACGTGAGACAAGCTGGGTGGTAATGCTAGATAGTAGGCCAAGGGGCTAATACTCTCCAATATCTCAAAAGGACTAATGAATCTAGGAGGTAAATTAGAACCTTTCCCATAACTGATAGGGCTCTTATGTGGCCTGACATGGAGGAACACCTTCACTCCCACATCAAAACTACGGTCAGTCGTATGCTTATCTGCATACTTCTTCTACCTGTCTTGTGCCTCCTACAGTCTCTGTCTATTCAAAATCACCTGCTACTCTATGTCCTCCAACAAAGTTGGTCTAAGAGAAACCATGTCCTCTAACCTACCCAAACTAAGAGGTGTCCTACACTCTCTGCCATACAAGGCCTGGAGAGGAGCCATGCCTATAGAGATATGAAAACTATTATTTTAGGTAAACTCCACCAAGTATAGGTACTCCTCCCATCTAGACTGTTGATCCATCACATACATCATGAGCATATCCTCTAAAATTTGATTCACTCACTCAGTCTGTCCATTTATCTCGGGGTGATATATTGTGCTGAAGTTGATTCTCATCTCGAGGGCATGCTACATGGTAGTTTAGAAATGGGAATTGTACAAAGAATCACGGTCACTAATGATCTTCCGGGGAATCTTGTGCAACCTGAAAATATCATCAAGATACACCCGTGCCACTACATTGGCTATATAAGTGGTCTTCACTAGAGAAAAGTGAGCCACTTTTGTCAATTTATCAACTGTGACCATGATGGCGTCATAGTGATATCTCGACATCGGTAGCCCAACAATAAAGTCCATAGAAATGGTGTCTCATTTCCACTCTGGTATATCACGAGGAAAGAGAAGGCTAGCTGGATGCTGATGCTCGGCCTTAACTTTTTAGAACTCTAAAGATCATGACATAAACTAGTCCACGTCTCTATAAAGTCCTCTCGAATGATACAATTGTCTAAAGGTCGCATGCATCTTTTTCACCCCCGGATGGGCTGAATGGGGTGCATGATGAGCCCCTATCAAAATGTCCAGCTTCAATCCTCCATCTTTGGGAACATAAATCTGACCCTTGTGCCTGAGAAATCCATTTTCCTATATGGAGAAACCATCAAAATTCCCCTCGAGGGGTCTCTGAGACTCGATCTCTGCTCAAACTGCAATGTAGAAGATATCAAGAGGAAGCTGCTAAAGAATCCTTCCCTACAAATCTATGCTCACTGAGGTGGCCATAGCCACATGTCTCCATCTGCTGAGGGCATCTACCACCACATTCTCCTTCCATTTCACATGTTCTATCTCCATATCATACTCAAAAAGTAACTCCAGCCAACGCTGTTGACGTCTATTGAGATTAGGTTGTGTAAAGAGGTGGCAAAGAATCAAGTGATCTATCCTGAGTGTGAATCTCTGACCAAGAAGAAAGTTTTTCATCCGAACCAAAGCATGCACAACTGCCAAAAGCTCAAGATCATTAGTTGTATAATTAAGCTCATAATATTTGAGTTTGCGAGACTCAAAAGCCACTACTCTTCCCTCCTGCATCAACACACCTCCAAGCCCTACTAAAGAAGCATCCGTGCAAATGAAAAATTCACCCTATGGATCTGACACAACAAGAATAGGTGTTTTAGTGAGACATTCCTTTAGTTTCCTAAAGGACTTCTTACACCTGTCCGACCAAACAAACTTCTTCCCTTTCCACTGAAGGGAAGTGATGGGGTACACAATCCAAGAGAAGTCCTGAATAAATCTCCTGTAGTAACCTGCTAATCCCATAAAGCTGCACACCTATGTCACAGTAGTGGGTGCTGGCTAATCCATGATAGCTCTAATCTTGGAAGGATTGACAGTGATACCTTCCCTAGAAATGATATGACTCAAATACTGCACCTCCGTCTGAAAGAATGCACACTTCTTTAAGTTCCCACAAAGCTACTGCTCCTGAAGACACTGAAGAACCTGGTGAAGGTGCCCCTCGTGCTCCTCACACGTACATGAGTAAATCAAAATGTCATCAAGGAAGATGAGTACAAAGCGATCTAAGAAGTTCCTAAATACTCCATTCATCAAAATCATAAATACTGCAGGGGCATTAGTCAAACCAAAAGGCACCATTGTGAACTCATAGTGGCCATATCTCATACGGAAGGCGGTCTTATGAATGTCCACCTCTGAAATCCTCAGCTAATGGTAGCCTGACTTAAGGTATGTCTTAGAGAAAGTTGTGGCTCCCTTCATCTGATCAAACAAATCCTTAATGCATGGAAGGGGACAATGATTCTTGGAGCGTTACCTTATTTAGATGGCAATAATCAATACAAAACCGCAAGGATCCATCCTTCTTCTTCATTAAAATCACCGGTGCATCCCAAGAGGATACACTAGGACGAATAAGGCATTTCTCCAGGAGGCCCTCCAGTTGGAATTTGAGCTCGCAAAGCTCTATGGTGGTCATCCGATAATGTGCTCATGAGTTAGGATCTGCTCCATGAACTAGATCTATATGAAAATTAATCTCATGTGGCTGTGGCAACCCCGGTAGCTCCCCTAGAAAGACATCTGAAAAATCTCTCAAAATGGGAGGTTCATCTAGCGATGGTCCACTAGACCCATCCTCGGGCTTCTCACTAATTATGAAAGAAAACATTTGACAACCCCATTGCACACACCGCTTAAGTTGCATAGTGGAGATGGTATGAATAGAAATGGGCCTTCTAACCCCTAAAACCACTGACTCAACTCCCAAATCATCTGCACAAGATATAATCTTGTGATAACAATCCATCCTGGCCCTATGTCCAGCCAACCAATCCATACCCAAGATTACTCCATAAGATCCCAAAGGAAGGATACAAAGATCCAAGGTAGTGGTGAAGGGTCCCAAATCCACCAAACACTCCTTAACTAAGGAGTCTATAGAGATCTTGGCTCCATAGTCCATCTCAACATCCCAACTATGACCCTGCCTAACTGCCACCCTCCTGCATCTCTCTACTAAATATGGTGCAATAAAATAATCAAAAGAACTAGAATCAAACAAAATGGAGGTAGGAATACTACCAATGTTACCTGTAGTCTCGATAACTATACTTAGATGCTCTTCTTGGTGGTTTTCGACCGCTGCATACATCCTATGATTGCACCCCATATCACCAAAAGTAGGCTCTAAGATCCGTGTGTTACCCTTGTTATTAGGGTTATGTGGGCAGTCTCTCAAAAAATGTCTAGTAAAAACACAACCAAAACAACCGCCTAATCCTCTCCCTTGTGTAGCAAGTCCAGCCGGTACTCTGGAGGTCTATGGTGTGGATCCTGATTATCTTACTGTAGTCTGCTGGGGTCTCTGTTGGCGAGCTCCTGATGATTGAGCTCTCTGGACACCCTGTGTCCTGATTGGACCCTTAGGATGAGGCCCCATACTCCGACCTCTCTGTGCATAAAACCTCTGTGGAGGTCTATAAGGTGCACAGGACTGCTGATGCTCCTACTACTATGGTCTAAAATATGACTTTGTTGAACCCCATCCACTATGAGGAAGAGGTACTAACCCCCTTGATCTGTTGTCCTACATCTACTATATGTGGCTCTGGACTCGGTCTCTAGCCTGTTGGGTCTTTCCACGAGTCTCCTATGCTATATAGGCCTTCTCAATGGCCTTGACTAATATCTGTGGACAATAGATCCATAACGCACCTCCAATGTCTAGATTCTGGCCTAGGATGAACCTGTGGATCTCCACCTGCTCATCTTGCATGTAATAAACATACTAGAGTAGATCCAAAAATCTACTCTCATATGCAGCCACTGTAAGAGATGCCTTTCGACGGTCATGGAACTCATCTATCCACTGTTGTATGAACCTCAATGAAAAATATCTACTCCAGAAACAATCCTCAAAGAGCTCTCAGGTAACTATCTTAGAATCAACATGGAGCTTCTACTCCTCTGTATGCCACCAGACAGTAGCTCCATCCCTTAGTAGATGGATTGCAACATGATCGTTTGTGTTGTTAGAACAAGGACAGAGCTTGAAGCATCCACTCAAGCTCACCAACTAGGCCTCTACCTGAAATCCACCTATGTCACCAGAATAATGTGATGGATGAAGCTTCAGGATCTCCCTGATGTGATCTACAAATGTAATCTGACGGCCTCTAGGCCTCTCTGCAAGCTCATCTATAAGCCTAGGGCTTCGATACCTCTCTCTATGTCCTAAAACTTGGGCACCCTGTCCCCTCTATGGTGACTCTGCTCTGGCTGAATCTACATGGAAGTTCTCTCCTCCATGCTCCTCATTGGGTTAGGGTGACACCTCACCCTCAATGGAAGTGACTCTATCATGTCTGGTTGCATGTCCTCCTACTAATCCTCCACGTAGAATGGCATCAACATCCTAAAGAGTCTGAAAAATATGGGGTAAGATGGATGCTACAACATGATCTGGTGGTGGTAAGTATAGGTCTATGTGAAAAGAATCCTCATCTTTTTTGTGCCTCCTGTATAGAGAAAGATGAGAGTTAGTTCCTTATTCTCGGTCTTACTTAGCTTCCATGTTTACTAAAATGTGTAATTTCTAAACTAAGTTATTTTCTAGGTTTAAAAGTGTGCTAGGTTTAAGAATAATGTCTCAAGTTTTCTAGTGTGCCCAATGGCCCAAGCGTTTGAACCACTTCACTGATACCAAGTGTGATGCCCACTAAAACAACCCACTTGAGACCCAAGAACAACCTAGGATTAGTTAGGAAAATTATGGAATAATGTTTTTTGTTTATGAGAGTCTACAACCGAGTTATAAGACAACAATTATCACTAACAAGTTCCAAAATAATTCCGATCCACTAGAATATAATTTTATTTTATTAACAATTATTGGAGGTCACAAGGTCCCAAAATTTAGTGTTAGAAAGTTCAATTAGGTTCAGAGGGTAATTCCTCACCATACCCACTCTCTAATAGAATTTAAAGATCCAACTTGATTTTTCTGAAAATTAACACACTCAAAAATCTCCTAAATCATTCCCATTAGATAGGAAATTTCCTGTCCTTTCCAGTGATATAAACAAGTCCTCCTAACTTCTCATATTTCTCAAGTTATGGGCCAATGGGCCTTAGGGTGAATATTTTCCCAAAAGTGGGTCCATTGGCCTAGGGGAGAAAATTTTCCCATGCGCGGGCCTGGGGACCGAGGGAGGACAAATTTCCCCAAGGGCCAGTCTGCAGGCCGCGGGGAGAAATATTTCTTGGAGGAAGAGTTGGGTTGGCAGGGCCATGGGAGACATTTTGCAAATTTCCCACGTGGGGGTGAAAAAGCCACCTTTGTGCCTGCGCTCCTGCGAGTCCGTAAGTCCGCAGGGCAGACGTGGCACCTCCTAAGCGAGCACAGGGAAAGTGGGGTAGTGGGGATAAAAGTGTTTTAGCACCTCGAAGGGAAAAGAGGGTAAAATTCACCCACACCTCTACTGACACCTCGCGATGACACGTGGCAGCTGTTGATTGGCAGCAAGCTGGCAGGATAATGGGGGAACTTTAGAAAATTTTCCCAAAAATTTCCAAAAATACAAAAGGAAAAAAGGAACCCACTCCTCCACCGATGCCTTGCAACACCACATAACAGCTCTTGATTGGCTGCGGGGCAGTGGGGAAAATTAGGAAACTTTTTCCCAAACATTTTCTCAAGTGCAAAGGAAAACATTCAGGCCTGCGGGCCCGCAAAGGAAAATTTTCCCAAAAATTTTTGACGCCAAGTGAAGAAAAACTTTAGAAGGCCATAAATTTTGATAGATATCTCAATTTCGAGAAAACAAGGAATTTCTAGAAAGATCTCGACGTCCTCTTTACTTAGGAATCATTAAATTTTTATTTTGATAAATATTAAGGATTCAATTTCACGAAAATGATCTATAGGATTTTACAGTGCAAAATGGTAAATTTTAATTTATGAGATTTGTTCAATTTGATCTTCTTCCTCTGCCAACATGTCAAATAGACATGGAGTATTTTTCTTAGATGGATTTAGGAAAGATTTCAAGATTCAATTTGTCTTATTTATTTGTAATTTAAACATTTACATTTCTTGACAGCAAAATGACTGTGAAAGCATTGAACTCGATTTTGCTAGGTTTTGAAAGATTTCCTCTAAGTGTTTTTGTCCGATTGAACTCATTGATATCCTAACATTTTCAATTTTAATGTTTCATTATTATTTCTTTATTGCAGGTTCGGCATATTCATTTATGGTAAAAGTTACAAAGTTTAACGTGAAGCAAAAATGGAAACAACAAAATTAACTCAATGGTTCTTATTTTACTTGCCTTACAAATGAATTCATTTCATGCTAGTTTCAAAAAGGTTTCATTCCTTCAATCAAATGATAAAGGCAAAAATGTAACTTTTATTCTTTTCAAATCATGCACTTCACAAAACAGATTATTACATTTCCTTCATACACATTTCTATCTTTCAATCAAAGATTTCAATTACATTTAAAAGATCAGATTCAATACCACAGTGTAATTTAAGAAAGGTAATACATCATTTATTGATTCTGAAAGACAAATTTGTAACATCCTTATTTTATTCTTCAATTTCATCATGCAGAACACAACTTCTTGCTTTCAAAAGAATAGAACAGAGTATGTCTCTTTCACATTTCAATTTACACTTTCATAACCACTACAACATATTTCCATTACAAAACATATACAAGTTCATCCACTTCAAGCGGGAAAGGTTACAATAATATATCATTTCACAAGGGACTGTAAAACTTCCTTGATCATAGCTCCAGAACAACAACATGCATACTTCTCATTCTTCCAAATTTGATCACAACAAGAGTAGGGGAAAGGCAATGCTCTCCACCTAGCCAAGACATCCAATGAAGAGGAGAAGCCATCCTTCTTCATTGGCCCCCGAGCCCCAACCATAGTGCAGTAAAAGATGTGATCCAACTCATGGCAACAACAGGCTTCCATAAACACACAAGCAACAAGTTCACAATAAAAACATAGTCCAAAGCAGAATGTATTTTCCAACTACATTAAAACATGACAAACATTACTGAGGCTTTATCAAGCAAGCATAAGGAGCAAGAAACTATGGGGGATACTTCTTATGCCTCCTAAAAGGGGAAATAGGTATTACCACTAGAATTACACATCAAAAAAATATAGTATATCAAAACAATGACATTCCTTATGACTCCCCAAGTACCCCTTATTCCTCACATTTCCTTATGCCTTCCAAACCTCTTATGGCACCCCATAATGAGTAAAGAAATGCAAGATATTTCTTTGTATGGTGTAACCCAAATCACAATTCCCTCCACCCTTATACCTCCCTAAAACAAACTTGTGCCTCCCAAAAAATAAACCCCATAGTCTTCTCTTACACCATTCTTAGGCCATCTACTCAACAGCCCATAAATATGAAAAAAACTCACGCATTAACATTTACATTCATAAAAGAAAAGCATTTCAAGATCCAATCTCTTACCTCTCCGTGATGGAGTTTCCCATGTTTCAAATAACAGTTGTTTCCAAGAAAACAACCCAAAAATCCACCAAGCAACAAGCAAGTAGCAATCGTCAAGGTTCTCCAAAAGCAAGAGCTCCCAAAACAACAAGGAATTTGCCTAAAAAAATGAAGTCTCCAAAAATGAAGCAACAACCCCAAAACAAGGCAAGGAATTCGAATTTAATAGAAGAGGGAAGGGAAGAGGATGAGGTGGTCCATGTAGGATGTCACATCACACATCCTTAAATCCAACCACCAAAGTCAACTTCATTCTCCAATGCATAATAAAAATGTTGGTGAATAATATGACAATTTACTTACACACTCAAATCCAACCCACACCCAAAGGACTGAAATTAAATCATGCAAGAAAAGTGCAATTAAAACTTACAATTTACGTTCTCGAAAGGCATTATAAAAGTCTAATCTCAACTCTCCAACTGTAGGTATGGTGTGTAATTAAATTTAAGAGGTATGGGACAAGTTTAACTTGTCCCACAAGCCTCCAAAATCAGCCTCCAAGGACAATTTCGAATTTCCAAGAAGGTGGAGTGTTTCATACACAAAAGTTAACTTACACATCACTTACACATCTCTTACATCACTTTAATGCAAGGCCAAAAGCTCTATTAATTACTTTCTTATTATATATTTTTATTAATTAACTTAACAACATGATTACTGATAATATTACACATCATTTAATGAATAATGAAAGGGTCAATGCATCAAAAAATAAACACATGCAAACATAACAAAGGGTCCAAATAAATAAATACTTATAACCACTTGGTCACATTTAAAGGTGATCCCCCATGGGAATCCCTAACACAAACAAACACGTATAAACAAATACAAGTTGCCATGGTGACCTTGTTGAATTCGTCTAGAATTCCAATGTCGTTGGTCTCCAATCCCCTAATGTTTGTTTTGATATTTTAAACCTACAAAATACAAATACCTCCTTCAACCTCATGGTCATATCAGAACATCCAGAATAATATAAATATAATTCCCAAAATCATCCGGATATATGAATCACAACAACATAAAAGAAATCTAACCATATCACTTATAGTTTTATCTACAACTATATGATCATCCAATAATTTATATTTCTAGTTCTACTCATAATATCAAAATATCACATGTCTGAACAACATCCATAATATAACTATGTCAAGTAGTTTATCATTATCAACATATAAAATGTCTCTAAGAATCATCATACATCATATAAGAATAAAAGTCAACAATAATCCACGATCGAGCATCTAACATGATACTAAATTAAAATATAATAATTTCCATGATATAGTCAGTGGTATCATGACCAGTATCCAAAAGGTGTCAAAGGGAAGTGGTCACTACACCTTTAATTGAATTTCAAACCTAATAGTTTTCTTTTATATATGATTGTACAGTTATAGAGGCCTAATTAGTAGGTCAACATTGCGAGGAAAAGAAGATTTCCTTTTATACTAAGTTTTGAAAATTTGAGGGATGAATAAACAATAAAATGAGTAATTTCAAAGTGCTTTGAATATGTCTTGAATATACCTATAACTCCTATACATGATCACCTCACTCTCCCCAGTATGTTGGGTTTTACAACATATATTATGCACCACCTCATAAAATATCAAGGAAAAGGTCCTTAATAAGATGTCTTAGGTGTGAAGAAAGAATATGATTATTAAGACTAGGGTATTTTATTAACATGATCAATGTTTTATACCCTGGAAACAAACTGAAATAGGGGGAGGAAGTACAATAGGCATTATAACTCTTCTTTTAATTTCGATAGTTTTAATGAGATGAGACTCTACCTAGCGTTGTGGGTGTTAAGGAAACAAACCAATAATTAACATAGAAAAATATTAGTTTAATATATTTATGACATAGGTACAAAATTGAGTACAACTTCACATCTAATTCAATACTATAAAATATAGCCACATTGGTATTCCCATTCAAAATGTACAAAGAACAATTCTTCGAGCAAAAATACATATTATTATTCTATGGTATTAGATGTATTGCAAGATGAACATAACTTTACAATGACGAATCATTAATTATAGCATATGGGGGATGTGCACATGGTTGGGGGGCCAAAAGAAGGTCTTAAGTGGACACATTTTTCTAGAAAATGAAAAACATCAACTTGTATGAGTTTTTCAAAATAGTTACACTCAAAATTGGAAGATGTTGTAGAAATATGAATCGTAGCATTTTGAGTCTAGTTTCTAAGCTACTAGATTTTATTGAAAATGGATAAATTTAAGTGGGTAAAATAACTAAAATACCAACAACATTTAGTATTTTATGAAAACCCTTTGGTAAAAATATAGTTAGGAGCATCTAGTGTGTGTTAGTTTTTTTTTAGATTTTTTAATGAGTATTTTTTTATTTATGATTTTTCTATTACATAAATTTTATGTTTTGAAAAATAACGCAACTCCGACTAGGCCATTCCTGATAACTACCTCAAAAAATATCGAAAATTAGTATTTTTTTTAATATGTATAGAATTATGCCTAGTTTGTGCTAGTAATTTTTTTTTTCAATTTCAAGGACCCAAACCAAAGATACATGATGAAAGATAGACATATTTAAACTTTAAAAAATAGCTCTAAAAATACATAGTCAAAAAATAAATAATATGGGAACCTTATATTAGTCAGAAAATTTGAAAAATTATATTTTTAGAAAGAAGAAACTCTGCTCTACGTCGTGGTATAAATTTTTTAAATGGATAGATTATTTTATTTTTATTTATCATAGAGGAAGTGACATTTTTACATTTTCTTGCAAAAAAATGTTGTTGTGTTTTTCTAGGTGCATGCCTCAGTGTAACGTTCACTAAAACAACCAACTTAAGACCCAAGAAAAACCTAGGATTAGTTAGGAAAATTATGGAACAATTTATTATTTTGTTTAAAAGGGTCTACAACTAGGTTACAAGACAACAATTGTTTGCAAACAATTTTCAAAGCCAAATACTATTAATAGCTTATAGTTTTATTAATACGACAATTATAAAATATCATAAGGTCCACACTTAGGGATTAGATTAATCAATTAGGTTAAGAGGGTAATTTCTCACTATACCTCACTCTAACAGGCTTTAAAGATTTAACTTTATTTTTCTCAAAATTAATGCACTCAAAACTTCCCAACAAAATTCCCATTAGATAGAAAATTTCCTCAACTTTTCGATGATATAAAGAAGTCCTCCTAACTCCTCATATTTCTAAAGTTATGGGCTGACCAACCTTGGGAGGTAAATTTTCCCAAGAGCGGGTTTGCAGGCCTAGGGGAGAAAATTTTCCCATGCATGAGCTTGTGGAATTCAAAGAGAAATTACACCCGGAGGAAGAATGCATATCAGTGGGGTGGGGAAGTAAATTTTTCCCATATACAGGCCAGAGGAGTGGGGAAGACCTTAGCACTTTTTCCCTTTTGGCACAAAAGTGTGATTTGCCTTCGCGCGCTCGCGAGCCCGAAAGGACACGTGTCGGCACTTCCAAACTCTGCGGAAAGTGAAACCGCTAGAGAATTTTAAGACTTTTATTCTTTTTACCAAAAATTTCTAATGGATCAAAATGATTCGTACCTCCACCGATGCCCAAGGCACCACGTGTCAGCCATCCATTGGTTATGGGTCGGCGGGCCGATGGGAGAACTTAGAATAATTTTCCCAAATAAAATTTTTCAAAGCGCTAAGTTTTTTAAGGGATCCACTCCTCCGCTGACAGCCCGTGATGCCACATGGTAGCACCTGATTGGTTGCAGGCCAGCGGGGCCATGGAGAAATTTATAAAATTTTCCCAATTTTTTTTTACAGTTAGAAATATTTTTGAAGCCAAATGAAGGAAAACTTCAGAAGGCCATAAATTTTGATTGGGATCTCACTAAGGAGATTTTTTAGAAAACTATGAATTTCAGTAAATATCTCGATGTTCTCTTTGTACAAGAGTCATTAATCTTTCATCTTTTCTAATTTTTAATTTTGGGGGGCTATTTCATGAAAAATGATCTGCAGGCTTTAAAAAGTTAAACTAGAAAATTTTGACTTATAAAATTTTACTCAATTTGATCTTCTTTCTCTCTCAACAAGTCAAATAGGAATGGGGAATTGTTCGTATATGGATTTAGGATGGATTTGGAAGGTAAGTTTGTTTGATTAAATTCTAATTTTAAAATTTACAACTTTGACAGCAAAACAACAGTGAAAGAGTTTGAGCCCGAGTTTGCTAAGTTTTTTAAGAAATTCCTTAAGTGTTAATGCTTAGATGAGTTTTTTTAGATCTTATTATGTCAAATTTAATGTTTCATTTGTTATTTCTTTGTTGCAAGTTTGGTTTGTGCATTTTGGATTAAATAATTACCATTTTGAAAATACAAAACAAAGATCAAATTTTAAAGGGTCTACTTGCCATTTTCTACTTCCAAGTATTAGAATACGTTCCAATTCCAATATAATACATTTACTTGATTCAAATCCAACTATTCAAAACTAGAATTCAATTCTGATTTCAAATTTTACACCTTTCAAAAGAAAGAGCTCTATGTTTTCCTCACACACATTTCTTCCTTTCAAACAGAGATTTCAAATACATTTAAATGATTAGATTCAATACCACAATGAAATTCGAGACAGGTAATACAATCATTTATTGATTCCCACAATACAACTTACAACTTCTTTCTTTCATTCTTCAAATTCATCATATTGAATACAATTCTTTCAAAAGAACAGAAACGAAGTATATCTCTTTCACATTTCAATCTTACAACTTTCGTATTCAATACAACATATTTCCATTACAAAACATATACAAGTTTATCCACTTCAAGTGGGAAGGTTACAATAAGATTTATCTCAACAAGGTACTGTCAACTATTTTATTTCATTTTCCTTTTTGCCCCGAACAACAATATGTAGATTTGTCATTCTTCCATTTCTGATCACAACAAGAGTAGGGGAAAGGCAACGCTCTCCACCCAACAAAGAAATACAATGACAAGGAGAATCCATCCTTCTTCATTAGCCCCTACGCCCTGACCATAAAGTAATGGAAGGTGTGATTCAACTCATGGCAACAATAGGGTTCCACAAACACACATTTAAATTTTACATTTAAAACATAGTCTAAATAGATTGTATTTTGCAACTACATTAAAGCATGACAAACAACACTAAGGATTCATCAACCAAGCCAAAGGAGTAAGAAACTATGGTGGATGCTACTTATGCCTCCCAAAGGGGAAATGGGTATCACCACCTGATTTCAAAATGCCAAAACATAGTATATCAAAGCCTTGACATGCCCTTATGCCTCCCCCAAGTACCCCTTATTCCTCACATTTCCTTATGTCTCCTCAACCTCTTATGACACCCCATAATGAGTAAATTAATACAAGCTATTTCTTTGTAAGGTGGAACCTAAATCCCAACTCCCTCCACACTTTTACCTCCCCAAAACACTTGTGCCTCCCACAAAATGAACCCCATAGTCTTCTCATACACCATACCTAGGCCATCTACCCAAAATTCCATAATCATACCAAAACATTCACAACAATAAAAATTTCATAAACAGAAAGAGAAGCATTACAAGAGCCAAGCTCCTACCTCTCCATGATGGAGTTGTTCTAAGTTCCAAAACAACAAGATTTATCCTAATGCAAGCAATACCAATAAGGCAAGCACAAACATAAAACAATATTTCAAAAAATTCTCCAAGCAAGAGCTCCAACATAGCAAAGAATTCACCCCCAAAAGAGTTTCCAAAAGTGAAGCAACCCAAAACAAGGAAAGTAATTCAAATTTTATTGAAGATGGAAAAGAAGAGGATAAAGTGGATCCATGTAGGACCCCACATCACACATCCTCAACCCCAACCCAAAATTCAACTTCATTCTCAAATTCATAATAAAAAAGTGGGTGAATAAAATGACAATTTACTTACATACTCAAATCCAACCCACACCCCAAAGGACTGAAATCAAACACTGTAAGAAAAGTGCAATAAAAACATACAATTTTTCTTCTCAAAAAGCATTATAAAAGTCTAAATTTAACTCTCCAACCATATGTACGGTTGGTAAATAAATTTAAGAGGTATGGGACAAGTTTAACTTGTTCCACAAGCCTCCAAAATCAGCCTCCAAGGACAATTTCGAATTTCCAAGAAGGTGGACTGTTTCACACTCAAAACTTAACTTACACATCACTTACAAATATATTATAACAATTTAATTCAAGACCAACAACTCTATTAATTACTGTTATCACCGAATCACAGCACCCCTGGATGTTGATTAGATTTCTAGTTTGATCACTCTAAGCATCCAGTGTGATTGGATAACATGGGTACTATCTCCAAGTTGTGGGACTTGCTACTTGAGATAGACCTCCAGAGAAAGCTGGTTCTTGCTCCTAAACTACCTGCCACAATCTACTCTAGTGCAGGCTAGGCTAACTGTTCTAATCTAAAATTCCAAGGGACCAGGGAGAGAAAATGCATAAAATGAAAGCCTACACTAAAGCAGTGATACACCAGAAAAAGAGGGTGTGAGAGTAATCTCCAAATGTGTGAAATACAGAGGCAAAGTGCACACTAGAAGAGGTGATGACAGTTCACCATAATCCAGCAAAAATGCATTCACAGCAATATTCCAAGCATACACAATGATAATGAATTCCTGCAAGAACATAATAAATAGACACAATATACTTGTAGAAAGATTAAAGGGGCAAGAAGAATGCAAGGAAACACAGTAGGGGAAGATATATCCACAAACTGATATTTTATTGCTTCATGATATGCACAGTTCAATCTATTACAAGATAAGGGCCTGGATCACCATGCAAGGAGTCCACTACAAGGGCCTGCAACACACTGGCTTCATAAAGCAATTTTGACAGAGCTTTGTTACCCAAAAACTCTCCCCTTTACAATAAGCCCAACACTCCAATTTATAGAAAAAATGAGAAGGAGAAGAGAAGGGAAAAATGGAAATCCCGAAATCTGTCCTTCAACCACCTGTAAGAAGCATTAAATTGAGTGAAACGGTTATAAATTACTTGCAAAAGGCTCCCCATACTGTCCTATGTGCTGCGGCAGAGAAAGAATGATGACCATGCCTCTTAATTGCACTCCCAGCTACCAAATAAAACACTGTTCTGAACCCGGCCACGTTTTCTTAAAAATATCAATAAATTTCTTATCAAATCTTGAATTTCTTGATTTCTGTACATCGGGCTCGGAGCCACGATTCCAACGGTACCAATTTTGTGCGATTTCGTTGAGAAATGCAAAAGTTATGGCCTTCTAGAGTGCGGGCAGCTATTTTGGGCCTGGCAGGCGTTTTCTGTCATTTGACGGGAAAGAGCATTGACTGACTAGAGCCGAATATGTTTCTTTTATTTAAATATATCTACCATCATCAAAAATAAGAAATCGTACTCGTTCCAGAAAGTCCAATTTTATCAAAATCGGAGCTCGGAGTCAAAAGTTATGGCCATTTGAAGTTTCCGGACCAAACGTTGACTTTTCTTCCTGTGACACGTGTCATGATTTGATTGGTCAACTGGGTCTACCGGCTCTTTCGCGCCCTTCACGTCTTTTTGTCCCGGATGTCCCAAACCGTTTGGGACAAAAACCTCCGATCCGCCCGAAATGGGCTTCCTTGTCCCTCTTTGCGTTGGACCTTTCGTGGCAAGATTTGATTGGCTCTCAGCTCCTTCGGATTTTCGCGTCCCACGCGTCCCTTTGTCCCATTTGGTACAGTGCTCTTTGTGCTGATTTCGGCCGAACCGGCTGGTTCGCGCCTTTTTGTCCCAAATGTCCCAATTGCTTTTCGGGCTGCCTCGACTCTTTTCGCCCGGTTCAGCTGGTTCGCGTACTCGCGGCCCAAATGTCCCATTTGCTTTTGGACCATTTGTTCCCATTTCGGCCGAACCGGCCGGTTCGGGTCCATTTGTCCCAAATGTCCCAAACTGTCTCTCTTAGCAGTTAGCCAATTTTCACTTCCTCTTTTGGCCAGATCGGCCTTTCGCGCCCGCTGCGTACTTCTGGCCCGATTGTCTCAAATGCTTGGACAAGGCCGCCTAGAAGGCTTTTCGGCCGATCCACGTTTTTTTTGTCCCAAATGTCCCAATTGCTCCCTTGAGCAGGACTTAGCCAATTTTCATGATTTTTTCTGGATCAATCTAATTGCCTTTCTGCAACCTTTTTGCATTTTCTCAGAGCTTGCTTCATCCTTCTTTGGCCAGGGGAGTTAGAAAAATTTCTAAGGGAACCTCAGAAACATGATGTTTGCTCTGAATCAATCAATGTGCCTGGGACTTGAATATTCTGATGCATGTTATCAAATTACCCTGGGGGGTAAATTTTGGATAACAATTACTTTCTTATGACATATTTTAATTAATTAAATTAACAACATGATTACCCACAATATTACACATCATTTAATAAATAATGAAAGGGTCAATGCACCACAAAATAAATACATGCAAACATAAAAAAAGGAACCAATAAATAAATACACATAACCCCTTGATCACATTTAAAGACAATCCCCCCATGGGAACCCCTAACAAAACAACCACACACAAACAATACAAGTTGCCATGGTGACCTTGTTGAATTCATCTAGAATTCCAATGTGGCTAGTCTCCAATCCCCCGATGTTTGTTGTGATATTTTAACCTGCAAAACATAAATACCTCCTTTGGCTTCGTGGCCATTTCAAAACATCCAAAATAATATAAATAAAATTTCAAAATCATCTAGATATATGAATCTCAACAACATCTAAGCAACCAACAAGATCAGCTGTAATTTTACTCAACAACTATATCAACATCAAATAATTTCCATTTCTAGGTCTACTCACAATATCAAAATATCACATATTTAAACAACATCCATAATATGACCATGTCAAATAATATATAGCATCAATATCCGAAACGTCTCTAATAATCATCATGTATCATAACTGAATCAAAGTCAAAAATAATCCATGATCTAACATCTAACATCATATTATAATAAAGTCGATAATCATATCCATAATATAATCAATAGTATCATGATCAGTATCAAAAGGTGTCAAAGGGAATTTGGCACTACATCCCCCTCCCCTTAGACTCGAATTCCTCCTAGAAGTCACTGGATCAAATGTGGAAACTGATCTCGTAGAAAAGTAGCATCCTCCCATGTAGCTGCAGTATCATCATATATGTCCCACTATACTCGTAACTGATAAATCTCTCTACCTCGAAGGCCCAGGTTCCTATGATCTATGATGTGAATGGGCTCAACCATCACTTGCCCCTAATCCTAAACCTACAATGAGGTCTAATCCAATACATGAGAAGGATCTGTAATATATCTCCTAGGAAGTGAAACATGAAACACATCATGTACGTGACACAATCTAGGTGGCAATGCTAGATGGTAGGCGAAGGGGCTGATGCACTCCAAGATCTCAAAAGGACCAATGAATCTAGGAGAAAACTTAGAACCTTTTTCATAACAGATAGGGCTCTTGTGTGGCTTGACATGAAGGAATACCTTCATGCCCACATAAAACTACGATCGGTCCTATGTTGATCTGCATACTTCTTCTGTCTGTCCTGTGCCTCCTACAATCTTTGTCTGATCAAAACCACCTGCTACTCCATGTCCTGCAACAAAGCTGGTCTAAGAGAAACCCTGTCCTCTAACATGTCCTAACTAAGAGGTGCCCTGCACTCTCTACCATACAAATCCTGAAAAGGATCCGTGCCTATAGAACTCTAAAAACTATTATTGTAGGTGAACTCCACCAAGTACATGTACTCATCCCATTTTGAATAATAATCCATCACATACATCCTGAGCATATCCTCTAAAATTTGATTCACCCACTCAGTCTATCCATCTTTCTCAGGGTGATATGTTGTAATGAAATTGATCTTTTTTCAGAGGGCATACTACATGGTAGTCCAAAAATGGGAAGTGTACAAAGGATCACGGTCACTAATGATATTCTACAGAATCCCGTGCAACCTGACAATCTCATCAAGATATACCCATGCCACTTCACTAGATGTATAAGTGGTCTTCACTGGAGAAAAGTGAGCCAATTTTGTCAATTTATCAATTGTTACCATGATAGCATCGTGGTGATATCTCGACATCGGTAGCCCAACAATGAAGTCCATGGAAATGGTGTCCCATTTCCACTCCGATAAAGCATGAGGAAAGAGAAGGCCAACTAGATGCTGATGCCCAGCCTTCAATTTCTAGCACTCTAAACAGCGTGACATAAACTGAGCCACCTCCCTATGAAGTCCTCTCCAGGGATACAACTGTCTCAAAGTAGTGTGCATATTCTTCACCCCAAGATGGGTTGAATAGGGTGCATGATGTGTATCTATCAATATGTCTTTCTTTAATCCTCCATCTCTGGGAAGATAAATCCAACCCCTATGCCATAGGAGGTCATCTACCTCTAGTGAGAAACCATCAAACTTCCCTTCAAGGGGTCTCTAGGACTCGATCTTTTCTTGAAATGTAATGTAGAAGCTGTCAAGAGGAATTTGTTGAAGAATCCTACTCTGTAAATCTATGCCCACTGAAGTGGCCATAATCACATGTATTTGTCTATTGAGAGCATTTGCCACCACATTTTACTTTTCTTTCACATGCTCTACTTCCATATCATACTCACAAAGAAAGTCCATCCAATGTCATTGACGAGCATTGATATTGGGCTGCGTGAAGAGGTGGAAAAGACTCAAGTGATATGTCCTAAGTGTGAATCTTTGACCAAGTGAAAAGTTCCTCCATCAAACCAAATCGTGCACAACTACCACAAGCTCAATATCATGAGTCGCATAATTAAGCTCATAATATTTGACTTTGCGAGACTTAAAATCCACTACTCTGCCCTCTTGCATCAATACACCTCCAAGTCCTGCTAAAGAAGCATCCATACAAATTAAAAAATCACCCTATGGATCCGACACTGCAAGAATAGGTGTTGTAGTGAGACATTCCTTCAATTTCTTGAAGGCCTGCTTGCACCTGTTTGACCAAAAAAACTTCTTCCCTTTCTGCTAAAGAGAAGTGATGGGGTGCGTAATCCAAGAGAAGTCCTCAATAAATCTCTTATAGTAACCTGCTAATCCCATAAAGCTACACACCTATATCATAGTAGTGGGTGCTGGCCAATCCAGATAGCTCTAATCTTGGAGGGATTGATGGTGATACCTTTTCCAGAAATGATATGACCCAAATGCTACACGTCCATCTAAAAGAATGCACACTTCTCCAAGTTCTTGTAAAGCTACTGCTCCTGAAGACACTGAATAACATGGCGAAGGTGCACCTCGTGCTCCTCATGTGTACGCGAGTAAATCAAAATGTCATCAAAGAAGATGAGCACGAAATGATCCAAGAAGATCCCGAATACCCCATTCATCAAACTCATAAACACTGCGGGGGCATTAGTTAAACCAAAAGGTACTACTGTGAATTCATAGTGGCCATATCTCATACGGAAGGCAGTCTTATGAATGTCCACCTCTGAAATCCTCAGCTGATGGTAGCCTGACTTAAGATCAATCTTAGAGAAAATTGTGGCTCCCTTCATCTGATCAAACAAATCATCAATGCACAGAAGGGAATAATGATTCTTGATCATTACCTTATTCATCTGGCGGTAATAAATACACAACCACAAGGATCTGTCATACTTCTTTACAAACATCACCGATGCACCCCAAGGTGATACACTTTGACAAATTAGGCCCTTCTCTAGAAGGCCCTCAAGCTACAACTTGAGCTTGCAGTGTTCAGGGGTAGTCATCTTATAAGGTTCTCGTGAGATGGGCTCCACTCCTAGAACCAGATATTAATGAAAATTAATCTCACGTGGGGGTGGTAACCCTAGTAGCTCCCCTAGAAATAAATATGTAAACTCTCTAAAAATGGGATGGTCATCCAACGATGGTCCACTAGACCCATCTTCTGATTGGTCACTAACTATGATAACAAACATGTTACAACCCCATCGTACACACCGCTTAAGCTACATATAAGAGATGGTGTGAATAGAAATGGGTCTCCTTACCCCCACTATCACTGCCTCAACTCCTAGATCATCTATACAAGATATGATCTTGTGGTAACAATCCACTCTGGCTCTATGTGCAGATAACCAATCCATACCGAAGATGACTCCATATGAGCCCAAAGGAAGGATACAAAGATCTGAGGTAGTGGTAAAAGGTCCCAAATCCACTACACACTCCTTAACTAAGGAGTCTACAGAGATCTTCGCTCCAAAAGCCATATCAACATCCCAACTATGACCTTGCCTAACTACCACTAGCTTGCATTGCTCTACTAAAAATGGTGAAATAATAGAATCAGAAGAACCAAAATCAAATAAAATGGAGGTAGGAATACCACCAATGTTTACTGTAGTGTCAATAATAATACGTTGATCTTATGCCTGGAAATTCTTGACCGCTACATACATCCGATGATTGCTCCCCATATCACCAACATTAGGCTCTGAGATGTATGCCTTACCCTTGTTATTAGGGTTTTGTGGGAAGTCTCTTTGAATATGTCCAATAACAACACACCCAAAACAACCAACTAATCCTCTCCCCTATGTAACAGCTCCATTCGGTTCCCTTGAGGTCTATGGTTTAGATCTTGATGACCCTGTTATAGACTGCTGAGGTCTCTGCGAATGAGCTTCTGCTGAGTGAGCTCTCTAGGCACCCTGTGTCCTGATGGGACCCCTAGGAGGAGGCCCCATACTCTGACCTCTTTATGCATCAAACCTCTATGGAGGTCTATAAGGTGGGTGGGACTACCGCTACTGATGCTGTGGTCTATAAGATGACTGTATTAAACTCTTTCCACCATGAGGAAGAGGTACTGACCCCCTCGATCTGTTGTCCTGCATGTGGTGTGTGCAGCTCTGGACTCGGTCTCTAGCCTGTTGGGTCTTTCCCTGAGTCTCCTCTGCTATATAGGCCTTCTTCACGGCCTTAGCTAATATCTATGGACAATGAATCCATATTGCACCTCCAATGTCTAGATTCAGGCCCTAAATGAACCTGTGGATCCACACCTACTCATCCTGCATGTAATCAACATACTGGAGTAGATCTAAAAATTAACTCTCATACTCTGCTACTATAAGAGATGCCTGCTGGAGATCATGAAACTCATCTTCCCGTTGATGTAAGAACCTCCATGAAAAGTATCTACTCCTAAATCACTCCTCGAAGAGCTCCCAGGTAAATGTCTCAGAATCACCATGGAGCTTCTACTCCTCTATCTGCCACCAAAAACCAGCTCTATCCCTTAGTAGATGGATCGCAACATGAAATTTTTTGTTGCTAGATCAAGGACAGAGCTTGAAGCATCCGCTCAAGCTCACCAACCAAGCCTCTGCCAGAAATCCACCTATGTCACTAGAATAATGTGATGGCCAAAGCTTCATGATCTCCCTGATGTGATCTTCATCTGTGGTTTGACAGCCTCTAGGCCTCTCTACATGCTCATCCATAAGCCTAGGGCTCCGAGACCTCTCTCTATACCGTGAAACTCAATCTCCCTGTCCCCTCTATGGTGACTCATTTCTAACTAACTCCTCATGGGATTTCTCTCCTCTATTCTCCTCATTGTGCCAAGGAAATGCACTAGCATCATTGGATGTCACCCTATCATGTCTGACTGAATAGGCCCCTACGGTCCCTCCGCATAGAGCGGCATTAACATCCTGAAGAGTCTGCAAAATATGTGATAGTATGGCTGCTACAACATGATCTGGAGGTGGTATTCCTATGTATATGTGAAAATGCTCCTTATCTTGTCTTCACCTCCTACACAGAGCAAGACGAGAGTTAGTTCCTTATTCTAGGTTTTACTTAGTTTCCGTGTTTACTAAAATATGTAATTTTCTAAACTAAGTTGTTTTCTGGATTTAAAAGTGTGGTAGGTTTTGAAGTTCATGTCTCAAGTTTTCTAGTGTGCCTAATGGCCCAATATTTTGAACCATTTCTCTGATACTAAGTGTAACGCCCACTAAAACAACCCACTTGAGACTTAAGAACAACCTAGGATTAGTTATAAAAATTATGGAATAAATATTTTTTTTGTTTAAAAGGGTCTACAACTTGTTTACAAGACAACAGTTGTTGTAAACAAGTTTCAAAGTCAAATAATATTAATATCTTATAGTTTTAATGAAATGATAATTATAAAATATCACAAGGTCCAAACTTAGGGATTAGATTAATCAATTAAGTTAAGAGGGTAATTTCTCACTATACCACTCTCAAACATGCTTAAAAGATTCAAATAGATTTTTCTCAAAATTATCACACTCAAAACTTCCCAACAATATTTCCATTAGATAGGAAATTATCTTACCTTTCTGGTGATATAAATAATTCCTCCTAACTCCTCATATTTCTGAAGATATGGGTTGCGGACCTTGCGAGGAAAACTTTCCCAAGAGCGGGTCTGCTGCCCTAGGGGAGAAAATTTTCCCATCCATGGGCCTGCGAAATTTAGAGAGAATCTTCACCCAAAGGAAGAATGTGGACTGGCGGGGTGGGGAAGAAATTTTTTACCATGCGCGGGCTGGCAGAGTGGGGAAGAACTTTAGCACTATTTCCCTTTTGGGACAAAAGTGTGATTTGCCTCTGCACACCTTCAAGCCTGAAAGGACACGTGTCGGCATTTCCAAACTTTGGTAGAAAGTTAGGCTGTCAAAGAATTTTAAGACTTTTATCCTTTTTTCCTAAAAGCATTAAGGGATCAAAATGATCTGTGCCTCCTCCGACGCCCAAGGAGCCAAGTGTCAGCCATCCATTGGTTGCGAGTCGACGGGCCGATGGGAGAACTTAGAAAAAATTTCCTAAAGAATTTTTTTTGAAGCAGTAAGTTTTTTAAGGGATCCGATCCTCCACCAATTTCCCGTGATGCCACATGGTAGCACTTGATTGGTTATAGGCTGGCATGGCCGTGGAGAAAACATAGAAAAATTTCCCAATTTTTTTTAATATTTATAGTTAGAGTTATTTTTGAAGCCAAATGAATGAAAACTTTAGAAGGCCATAACTTTTAATTGGGAACTCAATTTTTAGAAAATTAGGACTTTCTGGTAATCTCTTAATGTCCTCTTTGCACAGGAATCATTAATCTTTCATTTTGATAATGTTTAAGGGGGTCAATTTCACGAAAAACAATTTGCAGGCTTTAAAAATGCAAACTGGAAAATTTGGACTTACAAATTTTTACTCAATTTGATCTTGTTTCTCTCTCAACAATTCAAATAGGCATGGGGAATTATTCTTAGATGGATTTACAATGGATTTGGAAGGTAAGTTTTTTTTATTGAGTTCCAATTTGAAAATTTACAACTTTGACAGCAAAATGACAGTGAAAGAGTTTGAGCCCAAGTTTGCTAAGTTTTCTAAGAAATTACTTAAGTTTTAATGCCTACATGAGTTCATTTTGATCTTATTATTTCAAATTTAATGTTTCATTTGTTATTTCATTTTTATAGGTTCGATTTGTGCATTTTGGATTAAATAATTGCCAGTTTGAAAGAACAAAACATAGATCAAATTTTAAAGGGTCTACTTGCCATTTTCTACTTCCAAGTATTAGAATACGTTCCAATTACAATCTAATACATTTAGTTGATTCAAATCAAACTATTCAAAACCAAAATGTAATTCTGATTTCAAATTTTATATCTTTCAAAAGATAGAGCTTTGTGTTTTCCTCACACACATTTCTTCCTTTCAAACAGAGATTTAAAGTACATTTAAATGATCAGATTTAATGCCACAATGAAATTTGAGAGAGGAAATACAATCATTTATTGATTCCCAAAAGACAACTTACAACTTCTTTCTTTCATTCTTCAAATTCATCATACAGAATATAATTCTTTCAAAAGAACATAAACGAAGTATATCTCTTTCACAATTCAATCTTACAACTTTTGTATTCAATACAACATATTTCCATTAAAAAACATATACAAGTTCATCCACTTCAAGTGGGAAGGTTACAATAAGATTTATCTCAACAAGGGACTGTCAACTATTTTATTTCATTTTCCTTTGCTCCCAAAGAGCAACATGTAGATTTATGATTTTTCAAATTCTAATGACAGTAAGAGTAGGGGAAAGGCAAAACTCTCCACCCAACCAAGACATCCAGTGACAAGGATAAGCCATTCTTCTTCATTAGCCCCCAAGCTGCAACCATAAAGCAATGGAAGATGTGATTCAACTCATGGCCACAACAGGCTTCCACAAACACAGATACAAATTTCACATTTAAAACACAGTCCAAATAGAATGTAGTTTGTAACTACATTAAATCATGACAAACAACACTAAGGATTCATCAAGCAAGCCAAAGGAGAAAGAAACTATGGGGGATGCTACTTATGCCTCCGAAAGGGGAAATGGGTATTACCACCTGATTTCAAACCACCAATATATACTATATCAAATCCCTGACATGCCCTTATGCCTCCCTCAAGTACCCCTTATTCCTCACATTTCCTTATGTCTCCCCAACCTCTTATGGCACCCCACAATGAGTAAATAAATGAAAGCTATTTCTTTGTATGGTAGAACCCAAATCCCAACTCCCTCCACACTTATACCTCCCCAAAATACTTTTGCCTCCAAAAAAATTAACCCCATAGTCTTCTCCTACACCATACCTAGGCCATCTACCCAATATCCCACACACATACCAAAACATTCACAACAATAACAATATCATAAACAGAAAGAGAAGCATTACAAGAGCCAAGCTCCTACCTCTTCATGATGGAGTTGTTCCAAGTTCCAAACCAACAAGCTTTATTCCAATGCAAGTAATCCTAATCAGCCAAGCACAAGCATGCAACAATATTTCAAAAACTTCTCCAAACAAGAGCTCCAAAATAGTAAATAATTCACCCCCAAAATAGTTTCCAAAAGTGAAGCAACCCAAAACAAGGCAAGCAATTTGAATTTTAATGAAGAGAGAAAAGAAGAGGATGAGGTGGATCCATGTAGGATGCCACATCACACATTCTCAACCCCAACCCAAAATTAAACTTCATTCTCCAATGCATAATAAATAGGTGGGTGAATAATATGACAGTTTACTTACATACGCAAATCCAATCCACACCCCAAAGGAATGAAATTAAACCATGTAAGAAAAGTACAATAAAAACTTACAATTTTTTTTCTCAAAAAACATTACAAAAGTTTAAATTCAACTCTCCAACCATAGGTATGGTTAGTTAATAAATTTAAGAGGTATGGGACAATTTTAACTTGTCCCACAAGCCTCCAAAATTAGCCTCCAAGGACAATTTCGAATTTCCAAGAAGGTGGAATGTTTCACACTCAAAAGTTAACTTACACATCTCTTACAACACTTTAATTCAATACCAACAACTCTATTAATTACTTTCTTATGACATATTTTAGTTAATTAACTTAACAATAGGATTACTCACAATATTAAACATCATTTAATAAATAATTAAAGGGTCAATGCACCACAAAATAAACACATGAAAACATAAACAAAGGAACCAATAAATAAATACACATAACCCCTTCATCACATTTAAAGGTGATCCCCCCATGGGAACTATTACTGCAGATTCACAACACCCCCAAATCGACCCTCATATCTGCTATAGACAAATGGCCAATTCGGTGTGAATGCAAAACATTGAGTTTTCCCCAAAGTGTAGGACCTTTGCAATTGGGGAAAACTCTCCAGATTGATGCTAGTTCTTACTCCACTGTTTAGGTGTATGCATGTAATTTTTGCAGGGGTTATTGATTCAAAATTCCTACTCTAAAAATACCAAGGAGACAAGGTTGAGAGAAAACAAGGAAATGGAAAGAAAAACTAAGCAAAAATAGAATGATGATACACCAAAGGAGTGTTGGACCCCCTTGCTTCTGCAAGTTCTCTTTTCTTCCTTAGTACGTAGATTTGTAGAATTTCTGACCTCCCATGGAGATTGTAACTCATTTGTTACCTCTTTGCCAATGGAACATATTGTATCAAACTTAGAAATGATAATGTATGTTCTATGATCGATTTGTAATCCTCTCATGTGTTTATTATTGTCTTATGATCTTTCATTGCATCCTGGTAATCTATGCATGTTTTGGTGTTGAATCTCCATGATCTATGTCAAATTTACAAAGCAAGAAGTCCAACACTCCTTTGGTGTATCATCGTTCTGTTTTTTCTTAGTTTTGTTTTCTATTTCCATGTTTTCTCTCAACCTTGTCTCCTTGGTATTTTTAGAGTAGGAATTTTGAATCAGAACCTCTGCAAAAATTACATGCAACACCTAAACAGAGGATTAAGAATGAGCTTCAATCTGGAGAGTTTTCCCCAATTACAAAGGTCCCCACTTTGGGAAAACTCCATGTTGTGCATTCACACCCAATTGGCCATTTGTCTACAATAGATATGAGCGTCGTTTTGGAGGTGTTGTGAATCTGCACTAACAGGAACTCCTAATAAAACAACCACACACAAACAATACAAGTTACCATGGTGACCTTGTTGAATTCATCTAGAATTCCAATGTGGTTGGTCTCCAATCCCCCGATGTTTGTTGTGATATATTAACTTGCAAAACAAAAATACCTCATTTGGCCTCATAGCCATATCAGAACATCCAAAATAATATAAATAAAATTTCAAAATTATCTAGATATATGAATCACAACAACATCCAAGAAACCAACAAGATCATTTGCAATTTTACTCGACAACTATATCAACATCAAATAATTTTCGTTTCTAGGTCTACTCACAATATCTAAATATCACATGTCTGAACAACATCCATAATATGACCATGTCAAACAATATATCACATGAATATCCAAAGTGTGAGTAATAATCATCATGCATCATAACTGAATCAAAGTCAACAATAATCCATGATATAATATCTAACATCATACTCTAATAAAGTTGATAATCATGTCCATAATATAATCAACAGTATCATGATCAGTATCAAAAGGTGTCAAAGGGAAGTGGGCACTACACTCAGGGTTGGGGATCCAAACCAGATCACAAGA
Organism: Taxus chinensis; assembly: GCA_019776745.2. NCBI lineage: Eukaryota > Viridiplantae > Streptophyta > Pinopsida > Cupressales > Taxaceae > Taxus > Taxus chinensis. The sequence goes on from CM034151.1 coordinate 700,156,729, forward strand.
CTTAAGGCATATGCTGGAAAACGTAAAAAGCATAATGTGTACACGTTATGTTTATATATATATATATTGTGCCCCCCCAACGTCCCTTTTATTTATAGCAGACATAACGTGTATGCGTTATAACACATACGCATTATTCTTTGGTAAATTCCAAACCTAAGAATTTAAAATGCAATTGTGTTATAATAGAATGCGTATGCGTTTTACTTTTTTCAGGTTTTTCTCCACTTTTTGCCCCCCAACATTTTTCACTTACCCATATCACATCCTGAAATTTCTCTTGTTTGGAGTTTCTGCAACCAACACAGGGTCAGTCTTAAGATTGGTATGGAATCCCCTACACTCAATCGCAAATCCACACACTCATAATTTTAAACAATTGTAATTAAAGACAAGATAGAGGGAGAGATAGGGAGAGAGAATAAACTAGAGTTTATTTCTCATGCATTAACACTTTCACATTCATTTGCACTTAACATTTTGGTACTAGAAGAGAGAGAGAGAGAGAGAGAGAGCAATAAATTTAAGAGACATTTTATTTTCCATTCATAGTGTTGTAACCATTTTCATTTCATGACCGTTTTCATTTCATTTCATAATTCTATTACATTTTGAAATCAACCAAAGTACAGTAGTCGTTTCTAGAGAGAGAAGAGGGTGGAGAGAGAGAAACGCCATACATTTCAAAATCCATTCATACAAAATACAAGTTTGTATAATGTTCTATATAGCATTATGACAGTATTACACGGTCACACGTGTGGTTAGAAATCAAATTAGACTCGTAGAAGGAGATTTTAGCTAAAGTAGCAAGTTGTGAAAACTGACCAAAACACCAAAACTGCTTAAAAATAGGGTCATGAAAAACTTGGTTTAAGTTTTATCATGAAGTTTGATTATTCCTAATTACTCCCCCATAAATATTGAATTCATCATGTCTACCGAAAGTTAATTACGATGAGTAGATCTCAAGTTACATGGGAAACTCCAGGGCCAGTTAATGTAATTATGTCAACGAATCTTGTCACCTAGCGACGAATGAGCCCCATAACCCAGTTGCAAAACTAGTTTCTAAAGGTTTTTTAATTGGAATGAAGGTAGGTTATGATTCTCTTGTTGGCATTCTAGGGGTAGGTGGAAGTGGTTTTCATTTTTTCTCAAACTAAGAGGTAACCGTAGGACAAAACTGATTGTGTTTCATTAAAATGAGCACATCACTACAAGTGGATGATGAGCTAAGTGGGATTAGTGCTAGGAAAATACATATTAGTGTTCCATTATATTATGTGGGTAGAATATTATGCTTGTATTTAGTGTATTTGTTACGAGTTGTTTGAATAGCTCGTCTATGTCAAGTGATTGGTTACAGATACTACCAAATATTGTTATTTAGTTTGTTGAGGATCTCTCCCTATATAATGGGAGCTTATTTAGATTGTAAGAGAATATTGAATATGGTGAATTTGTGTTTAAGCTCCTATAACACCTATCATTGATACCAGATCACCAATAATATTAACCTGTGAAGAACCCTAACAGGTCCTTTCTATGATGGAGGTGTAATGGAATTGTGAGGAGTGATTATATTCTTTATATTCACCCCTATGAATGATTCTCTAACTATTGAACTCTCTCCAACATACCGTAAGGAGGATTGATCTTGAAGTTTTCATTAATGATTGAAGGAGTTCTTTCTTTTGCTTTGATTTTTCGTTGCGTTGCATTATTCCTCAAAATACATGCAGATTCCATAACTCTTTATTTTCACGCAACAATAAGCTCGCATTATCTTCAATATAGATTAGCATTTTTGGATTTTGTAGACAATGAAGACTAGCGTCGCCTTTGCTACTTCATACCCATTCTCATGTGGTACTACAAAAATCTTGATTTCGCATCATTCCATTTTAGATGGTGGTGTTTGCTGCACACCAAAGATAGAGGTGGTTTCACAAATACTACGAAGTTCCTTCTTCCAATTAATTCAGAACTACAAATATGCTCCACTGAAGAAAAATCATTGTGAGGAGTGAAAATTTATTTTCCTGAGAGCTATCTTTATTGCCTTTTAATTCCATGCAAAATATCACGATATCTAATATTGGATCTGTGGCTAAATTACATCAACATTGACATCAGTTCCTCTAAGCCAGTCATTCCAATGCAAAAATCATTAAAAAACTTCATTTAATCCTCGCGTCAGTATTGTCGACCATTTCGAGTAAATGAAGGTATCTATATCATATATACGGTAAAGTCTTCCCAGTTAACTACCATGCAAGTTTAGATATCTAGTATTTCGTCAATTGTAAAAGAGTCCTTGGAGAAATACCTTTTTCATATATTATGCATTAAGTTATAGGTATAGTTAGAAAATAAAAAATGAGTTATGTATATAAATTTTCAAAGAGTCAAAAATGAAATTTAGAGTTGTAAGGGACACACTATTAGTGAAAAATGACATCCTATGATTGCAAAATCAAGGAAAAAGAATTAGAGACAATCTTAAAGTTGGTTATAACGGGGAAATGAACCTTAAAAATAAAATACAACGCTTAACGTCTTGTGAATACATGTAATGTATCAACAGTAAATCGACTAAGTAAGAGCAAGATATTGGATGCTAGAGGATACATGAAAAATGGAGGACAAACAGTGTCCTCTCGTCAGTCACCTATGATGAGGTCACTTGTGCTATGGTGATATGTGTGAGCGTGCAGTGTTTTTAAGAATAAATGTGTTATGAAAACTTCACATTGTAGGGGAAAATGACACAGTGTTTTAGTTTGAGTTGATTGATGTGTATGGATTGCAAAGTAATTTCCTAAAGGTTAAGCCATGATGATAGTTTAAGTAACAATGACACATCCTGATATGGTTTGGGTTAAACCATTTGAAAATATCTTTTGTCTTAGTTTTTCGTTAACTTATAAAAAACCATATGTCTGCCTTGGTTTTTGATAATCTAATAGAAAATCACACAACTCTCGTTTTTTGGTTAGCTGATAGAAAAACATATTTACGTTGGTTTGTGATTAACCAATGGAAAATTCCACCATCACGAAATTAGGTGTAATGCAAAATGTATATTTTCCCTGTGTTCGCACTAAGGGGGGAATGTTAAGAAAATTCATATTAGTGCTCGATTATATTATGTGGGTAGAATATTATGCTTGTATTCAGTGTATTTGTTACGAGTTGTTTAAACAACTTGTCTATGTCAAGTGAGCGGTTACATATACTACCAAATATTGTTATTTGGTTTATTGAGGATCTCTCCCTTTATAATAGGAGCTTCTTTGTATTGTAAGATAATATTGAATATTATTATTATTATTCATATTGAATTTGTGTTTAAGCTCCTACAACACCTATCACATAGAAATTCAACATGCAATGGTGTTAATTAAGTTAAAATGACATGGTCATGTTTTTCCATGGTGTCCGACATTACCAGGGGTCATGCAAGGAGTTTCAAGTTTGTGGTACATTTAGGAGTGGCACTCCATGCGCATAACATTTGGAGTGATATTTTTTTTAAGTTTGACAATTCCAAAGGAAGTAAGGTTTTATCATTGGTTGGAGTTACATTTCCTGATAATTAAAATTTAATTTCAAATTGTGAGAAATGATGAAAGCGGAATTTAGTACGAGAGAAAAGGAAAATCCCATACCTATTTCGCATAAAACTTTTGATCACCATATTCGATGAAGCCACATAACATGTCATAATTCACTAAGTATAAACCATGAGACCCAGGATTATGAGCTCCAAAAAACTGACAACTTTTCATATTGTCACCAAAGTCACAGGATGAAATACAATACTAACTTTGCATTTCCTCCAAACAACCAAACCCGACACCAAGGCATACAAATGGTCCTTTTAAATGCTCTAATTCATTATGTAAACACAACCAATGAGGCACTAGGAAAATAAAACTGATTTGTTTGGAAATCTACCCTATCATTTGCTTGGAAGTTTCTTAAACCTCATAAACATAACCATTTTTTTCAATCTAGTGATTAACACACTCCCTAAGACTACATTCTGCTACATGTTTGGAAGTAAGCCTCAAAACGGGCATTAATTTGAAATTTTCTAAGGCTCTTCAATGACTCTACTCTGATTATACCATCACGTGTAGAATTCCATGAGATGACACCTGGATGAGGCATTTATTCAAGATATATTTCAAAATATTTACATTCCTTGCTCTCACAGTTGAGAAAATAAGATGAAAATGGAAAAACAGGGGGTTTCACGCAGTGGGAGAGTGTAAGAGACAAATATTTTGAAAGGGAAATTCACAGAGACATACTTGGAATAGCTAGAAAGGGAACTTTTCCTATCTAAACCCAAGCAAAAAATATTTGAAATAAAATAAAGAGAACATGAAAAATGAAGTTATGGCTACAAATGCCATAGAGCATGTAACATAGGTGATCAGAAGCAGAAGAATTCAAATCAATACAATTGTACATTACACCAAATGAGGCACCTCCTCGGCCGCAATCTTCTTTTTCCTCTTCATACAACAAATGACCTAGTGAAAGGTAGGCATTTCCTTTCAACTCAAAGAAAAAATAAATTTCTTCAGACATAGAAACAGATCCAGATTAGTCAATTTGTAGATAGTAAAATCAAGATACCTTAGGGATTTATATTTATCTCCCTGCGTAGGCTAGTTTAACCCAGAATGGGATGGATTTTAGGATGAGTATTTCTAGATATCTCTTTAGCATGGTTCCCCATTGTAACACCCAAACTTTACAGACAAAATTACAACGGTAAAAAATACTAGAATATTTTTTTTACTTACATTACTTGATACATGAAAACACAAGGGATAACTTAGGACAACACACAACACATGATATGTTTGTACAAACATTAACCCATATAGATGACATGGAACAACATGATACAGATCATGGCCACCTTTTTTTTCAAATGACAAGACACAACATAATGATTCAACAAGAGTATAATCTTATAGATAGGGTCTTCCCAGGGCACATACTTTTAGAATTTCACAATTATTACAATGAAGATTTAATCTTTAACTTAAGTTAGAGAAAGACTCATAATATGTGAATCATACATTCCTTTTCCTGTTGCTATATTTCCTTTTATATTGTTTAACATTTGACTTACGATGTAACTCATTAAATAAGGATCAACTACATTATTTTAATTACTTGTTTAATTATCTCATTCGTTAATAGGGTATTTATTTACACACAAGGATAATGGATCTTATCCATAGGAGTCTCTCCTAAGGCATGTTTCTTGATATTATATCATACATCTATTACACAATGAAACAAGTGTAATTCCAAACGATGTGTTTAAAGAATTAGGGTCACGTTTCTATCTCTCATTTAAAAACTCATAGTTGATTTAGTACACAATAAGTGTTTTACGAAATAGGTTCTTTATCCCTAGTGAGAGGGTTGATTTAGTACACAATGTATGAAAAATGTGGAAGCATAAACAAGATTTGTCAACTATTTTTCAAAATAGCTCAAAGCGACGTGGTCTCTTGAGCTGCAATGTCAATGGATATAGGAAACATGTACATTTGAAACCTTCAAGAAAATGCATTTTTCATGTGTAAATCCAAACTCTGCAACCTTTATAAGATTAATCCCAGTCTATGTCAAAATGGGAGCAGGGTACGGATATGCATCATAACATATTGTAAAGTGGATTTTTGTAAAATATTGTACTCACAAATTTCATAATAGACATGTATAAAAATTGAGAAATGCATATACACAATGCATGTGAACTATATGACAAAATGATTCAAATAGATTTGGTCTTAGAAAATGTCATGATTAGAGAAAATACACAGAATGGACATTGGAAGGATGCTTTAAATTTTTTTTCAGTAATAAAGAACTATGTAATGCTCCCTAAACATGGAACCTTATTTTTCTGCCTTATTTTTTTTATTGTACCTTATAACTCATGTGCAATTTATAGTCATTCAAATATTGAGGATTGAATTTAAGCACAGTTAAGGGATTAATTAAAACTAGCTTCATTCCTTAGGTTTTAGAAATAATATTTTGTGATTTATTTGTTCTGACATGTTGGAATCAAATCATTGTACATGTAATCATTATATGAGAAGTCTCTCGAATCCCCTCACAAAAATGACATTGAGCAAGTTTCACATGACATTTAGTCTCAAATGTATAAAAGAGGTGTTCAAGTAAATATTTTGTAATGGTTTCAATTTCATAAAACACCTCATAAGAAAATATTTTCTTCACCCAGCACAATATATATATATATATATATATATATATATATATTTCGGTCGCCCCCTTACTATGTAACACTTTGTATTATGTTGTTTATAACATAAAGGTGGTTCCAATAGTAAATTATATTATTTGAAATAATCTATTGTTAATTTAAAAAATCATGGTATTTTTTGTATAAAAATGTCTTATTTCTTCTAATTAATCACAAACTTAATTGTTAAAAAAACTTCCATTTTTAAGGATGAAATGGGTTGTTTTGATGTCAAATATTCTATTTTTTAGGTCTATTTTGGCTATAATGCTTCCCTACCCATCCAACAAGTTGAAATCACTTATTATTAGTCTTTAATCGCTCCTGTTAGGGCTGAAATTGTTCTATGAAATGTTGTTGTTTTTTTTCAGAAAACACTTATTTTATTGGCTAAAATCGCTAAAAGATGAATTCTTATGTTAGGAAATAATTGTTCATAGTGTGAACACATGGTTCGAATAATTGTATTATTTAATATTTAAATAAATCATAAGTGTGCACAAATAGTTGTCATCCACAACTCATAGATAGGGGTGTGGGAGTAAGACTAGGGAATAGAGGAGAGATTTGAGGATAAAAGGATAAGACTCATCTCCATGAATATAGGAGCAAGAAATTGTATAAAATTCCCTTCCTATTCAATACAAATTATTCAATTATTTTCTATATGTTATTTGTCTCTAGATTTTTCCTATTTTCATGTTGTAATCTCAAATTGTTGTTGCTAAATTTTATCATCAAATCTAGAGTTTTGTTATCATTTGGTATCAGAGTAGGTTAGGAATATTTATGAGAGTGATTTCAGGACAAAACCGCAGCTTCAAGGATGCAGATCTGAGAGTTGTAAAGCTTCCGTCACCATTTTCTAGATCCTAATCTTCCAAAAAATGATTGGTAATTCACGTTCTTCTCAAAAACCCAGACTTGAAATTTTCTAAATTTTTTTGAGTTTATATATTTGTATTATGGGAAATTTTTATTAAAAAAATACAGAAACCCATTTCATATTTTAAGAGAAATCATGGAAACAATTATGACAATTCTAATTATTCTGTAAAAAAATAGTCAATGATTTCCAACAATTAAACTATGATAAGCTTTATTATTTTGGTTGAATATAAAGCTGATTAGTATTGTAAGGGTGCATTTTCGACTATGTTTGACACCCATCATAGAAATCCCTCTAGATAAATTTAATGGATTAAATTTTCACACATGGAAGGTGAAAATACAAATTCCTTCTCATTCACTTGAAGGTATGATTTTTGCATTACTAGTTGAAGACAAAAGCACTGAATAAGAAGATGAACCTGAACAGGATGAGGATGAAGATGACTACTTATACTAAGTAGTGACTCATGGACGCCAGAGGAAAAAGAGGATGGAGGAAAAATAATCATTTCTTGTTAGTCACCAACAAAGAAATTGCTTCATTATATCAGTGATCTTTTTTTTCCTACTTTTTTGTGTGTTTGCTTTCAGCATGTGTGAGAGTAAATAAGAACATATGGATAATTCTTGTTCATATTTAGGAATATATTTTCATATATATTTTTCTCTTTTGTAAATTGTGGATGGGGAAACATGTACACTGCTATGGAGTGGTTAGTGGTTCACTAGAAAACCAATTTGAGAGTTTGTGAAAAATCACATACAGAGTGGTTAATGGTTACACTAGAAAACCTGTTGGATTTGATGGTACTCTTTAAAAACCATCGGATTTTAGAACATGACAAGGTACTAGAAAGAAATCATCCATGTTCACACTAAGGGGGTGAATGTTAGGAAATAAGTGTTCGTAGTGTGAACATATGGTTCGAATAATTGTATTATTCAATATTTAAATAGATCATAAGTGTGCACAAATAGTTGTCATGCAAAACTCATAGATAGGGGTGTGCGAGTAAGACTAGGGAATAAACAAGAGATTTGGGGTTAAAAAGATAAGACTTGTCTCGATGATTATAAGAGAAACAAATTGTATAAAATGCCCTTCTTATTCAATAGAAATTACTCAATTATTTTCTATATTTTATTCATCTCTATATTTTTCCAATTTTCATGTGCTAATCTCAAATTTTTGTTGCTAAATTTTATCATCAAATCTGGAGTTTTGTTATCATATTATTCCAATGTCAACCTTATCCAAGTGAAATATAAACTATATAAGATGTCCTAAGGTACAACTATGTATAATTCTATAATTATTAATGTAACATTATAATTTTTATAAGATGTTTCTAGGTATAACTATGTAGAGTTTAAAGTTTCCAAATTTTTGTATCTATTAGACCCAATTTATTGCTTATTTTGAAATTTATAAGTATTTAGAATTGAATAGTATCTCCCCTGAATTCCTTTCCTTGATGGGAATTTAGAATTTTAATTAATAAGTTCCAACTTCATGAAATTCAACTTTATGTAAAATATATTCACATTTATTGTGAATCTTGTGTCCCTGAAATTCTTTTCCTTGTTGGAAATTTATAATCTTCACTGATAAGTTCTAACTTATGCAATTCAAGTTTATGTAAAATATATTCACATTTATTGTTAATATTATCTCCCCCAAATTCATGTGCCTTGTTGGAAATCTCCAATCTTCATTGATACATTCCAATTGTATGCAATTCAACTTTATGTACAATATATTCACATATATGGCTAATGGTGCAAGGGTGTGTGTTGTTTGGGTTATAACATGATAGAAATATTTAAAATATTTTTAAAACTCATTTCATCCCACTTTTTATTTTCATTCCCCTTTTAATTATGATGTGATTGACTTATATTACGAGCAATCATCCATGGATTAATGTATGATTGAAATTCCAAAGGGGATGCAACGAAGAATTGAAAATTGAGGAAGCGAAAAAGAGGGACAGGATGAGGGAGAATTGACAAGGGGTTTAAGGGCTTACTGGAAGGGAATTGCGTTCTACTATATCATCTATTTCTTGAGAACACATTTAACATGAGTATGAATTATATTTAAAGGGGACATCCCAAAAAATGGGGAAAACCCAAAATGTTACATGTTTTACATCCAACCGAAAAGTGCGAATTAAATCTCTGCAAGTTCTTCATCTTTTCATGGTTTAAATTATAACACAAAAATAAAAATCTTCTATCTATGTTACACTTTGTAAAATCAATATCACTCACATTATGCACTTGAGTTCAATTTATATTTACATTTTCCATTATGGAAAAAATCCAATAAGTTTCATGTTGAAAAACCAACTGAAATGCTTTTCTATTTGTAACCATCCTTTATAATTGTAAACTCAAGTAAGTGCAAGAAAATAGAAGATGTGTGAACAATCATTGACAGTTGACTTTACTTTATTCACGTGATAGTAATGTTTTCTTAAATGTGCCAAAAAATGAAAAACGTAGTAGGTTCCATATTTGAATCTCATTCTAAATTCTTTCTTCTTGGTGCACTTTTTACTCCCAGTTAACAATTATAAGTTTGAGTATATGCAGAAAAATAGGCAACATGTAAACACTAAATGATAGTTTTCCTTTTTCTATGTCCCACTTTATCATCACTTTGTATTCCCCCTTTACATATATAATATTGAGTAGCTACATACAAATAGGCTAGGTGTATGGTAATAGATGATGTGAAAATAATTATCAATAATTAATCATTATGTGTCTTCAACTGTACTATCTCGATCCCACACACATTATTCACATGAATGAAATTTGTGCATTAAGGGGAAAAAATAAACAATGGGGAAATCTAATAGGTTTAAATTTCAATACCTAACTGCAATTGATGTTAAGGTTTTGAATTCTATGGTGCTTTATTTGTAATATAAAATGAAAGCATCAATAAAAAATTGTAAATAAAAATTAAAAATTGAATGCATGTATATACCGTATAATTTCTTCATGTCAAATTGTAGTAGGAGTATCAAAGATAAAAGATTCCAAATGTTAAGTTCTCATTCTTCTCATGTTATGAGGTCATGGAAGAAGGTATTTAGTTCAAGTTATAGTGTGAAGTGGATTTTAAGAGTTCAAAATTATAAATTACAAGTTTTCCCTACGTTTTAAAATTTAAATTTTTAAGCATGTAAAAGAGACAAGTATGGGTAGTCAAGGATAATTGAAGTTCTTTAAGTGTGTGTGAGTGTGATTAGACATGTTAAAGAGGTCCTAGAGACTAGTAAGAGTTCATAAATGCTAAAAATATGTAAAATGTCTCCTTTTGTGTTAATGGCCATTTTCATTGTCATCAGAATTAGTTAGGGTATGAATGATGAGATAAAAAAGTGAGATACTTGAGTGGAAAGTAAATTTTTTTCTGGGGAAACTCCTCAATGATTATGAGGAAGAAGGAAGAAAAGAAAGAATTTTGTAAGGGAAACATAATGTAATATATAAGTTGCATGCTCTTTTCTTTGAATATTTCCAAATTTTTAGCATTATTATGTTTATAACTGAGAAATCCTTCTTTATGAGCATATGAGGCATTGATTCAATCCATTGTACAAGATTTTATGAAGGTTGAATTAGAATTAGTTGTGATATTAGCTTGAAATCCATTAGAGAGGTCCAAAAGATTACCTAATTGTGTTTTGTAGGGTTTGAAATTATCTATTTTTGATATCTTGTTGATAAATATTTCTTGTAATAGCATTACATTGTAAGAGTGATTAATGTGATATATTAAGGTTGAAATTATAATTAATAAAATTTACATAGTTTAAAATAATGAGGATTTGGGACTCCTACAGTTGTCAACAGTTGGAGTTTTAAAGGCACTGTTTGTTTTTTGTAAAGTGAGTGTGGGCATTAGAATTGATCAATAGTGGTGTGTATATGCATGAAATATATAAGAGAAGGTATTATGAGTGGATTTTAGAACAATAATTGGGGTATATTAAGTAGATCCTTAGATCCTTTAACTTGAAGACATGCCAGTTTCTTATACGTTATTCCTTTGAGCATGCAAGTAAGTTACTTGTTGTTTGGTGACATTATACTCATTTTCATATACCACTGATAGAACAGAACTGAGAGGGAGATTAAAAAATTATAGGAGGTAATAATTCAGAGCTTGAAAATAATCACAATTCATTTATAAGTCTTTCAATCCTATCGTGTTAAGATAGAGGGTTTAGGAAGGGTTTGGTGCCAGAATAAGGAGTAGAGCCTTAGACTATGAATGATGCCTTTAAAATTGTAATATAACATATTAAGGGTGAGTGATCATAGGGTAAGAAGGTTTTTGGTGGGAAGAAGCCATTAATTACATGACAAACTTAATAGTACTATTTTACATATGATTGTATAGTTATAGAGACCTAATTAGTAGGTCAACATTAAGAGAAAAGAGGATTTCCTTTTATACTAAGTTTTGAAACTTTGAGGGATGAATAAACAATAAAATGAGTATTTCAAAGTGCTTTAAATATGTCTTTAATAAACCTATAACTCCTATAGATGATCACTTCACTCACCCCAATATGATAGATTTTACAACATATATTATGCACCACCTCATAAATTATCAAGGAAAAGGTCCTTAATAAGAAGTCTTAGGTGTGAAGAAATAATATGATTAATAAGACTAGGGTATTTTATTAACATGATCAATGTTTTATACCCTGGAAAAAGACTCAAATGGGGGGAGGAAGTATAATAGGTGTTATACCTCGTTCTTTTAATTTTGATTGTTTTAATGAGGTTATATTCTATCTAGCATTGTGGGTGTAAGGAAACAAACCCATAATTAACATAGCAAAATATTAGTTTAATATATTTATGACATAGGTACAACATTGAGTACAAATTCACATCCAATTCGATACTATAAAATATAGCCACATTGGTATTCCCATTCAAAATTTAGAAAGAACAATTATTCGAGCAAAAATGCATATTATTAATCTATGGTATTACATGTATTGCAAGATGAACATAACTTTACAATGAAGAGTCATTAATTATAACATATGGGTAAGTGCACCAAGTTGGGGGGGAAAAAAGGGGTCTTAAGTGGACGCATTTTTTTGAAAAATAAAAAACTTCAACATGTACGAGTTTTTCGAAAGAATTACACTAAAAAATCAGAAGATGTTGTAGAAATATGAATCGTAGCATTTTGAGTCTAGTTTCTAATCTACTAAATTTTATTGAAAATGGATAATTTTAAGTGGTTCAAATAACTAAAATACCAATGGGTGCTCTTGTTTTTGTTAAAAAACATAATAGAGTGACTTTTGTGCCCCCAACCATTTTTTGAGCACCATTTAGTATTTTTGTAAACCCTTTAGTAGAAAGATAGCTAGGAGCATCTTGTGTGTGTTAGAATTTTTTAAAGATTTTTTAACGAGTATTTATTTATTTATGATTTTTCTAGTACATAAATTTTATGTTTTGAAAAATAATGCAACTTTGACTGTGCCCCCCCGCTAACTACCTCAAAAAATATCAAAAATTAATATTTTTTTGTAATATGTATATAATTATGCCTAGTTTGTGCTAGTAAATTTTTTTTTCAATTTTGATGACCCAAACCAAAGATACATGATGAAAGATAGACATATTTAAACTTTAAAAAATAGCTATAGAAAGGCATAGTTAAAAAATAAATAATATGGAAACTTTATATTGGTCAAAAAAATTGAAAAAAATTATTTTTAGAAAGAAGAAACTCTGCTCTACGTCATGCTATAATTTTTTAAATGGATCGATTGTTTTATTTTGATTTATCATAGAGGAAGTGGCATTTTTACATTTTCTTGCAAAAACATGATGTTTTTTGTGTTTGTGCAAGTGCATGCCTCAAGGATGGGGATCCAAACCGGATTCCAAGCCTTGAGGCATATGCTGGAAAAGGTAAAAAGCATAATGCGTACACATTATGCTTTATTTATATATTATGGCCCCCCAACATCCCTTTTATTTATAGCAGACATAATTAGTAATGCGTTATAATGCATACGCGTCATTCTTTGGTAAATCCAAATCTAATAATTTTAAACACGACCGCGATATAATACAATGCGTACATGTTTTTCTTTTTTTTAGGTTTTTTTTCACTTCCCCTCCCCCTCTCCCACCCCCCGCCCCACAAATGTGTGCACTTACCCATATCACATCCTAAAATTTCTCTTGTTTGGAGTACCTACAACCAACGTAGGGTCATTCCTAAGATTGGTATGGAATCCCCTACACTCAATCACAAATTCACACAATCATAATTTCAAACAATATTAAGTAAAGAGAAGATAGAGGGAGAGATAGGGAGAGAGAAGAAAACAGAGTTTGTTTCTCATGCATTCACACTTTCACATTCATTTACACTTATCATTTTGGTACTAGAGAGAGAGAGAGAGGATGAGAGAGAAATTTAAATGACGTTTTATTCTCCATTCACAGTGTTGTAACCATTTTCATTTCAAGACCATTTTCATTTCATTTCCCAATTCTATTACATTTTGAAATCAACCAAAGTATAGTAGTCGTTTCTAGAGAGAGAAGAGGATGGAGAGAGAGAAACACCATACATTTCAAAATCCATTCATATGAAATAAATTTTTTTTATAATGTTCTATATTGCATTATGAAGCTATTACAAGGTCACACATGTGGTTAGAAGTCAAATGAGACTCTTAGAAGGAGATTCTAGCGAAAGTAACCTATTGTGAAAATTGACCAAAATAGAAAAACTGCTTACAGATTGGGTCATGAAAAAATCGGTCTAAGTTTTATCATGAAGTTTGATTATTCCTAATTACTCCCCCATAAATAGATAATTCATCGTGTCTACCAAAAGTTAATTACAATGAGTAGATCTCAAGTTATAAGGGTAACTCCAGGGCCAATTAATATAATTACGTCAACAAATCTTGTCATCCATGGACCAATGGGCCCCAAAACCCAGTTGAAAAATTAGTTTCTAAATTTTTTTTCATTGGAATTAATGTGGGTTATTATTCTCTTGTTGGCATTCTAGAGGTAGGTGGTAGTGGTTTTCTTTTTGTCTCAAACTAAGAGGCAACCTTAGGACAAAACTGATTGTGTTTCATTAAAATGAGCACATCACTACAAGTGGATAATAAGATAAGTGGGCTTAGTGTTAGGAAAATTCATATTAGTGTTCCATTATATTATGTGGGTAGAATATTATGCTTGTATTTAGTGTATTTGTTACGAGTTGTTTGAATAGCTCGTCTATGTCAACATATACTACCAAATATTGTTATTTGGTTTGTTGAGGATCTCTCCCTATAAAATGGGATCTTCTTTATATTGTAAGAGAATATTGAATATGGTGAATTTGTGTTTAAGCTCCTATAACACCTATCATTGGTATCAGAGCACCAGTAATATGAACCTTTGAAGAGCCCTACTAGGTCCTTTCTATGATGGAGGTGTAATGGAATTGTGAGGGGTGATTATATTCTTTGTATTCACCCCTATGAATGATTCTCAAACTATTGAACTCTCTCCAACATACCATAAGGAGGATTGATCTTGTAGTTTTCATTAATGTTTGAAGGAGATGTTTTTTTATTTTATTTTTCATTGCATTGGATTATTCCTCATAGTATATGCAGATTCCATGATTCTTTATTTTCACGCAACAATAAGCTCGCATTCTCTTCAATCTAGATTAGAATTTTTGGTTATTGTATACAGTGAAGAGTAGCGTTGCCTTTGCTACTTCATACCCATTCTCATGTGGTACTACAAAAATCTTGATTTCGCATCATTCCATTTCAGATGGTGGTGTTTGTTGCACACAAAAGAAAGAGGTTGTTTTACAAATACTACCAAATTCCTTCTTCCAAGTAAATAAAATCTACAAATATTCTCCACTGAAGAAAAATCACTATGAGGAGTGAGAATTTATTTTATCTGAGAGCTATGGTGTTATTTCTCAGTATCTTTATCACCTTTTAAGTCTATGTAAAGTATCACAATATCTAATATTGGATTTGTGGATAGATTACATCAACATTGGCATCAATTCATCTAAGCTAGTTATTCCAATGAAAAAAATCATTAAAAATCTTCATTTAATCCATGTGTCAATATTTTCGACCATTTCAAGTAAATGAAGGTATATATATCATATATACGGTAAAGGCTTCCCAGTTAACTACCATGCAAGTTTAGATATATAGTATTTTGTCGATTGTAAAAGAGTCCTAAGAGCAATGCCTTTTTCATATGCATTCAAGTTATAGGTATAGTTAGAGAATAAAAAATGAGTCATGTACATAACTTTTCAAAGATTCAAAAATGAAATTTAGAGTTGTAAGGGACACACTATTATTGGAAAATGACATCCTAGGATTGCAAAATCAAGGAAAAAGAATTAGAGACAATCTTAAAGTTGGTTATAAAGGGGAAACGAACCCCAAAAATAAAATACAACTCTTAACTTCTCGTAAATACATATAATGTTTCAAAAGTAAATCTACTAAGTAAGAGAAACATATTGGAGGCTAGAGGATACATGGAAGATGGAGGAAAATCAATGTCCTCTCGTCAGCCACCTATGAGAAGGTCACTTCTGCTATGGTGATGTGTGAGTGTGCAGTGTTTATCAGAATAAATGTGTTATGGAAACTTCAGATTGTGGGGGGAAATGATACCATTTTTTAATTTGAGTTGATTGATATGTATGTATTACAAAGTAATCTCCTCAAGGTTATGACAAGATGATGGCTGAAGTAACACGGACACATCCTGATATGGTTTGTGTTAAACCATTTGAAAACATCTTTTGTATCAGTTTTTGGATAACTTATAGAAAACCATATCTCTACCTTGGCTTGTGATAAGATAATAGAAAATCTCACAACTCTCAATTTTTGGTTAGCCAATAGAAAACCATCTTTACCTTGGTTTGTGATTAACCAATGGAAAATCACACCATCACAAAATTAGGTGCAATCCAAAATGTATGTTTTCCCTGTGTTTGCACTATGTAACACACCAAAAATACCAACACATGAACAACATAGTGAAATACAGGATAAATTTATTTTATTTTATTTTAACTTGCTTGACACATAACATGACACAACATGTCGTCACCAAGGTTACAACTAAATAAGAGATTAACTAGATGTAGGTATGACCACAAGACAGCACGGAAACGTTTACACCCAAAAGGACAATACACATTTTTTTTTTGACATGACAACATAGAGGTCCATCCATAGAACACACTAATAGTTAGGGCCATCCACAGTGAGATATCTTTGAGGATTATTTTTTTTTTTTTTAAAAACATCTTGCAATTCTTAGTTTACGTTTTCAAGGATGCTCAAGGTATGATTCATAAAATTCATCTTACCAAGCTAAGTTTATTCTTTTTACACTGAGTAATCATCTTTAATCTTCTCTATTACGACATTCATTTGCTTAATTCGTTTGTTTAGAGAAAGGGGTAATTTAATTTCACAAGGCCATCTATTAACAACTCAAGAGAAAATTACGAGGTACCTTGGATAAAGTTAAAGGAAGAAGGTCAATTGAGTTCATCCTTGAGACATCATTAGTTCTTACTGAGGTTTAATTGGAGCTTGAGGTTTTATACGTAATTATTAAATATTTTACTTAGGCTTCACTGGATGATTTTACAAAAGAAAACAATTTACCTTTCAAATGGTTGAGAAACAGATTACATGGCTTCGAAACCGATTCCTCCTATTTATTAAATCTTATTATCTTACAACAACTCACAATTCGTTTCACCTTAGGATCATTTTAAGAATTCACCAAAGAAAGGATAATGTTCGCTAGTGTAGCTAGGGATATCAAGTTATAAAATTTTTACTTCACAAGGGATGGTTTCATTTTGATCACTCATGGACTTATTTGATTTCAAGCACATCACCTCTACCTTTATTTGTTGAATATAAAATTATTATTTTTGTTTAGCTCCTTTAAGGGTTAACCGACCCATTTTACTTTACTTATAAAATATTGCCACTAAGTCTTAGAAAGATTTAACTTGACAATTTATTCTCAAGATCTAAGTTTCACAATACTCATATCAATGTAAAGATTGAATACCATTTCTTACAAAGGTAAGTTACCAGTTTACCTACAGAAGGACAAGACAACATCATCACGAAATTTCGGAATATCCCAAGGCAAGAGGTCTTATAAACTCCTTTGCAAGCACTATTACAAAATTTACCTCACATTGGACATTTTTACAAGGAACCTCATAAATTGCACTGATGAAAACTTTACAACTCTTTCCTTTAATCTACTCACATAATCCATCTGCACAAATACTAGCTAGAATCAGTTCGCGAGAACTGAGCATGTTAAGGCTACACATTGCAACAGTAAGCTAACATTTAACAATATCAAGAAAGGAATGTTCTAAATTCAGAAATGGATTAAAACACAACTCACAACTCCAAGATTAATCACATGAGAGAGAAATCTAAACCATCCAACAAGGAGAAAGTCAAAATACCAGTAAGAACAAAATTACATAAATCAAGGCAAGACCTTATGGGTTAGGAACAAGAAAGTCAAGAGTGTTGATATCTCCTCCATGTAATCCTATGGGTTACGTGATTGGAATCCAAAATTTATTCCATCCAACTAAAGGGGTCCAAGAGAAGACAAAGTGTACTAATTATGATCGTAGGCGCGAAGCAAAAAGACGTTATCCAATTCTTCCAGGGGGGCTTCAAAGTAATATGGGTTCGACGCCCTTAAAAGAACACAACTATAGTTTCAGTTTAACCAAGGAGTTTACCACTACCTTCTTATAGGATTTCTTAAACGTAGTACTAGTTAACCCAAACAAATCCACTTTTCCAAAAGCGTACAAAAGAGACACAGAAAGGGCCATTATTCTACCAACAAACCCTATCCTAATCGTCAACTTCTCTACATAATATAAGGGAAAGCTAAACCCAAAAGTAGTTAATAATTTTTATATATTTCCTACAATGCCAATAAGTACTTTATAATAAAAATAAAAATTGATTTCCTTAACAAAGCCACGAAAAGGGACTTTTAGTAACAAAATTCGAAGAATAAGATATTCGAGTTTGAAAACAAAGGGATTCGATACACGGTGGGTAATACACCAACGATTCCCCAGACTCAAAAGACCTTACCACGAGTACAAGCACAAAATAAGAACCAACGCACATATCCATCAGGAAGGTTACGCAGTGCAGTCAGGCCTAAAATTTCTATGAACTCCTTGCCAAAGGTATAGAAGATGGAAATTTTACCCGATCCATGTGGGCTTAAACAAGTTTTAGAACACAATGTCACTATTAATGTACCTCTTAGAAAAACAGGAGAGCCCTAAACAGGAAATACGTATTTATTCAACCAAAAGAGGTATGTAGACTTAACCTTCCATTTAGTAACCTTCAATTATAATTACCATCACAGAATTTTTTTAAAAGAAAGTCATATAAGCAAACAAAACTCAATAATGTTTCCTTCCCTACGAACTAGACTGCATCACTCAATATTGCAGTAACCCATTTAGACAAATATGAAATAGAGTAAGCTATAAGAGAGGAAAGAACATTCCAAGCAAAATCAGTGAAATTGGAACGAGATTAAAAGGAACAACCACACAATCAGGTAGTGATATAAACAACCGTGAAAACATCTAGTCTAGGTGTCATTCAAGAGGAAAGAATATTCATTTCAAGATACTGAAAGAAGGTAGAAAACTATTACAAGGAGTAGATTTAACATGCCTATTTATAGCTCTTCCCACCAACAAGCACGTCGACCAGGGCTCGGGCAGCAACAACACAACCTGCGCAACTTCTCTTCCTCGGCCTGCTAAAGGTCCATACCCTTTTAACGGCCATGCATGGCATAGGAAAGGGGGTGATTGAAACATGCCTTCTTGGAATCCTCGGGAGCAACTCCGGGAAGATAGAAGCACTCTGTTTAAAACTAAGGAAAAACAAAGTGCTGAAGCCATGATCCTGGAGATTGACCTTTAACTGCTTCTGGAAGGCTGGATTTTTCTAGGTGCTGTAGGACAGCCTTGAGAGCCCTCAATAGCCTGTGATTTGTTGCTTCCTTGAGAGAGGAGTCTGTATGCCTTTCTAATAGAATCCCCATACCAGCATCCACATATTCATCTGATAAAGCACGAGCAAGAGAAGTTTCCACATGATCTTCAAAAGAGCTAGAAAAGAGTGTGACATCATGAGATTTAGACAGGCTCGGATGTTCATTCGACCCAAGGCTTTGGTAAAGTGAGGATATCCGACGTAAAGAAGCAACATCCACACAAAGCACACTAGCAGATAGTCCACAAATCTCTAAAAGAAAGGCGCAAGAGGCAACCAAAACATTATTTTCAAAATGCATAAAAGGGAGTGGCATTACTGAGATAAGAAGCTTCTCTTCACTTGTGTCAGCTGTGAAAGCAACACCTGAATCTCAGAGGAGGCTTGTGATTGACCTCGTGAAGACTTTCCCGTTTGTTCTTAGACACCCCCCAGTGAATTCAATCTCTGTGCTCGATTTCCAATGAGACAATTGAAAGCTGCAAGTGCACGTCCCCTGTGCAAGTGGTGTTCGATTCCAAAGTTACCCTCCTTGGCCTCTGTTTCTCTGTTTGCCCGCATGATATGATGCCGCCTCCATTTTTTTTTCTGTTTTCTAATCTGAAATAATGCTCACAGTGGCTACAAACATAAATACAAGCACAGAAAATAAGCACCATATACATACGACAGAAGGGGACCATTCACACTACGCAGATGCATAACACAAATGAAACGCTAGATGGAAAACAACACAGTATAGAATAAACGGGTCCCAAAAATGACCAGAAACAGAATGGACAGAACACATAAATGATAAAATGATCATCCCGTCAACATACATCGTTCATCCTGTTGTAAGGATTTATTTATATCGATGTAAATCTCTCACATGCATCCCTTGCAACACTCTCACTATCACTTCGTCGATTTTTAGAAACATATCTTGAAGGAGAATCTTTGTTTGAGGATGCATTCGATACAGAACAGATAACAACATAGTTAGACAGCCTGCTTGTTGGAAGCACTCACCAAGGCTTTGACTATACTGCAACAAGAGATGGCGTGATGATTTGTGGATTTAGTAAGGAATTCGAGGCATGCTCCAGATTAGAACCCCACCTAAATCCTTGTTCAGAAAACAGCAGGCAACTCTAGTCACGTAAAGCTTCCACATAGCTTCATACATACAGTGTGTACATGCAACAGATATTTACGGATCCTGCCAGAGTTACAGAGACCATACTCTCGTCTTCAATAAATCCAACCACATCAAAAGCGCTGCACCCAAGGAAAACGCGCCCAACCCACCTATACGCATTGAAAGAACAATAAAAGAGATGCCAGGTCCTTCCACCCACCGCCAGCTAACAGCCTAATTGACTGCATAGCTAGGCAGGAAAGAAATGGCGTGAAAAGTAGATAGAAAGGCAATTAATACCCATCAAGGTTAAATCAAATTAGTCATTTGAAAAACCACATAGTGGTCTAAGCACAATTTGGTGAGACAATAAAGAAAGGGAAGGCGGTGGCCAGATTCATTGCTTCTTGGTTTGTCAAGATTTTGTTGAGCAAAGGATACACTGTTAAAGGATTTGTTCGTAATCCTGGTCAGTATTCTTAACCACATATTATTTGTCCTCCTTCAATATTGATTATCAATTATATAATATTGTTTGTGTTTTATTGGGTTTGACAAGTGCAGGTGATGGTAATTATGAACATCTCAAAGGATTGGAAGGATCCAAAGAGAGGTTGCATCTCACCAAAGTTGATATTCTCGACCATGAAAGTTTCATTGCAGTTTTCAAGGGCTGCAGTAGTGTCATTAACATGGCCTTCCTTCTAACAGATGACCCTGTGTTTTTTTTTTACTTTCTTTAAAACTCAATGTCAAAATAAAATTCTTTATAACTCTACTTAATGATGGTGGTCGATATGGTAGGAGTTGCAATTCACCTTTAAATGGACAAATAAACAAGTATGCAAGCAAGCCTGGTCGACTGAGGAGGAAACTAGTGGTATAAGTTTCAAAAACGAACACAGGACAATGACCAACCACGACGTCACAACAGGAGGCCCTCTACTTTGCGCAAACTAGTGCTCGGTCCACGAAGTGACCAACCAAACAATAAAATCATTCACCGAAAATTAACCATAATGTAGATAACAATCGACAATAAGATAATGAAGTTATCGTCGATCGATAATTAAATTAGTAATATTATTATTATTTCTATTACTCTTATTATTATAACTTAACAATAATTATTAATCAAATTAAGAAGGACCGACAAACAAGCACGGTAAAAGAGAACATGATTTTCCTTTAACAAGGAAATTGTAACAGGCATTGCAAGGGCCAGTAACGACAACAACAACATGACCCAGCAAACACGATGAAGAGGGAGATGATTGAGTATTCCCTGTGACTAAGGCAAAGCCCGCCAATGATCGATGAAGGCACAATGACGCACCATGCTTAGGACTCGATCACCGCAGGATGGACAGGTGTAACGTAGAATAGGGCATTACATTCTCCTCCCCTTAAGAAAGCATCATCCTCGATGCGATATAACACAGTGGAAAAGAAATGGTTCGCAACCAAGAATAGGTAAAGGAGAAAGTACACCCTATGGTTTAAAATTTTAGTTGATTAAAGTACGGTCATAAGGTAGCTTTAGGAACATTTGGTAGAAATTTTAACTTTCAAGGTTCTTTGAAGATTGGCAGTTCTTTCTTGTTCATCATTTCATTAGTCTCTTTCCATTAGTCATTATTTCTTAGTTTTAGTTTCTTTTAAAATAAAACATCATTATGGAAGAGTTTTGATTTGTTCCTTATTGAGGGTGCCCAACATGAACTGCTACCACAACACCCTATCAGGTTCACAAGACCCTACAGATTCACAAGCACACAAGTATATACTTCAAGATTGTGTTACACCACATAAAGGTTACTCAAATACGGAATGGAATAGGCACAATCCACATAACATAGTACTCGGCACACATCAATGACTGACATATAAAATACTCAAACAAAAGAGTACTACAATCCACCAGACATTTCCTCAATTTGCATCGATGAAATAATTCACATAACACCAAACCATGCTACAGGTACATAGTGTCCACAAGGGAATCAATGACATATCCACCACATCACAACACATATCCATCTGACACGAGTAACACATACATCAAAAGACCACTACCAAACATCACAATGACTCAACATATATCCCAGAACATCAACCATACAAACAAATATCATATGCCTCCCTCAAACTCTTATGCCTCCCTCAAGTCTCTTATGCCTCCCTCAAGTCTCTTATGCCTCCCTCAAGTCTCTTATGCCTCCCTCAAACTCTTATGCCTCCCTCAAGGAGGCCGGTTGTCCCTATGGTCCAAGACACATAGAGTTCGAACACTCCTAACCCAAGTGACATAATAACACGTGGTTCAACAACCCGCTAGTTATATGTAATCCTTGGGGCGTACCCCCATACAACAAAGCGGGTTCATAGGTCCAACCAATCCATGGTGCATCCCATGACCCTATTCCACACATCACGACATTAGAACCAGCACAACAATCCAATCAAAGTGCCAAGTGGCAAAGTACAAGCCTTGGGCAAGGCGGTAAGAATTCCAAATTTAAAAGAAGACCCCAAATCAAGCTAAATAAATGGCCAAATAGCCATAGTTAGCATCAAAATCCCCATGTTAGTGCCACAAACCAAGGAAATGCCCAAAATTGTAAAGCATTGCAATCAAGAAAAGCTGCTGGTCCTTACAAAATAAAGAAAAAAATCAATTACGAATAAAATCAACTTATAATGATGTCACATTACGATAACTATGTGGCCTTATCTAGCCACCAAAGGGGTACTCAACGAGTTGCTATCACTCGAAAAATCAAGCCTCAGCTCGTAAAATACATATCAATAATACAACTATCATCACCTCCATCTAAATCATCCCGCCACCGCTTCGACAAGGCTAAACATAGTCATAGATATACTAAGGTTGCATACATACAACCACATAGGGAGAGAGGAAAGAATCACATGTTATCTACTAAACCGAGTTTTAGCTCGATTTATTGACCCATGGTACACCATTCCTCACTCTCAACATACACTTCTACCGATTTCCCTCAGGATCGGTTAGCGTAAGGTTCACAACATAACATACAACAACATCACTACATAACGGTGGCACACACGTAACTACCATAACGTCTCACGTATGGTATGCATACAGGGTAGATCACAATCATACATCCACAGGGCGTAATACATCACTTTACCACATTCTGCACCCAGAGCGCAATCACCATACGATAGGGTTCATACACTCACCGTATGACCCAAAATCACAACATGAAGCATTACCTATTTGCACAGTCATACATACGATGAACATAGTACATCACAACATAACATCCATTGCAACATACCAAGGTGGTACACACATTTCTTCAGAACATGGTAAAAACATCATGATACAACTCGTTTCTTTTAACATCAACTAGTCATACAACACATTGATACACTTACATATCACAATATGTCACAATGTTCCAACACTATGTCATCCACATTATAATTCTTTTCACATGCCACAAACAGTAATTCACACGTGAACTCTTCATAGAATCCACAAGAAGGAGAGAGAATACTCTCATCCCCAACACATCAACATGATGACAAATACGCACTGAGTGACATACACATCACGTGCGTTCACAATATCACAATTACGACAATAATCACATCACGCTTAAAGCACATTACTCTTCCAATATAAATCATCATCATGCAACATCATCATCATCATGCAGTATCATCATGTAACACCACCACCACCATGCAACATCACCATACAACACCAATCCGGCCCATAGGTTTGAGAGCATGAACCTATGCTCTGATAAAAAAGTGTAACACACAAAAAATACCAACACACGAACAACATAGTGAAATACAGGATAAATTTTTATTTTTTATTTTTAACTTGCTTGACACATAACATGACGCAACATGTCGTCACCAAGGTTACAACTAAATAAGAGATTAACTAGATACAGGTATGACCACAAGACAGCACGGAAACATTCACACCCAAAAGGACAATACACATTTTTTTTTGACATGACAACATAGAGGTCCATCCACAGAACACACTAACAGTTAGGGCCATCCACAGTGAGATATCTTGAGGATTATTTATTTTAAAAAAACATCTTGCAATTCTTAGTTTACGTTTTCAAGGATGCTCAAGGTATGATTCATAAAATTCATCTTACCAAGCTAAGTTTATTCTTTTTACACTGAGTAATCATCTTTAATCTTCTCTATTACGACATTCATTTGCTTAATTCGTTTGTTTAGAGAAAGGGGTAATTTAATTTCACAAGGCCATCTATCACTTACGCTACTAGAATTGTTCATGCCCATGTGACAACAGGGGTTCACTTACAACCTAAGAGAAAAATTACGAGGTACCTTGGATAAAGTTAAAGGAAGAAGGTCAATTGAGTTCATCCTTGAGACATCATTAGTTCTTACTGGACATGGTTTAATTGGAACCTTGAGGTTTTATACGTAATTATTAAATATTTTACTTAGGCTTCACTGGATGATTTTACAAAAGAAAACAATTTACCTTTCAAATGGTTGAGAAACAGATTACATGGCTTCGAAACCGATTCCTCCTATTTATTAAATCTTATTATCTT
Source organism: Taxus chinensis (assembly GCA_019776745.2). NCBI lineage: Eukaryota > Viridiplantae > Streptophyta > Pinopsida > Cupressales > Taxaceae > Taxus > Taxus chinensis. Next base: position 700,181,818 of record CM034151.1, read on the forward strand.
ACAACAACTCACAATTCGTTTCACCTTAGGATCATTTTAAGAATTCACCAAAGAAAGGATAATGTTTGCTAGTGTAGCTAGGGATATCAAGTTATAAAATTTTTACTTCACAAGGGATAGTTTCATTTTGATCACTCATGGACTTATTTGATTTCAAGTAGATCACCTCTACCTTTATTTGTTGAATATAAAATTATTATTTTTGTTTAGCTCCTGTTAAGGGTTAACCGACCCATTTTACTTTACCTATAAAATATTGCCACTAAGTCTTAGAAAGATTTAACTTGACAATTTATTCTCAAGATCTAAGTTTCACAATACTCATATCAATGTAAAGATTGAATACCATTTCTTACAAAGGTAAGTTACCAGTTTACCTACAGAAGGACAAGACAACATCATCACGAAATTTCAGAATATCCCAAGGCAAGAGGTCTTGGATTAAACTCCTTTGCAAGCACTATTACAAAAATTTACCTCACATTGGACATTTTTTTACAAGGAACCTCATAAATTGCACTGATGAAAACTTTACAACTCTTTCCTTTAATCTACTCTGCATAATCCATCTGCACAAATACTAGCTAGAATCAGTTCGTGAGAACTGAGCGTGTTAAGGCTACTCATTGCAACAGTTAGCTAACATTTAACAATATCAAGAAAGGAAATGTTCTAAATTCAAAAATGGATTAAAACACAACTCACAACTCCAAAATTAATCAGCATGAGAGAGAAATCTAAACCATCCAGACAATTTTTGAAGAAAGTCAAAACTATCTTCAAGTAAGTCAAACAAAATTACATAAATCAAGGCAAGACCTTATGGGTTAGGAACAAGAAAGTCAAGAGTGTTGATATCTCCTTCATGTAATCCTATGGGTTACGTGATTGGAATCCAAAATTTACTCCATCCAACTAAAGGGGTCCAAGAGAAGACAAAGCGTACTAATTATGATCGTAGGCGCGAAGCAAAATGACGTTATCCAATTCTTCCAGGGGGGCTTCAAAGTAATATGGGTTCGACGCCCTTAAAAGAACACAACTATAGTTTCAGTTTAACCAAGGAGTTTACCACTACCTTCTTATAGGATTTCTTAAACGTAGTACTAGTTAACCCAAACAAATCCACTTTTCCAAAAGCGTACAAAAGAGACACAGAAAGGGCCATTATTCTACCAACAAACCCTATCCTAATCGTCAACTTCTCTACATAATATAAGGGAAAGCTAAACCCAAAAGTAGTTAATAATTTTTATATATTTCCGACAATGCCAATAAGTACTTTAAAATAAAAATAAAAATTGATTTCCTTAACAAAGCCACGAAAAGGGACTTTTAGTAACCAAGTTCGAAGAATAAGATATTCGAGTTCGAAAACAAAGGGATTCGATACACGGTGGGTAATACACCAACGATGCCCCAGACTCAAAAGACCTTACCACGAGTACAAGCACAAAAATAAGAACCAACGCACATATCCATCAGGAAGGTTACGTAGTGCAGTCAGGCCTAAAAGTTCTATGAACTCCTTGCCAAAGGTATAGAAGATGGAAATTTTACCCGATCCATGTGGGCTTAAACAAGTTTTAGAACACAATGTCACTATTAATGTACCTTTTAGCAAAACAAGTAAGAGCCCTAAACAGGAAATACGTATTTATTCAACCAAAAGAGGTATGTAGGCTTAACCTTCCATTTAGTAACCTTCAATTATAATTACCATCACCGAATTCTTTTTAAAAGAAAGTCATATAAGCAAACAAAACTCAATAATGTTTCCTTCCCTACGAACTAGACTGCATCACTCAATATTACAGTAACCCATTTAGACAAATATGAAATAGAGTAAGCTATAAGAGAGGAAAGAACATTCCAAGAAAAATCAGTCGAAATTGGAACGAGATCCTTAGAAAGGAACAACCACACAATCAGGTACAGTGATATAAACAACCGCGAAAACATCTAGTCTAGGCGTCATTCAAGAGGAAAGAATATTCATTTCAAGATACTGAAAGAAGGTAGAAAACTATTACAAGGAGTAGATTTAACATACCTATTTATAGTTCTTCCCACCAATAAGCACGTGTGATCAGGGCTCGGGCAGCAGTAATCAACCTGCGCAACTTCGAGCACCTGACAACTTGAAAGTTGAGTGGATCTTGAATAAGTTTATCTCATTCTGTAATGCAAATGAGCATCGACTGCTAGGCTTAAATAACTTCCATCATGGAGAAAGCAGCCTTCTCAAACTGCATAGATATACCATCATGGCTTGAAATTGCTTTCTACAAATTCCTCCGGTCCTATGCTTGGCAAAGGGGCTTTACTCAATAATGTTTGGCCTCTCCCTACGAACATATAGTGGGTAACGTGCCATGCATCACATATGATGAAGATAGTAGTGCCCATTGAAACACAGCAGCTCCGGGTTTACAAATTTTCTCCAGGAGTCTAATGGCCACCGACTGGAAGGATTCCAAGAAGCAGCTTCTCCAAGCATGTGGACAACCTTTCCAAAACTTCCGAGTTCCAGGAACGCCAGCAGCAAAGTGCATCTCAACCACACAAATCCACCAGAATTGAGCCTATAAACAACTTCCTGCTTGAAAACAGATGAGGATACTTGTCTAGGTGCCATTTAAGAGGACCATCAGTATATAATCATAGAACCCTCAAGATGTGCCTGTAAAGAAGGCTGAAAACTGCACACCAGAGCTTACAGCAGGAGTAGAATTAACATTGCCTTTCCCACCATAAATCTGAAATGCCACCATTATTAATAGGAGCCCAAGATTTTTTTTTGAAGGGATCCACATATTGCTCATTCTGGATAAGGCACAGTTGGAAAATGATGATACCACTTAAACACTTCAAACATGAAATTCTTATGCCTCTATTGCCGAGGAAGTTTTCTAGCTCGAAGAAAAAAAGAAGCTGTGGGACACTACATGCGATTCCAGTTCTCTGCACCAGCCCCAAATATCAGAGAAATGTTCATTCCAAGGCGACCTCAGAGTCTTCATATGACTATACCAAGGATCACCCTCGAGATATCCTTGTTTGGGTACACTGACTCCATCATCTTCACAATCGAGATCAAACTCCATGCTCAAATTAGCTGGGCTACGGTACAAACTCATGCGCTTCTAAATCATAAGGGCTGCCATTGAGGCCATCCGTATTGCATTTCCTGGAGCAATTTTTTCAAAATGCCTTAGCCAAATGCCGAGCTCTGGTAAGGTGAAGACATTAGCATAGATGTGAAGAAGCTTCTCTTCACTTGACAACATCAGCTATTACAAGCTCAACAAGCTGCAATCTCAGATAAGTGCTTGCATTGGGACAACCTTAAGCTGAAGACTGTCGTAGCCAATACAGATCTTGTTCTTCAGACAGATCCAAGAGTGATATTCCAATTTCTTTGCTTGGAGAAAGCACCAATGAGACAAGCATGACTAAGAAATCCCAACAAAATAGCACATGAAGCCAGTATGGATTGTCACTTGAGGAGACAGCAAGTGGTATTCGATTCCAAAGTGACCCTCCTTGGCCTCTGTTTCTCTGTTTTCCCTCATGATATGATGCCGCCTCCATTTTTTTTCTGTTTTCTAATCTGATATAATGCTCACAGTGGCTACAAACATAAATACAAAGCACAGAAAACAAGCACCATATACATACGACAGAAGGGGCCCATTCACACTATGCAGATGCACAACACAAATGAAACGGGTCTAGATGGAAAAAACAACACAGTACAGAATAAACGGGTCCCAAAAATGACCAGAAACAAAATGGACAAGAACACATAAATGATAAAATGATCATCTCGTTAACATACAGGCGTCCATCCTGTTGTAAGGATTTATTTATATCGATGTAAATCTCTCACATGTGTCCCTTGCAACACTCTCACTGTCACTTCGTCTGATTTTGAGGAACATATCTTGAAGGATAATTTGAGTTTGAGGATGCATTCGATACAGAACGGATAACAACATAGTTGGACTCAACCTTCTTGTTGGAAGCTGCTCACCAAGGCTTTGACTATACTGCAACAAGAGATGGCGTGATGATTTTGGATTTAGTAAGGAAATTCTGAGGCATGCTCCAGATTAGAACTTCCACCTAAATCCTTGTTCAGAAAACAAGACCAGGCAACTCTAGTCACGTAATGCTTCCTCATAGCTTCATACATACAGTGCATACATGCAACAGATATTTAGCGGATCCTACCAGAGTTACAGAGACCATACTCACATCTTCAATAAATCCAACCACATCATCCAAAAGCGCCACTGCACCCAAGGAAAACGCGCCCAACCCACCTATACGCATTGAAAGAACAATAAAAGAGATGCCAGGTCCTTCCACCCACCGCCAGCTAACAGCCTAATTGACTGCATAGCTAGGCAGGAAAGAAATGGCGTGAAAAGTAGATAGAAAGGCAATTAATACCCAGCAAGGTTAAATCAAAGTCGTCATTTGCAAAACCACATAGTGGTCTGAGCACAATTTGGTGAGACAATAAAGAAAGGGAAGGCGGTGGCCAGATTCATTGCTTCTTGGTTTGTCAAGATTTTGTTGAGCAAAGGATACACTATTAAAGGATTTGTTCGTAATCCTGGTCAGTATTCTTAACCACATATTATTTTTCATCCTTCAATATTGATTATCAATTATATAATATTGTTTGTGTTTTATTGGGTTTGACAAGTGCAGGTGATGGCAAATATGAACATCTCAAAGGATTGGAAGGATCCAAAGAGAGGTTGCATCTCACCAAAGTTGATATTCTCGACCATGAAAGTTTCATTGTAGTTTTCAAGGGCTGCAGCAGTGTCATTAACATGGCCTCCCTTCTAAAGATGACCCTGTGTTTTTTTTTAACTTTCTTTAAAACTCAATGTCAAAATCAAAATTCTTTATAACTCTACTTAATGATGGTGGTCGATATGGTAGGAGTACCAATTCACCTTTAAATGGACAAATAAACAAGTACGCAAGCAAGCCTGGTCGATTGAGGAGGAAACTAGTGGTAGAAGTTTCGAAAATGAACACATGACAATGACCGACCACAGCGTCACAACAGGAGGCTGCTCTACTTTGCGCAAACCAGTGCTGAGGTCCGCGAAGCGACCAACCAAACAATAAAATCGTATTTCACCGAAAATTAACCATAATGTAGATAACAATCGACAATAAGATAATGAAGTTATCGTCTGATCGATAATTAAATTAGTAATATTATTATTATTTCTATTACTATTATTATCGATAACTTAACAATAATTATTAATCAAATTAAGAAGGACTGAAAAAACAAGCACGGTAAAAGAGAACATGATTTTCCTTTAACAAGGAAATTGTAACAGTGCGTTGCAAGGGCTAGTAACGACAACAACAACATGACCCAACAAACACGATGAAGAGGGAGATGATTGAGTATTCCCTGTGACTAAGGCAAAGCCTTGCCAATGATCGACGAAGGCATAATGACGCACCATGCTTAGCACTCGATCACCGCAGGATGGACAAGGGTGTAACGTACCAAGTAGGTTGGGGGAATAGGGCATTACATTCTCCTCCCCTTAAGAAAGCATCGTCCTCGATGCGATACATAATACACATCGGAAAAGAAATGGTTCGCAACCAAGAACAGGTAAAGGAGAAAGTACACCCTATGGTTTAAAATTTTAGTTGATTAAAGTACGGTCACAAGGTAGCTTTAGGAACATTTGGTAGAAATTTTAACTTTCAATGTTCTGTGAAGATTGGCAGTTCTTTCTTGTTCATCATTTCATTAGTCTCTTTCCATTATCATTATTTCTAGTTTTAGTTTCTTTTAAAATAAAATATCATCATTGAAGAGTTTTGATTTATTCCTTATTGTGGGTGCCCAACATGAACTGCTAACACAACACCCTATCAGGTTCACAAGACCCTACAGATTCACAAGCACACAAGTATATACTTCATGATTGTATTACACCACAAAAGGTTACTCAAATACGGAATGGAATAGGCACAATCCACATAACATAGTACTCGTCACACATCAATGACTGACATACAAAATACTCAAACAAAAGAGTACTACAATCCACCAGACATTTCCTCAATTTGCATCAATGAAAGACTCACATAACACCAAACCATGCTACAGGTACATAGTGTCCACAAGGGAATCAATGACATAACCACAACATCACAACACATATCCATCTGACATGAGTAACACATACATCAAAATACCACTACCAAACATCACAATAACTCAACATATATCCTGAAACATCAACCATACAGACAAATATCATAAGCCTCCCTCAAACTCTTATGCCTCCCTCAAGTCTCTTATGCCTCCCTCAAACTCTTATGCCTCCCTCAAGTCTCTTATGCCTCCCTCAAACTTATGCCTCCCTCAAGTCTCTTATGCCTCCCTCAAACTCTTATGCCTCCCTCAAGTCTCTTATGCCTCCCTCAAACTCTTATGTCTCCCTCAAACTCTTATGCCTCCCTCAAGGAGGCCGGTTGTCCCTATGGTCCAAGACACATAGAGTTCGAACACTCCTAACCCAAGTGACATAATAACGCGTGGTTCAACAACCCGCTAGTTATATGTATCCCTTGGGGCGTACCCCCATACAACGAAGCGGGTCCATAGGTCCAACCAATCCATGGTGCATCCTATGACCCTATTCCACACATCACGACATTAGAACCAGCACAACAATCCAATCAAAGTGCCAAGTGGAAAAGTACAAGCCTTGGGCAAGGCGGTAAGAATTCCAAATTTAAAAGAAGACCCCAAATCAAGCTAAAATAAATGGCCAAATAGCCAAAGTTAGTATCAAAATCCCCATGTTAGTGCCACAAACCAAGGAAATGCCCAAAATTGTAAAGCATTGCAATCAAGAAAAGATGCTGGTCCTTGCAAAATAAAGTAAAAATATCAATTTACGAATAAAATCAACTTATAATAATGTCACATTACGATAACTGTGTGGCCTTATCTAGCCACCAAAGGGGTACTCAACGAGTTGCTAGCACTCGGAACATTGAGCCTCAGCTCGTAAAATACATATCAATAATACAACTGTCATCACCTCCATCTGAATCATCCCGCCACCCTTCGACAAGGCTAAACATAGTCATAGATACACTAAGGTTGCATACATACAACCACATAGGGAGAGAGGAAAGAAATCACATGTTATCTACTAAACCGAGTTTTAGTTCGAGTTATTGACCCATGGTACACCATTCCTCACTCTCAACATACACTTCTACCGATTTCCCTCAGGATCGGTTAGCGTAAGGTTCACAACATAACATACAACAACATCACTAACATAACGGTGGCACACATGTAACTACCATAACGTCTCACGTATGGTATGCATACAGGGTAGATCACAATCATACATCCACAGGGCGTAACACATCACTTTACCACATTCTGCACCCAAAGTGCAATCACCATACAATAGGGTTCATACACTCACCGTATGACCCAAAATCACAACATGAAGCATTACCTATTTGCACAGTCATACATACGATGAACATAGTACATCACAACATAACATCCATGGCAACATAGCAAGGTGGTACACACATTTCTTCAGAACATGGTAAAAACATCATGATACAACTCGTCTCTTTTAACATCAATCTAGTCATACAACACATTGATACACTCACATAGAAAAATATACCACAAAGCTCCAACACTACGTCATCCACATTAGAATCCTTTTCACACATCACAAACAATAATTCACACGTGAATGCTTCCTAGAATCCACAAGAAGGAGAGGGAATACTCCCATCCCCAACACGTCAACATGATCACAAACATGCACAAGGTGACATACCCATAATGTGCATTCACAATATCACAATTACGACAATAATCACATCACGTTTAAAGCACATTACTCTTCCAATATCTACCACCATCATGCAACATCATCATCATCATGCAGTATCATCATGTAACACCACCACAACCATGTAACATCATCATATAACACCAATCCGGCCCATAGGTTCGAGAGCATGAACCTACGCTCTGATACCAAAGTGTAACGACACCAAATAATACCACACACAAGGACAACACAATAAAAGGACAGGATTTTTTTTTTTGAACTTTTTTGACACGTCACATGACGCAACATGTCGTTACCAAGGATACCACTAACACTGTGAACAGCTTGTTACGGGGAGACCACAAGGTCAGCATGGAAACATTCACACCCAAAAGGACAATACACTTTTTTTTTTTGACATGACAACATAGAGGTCCATCCACAGAACACACTAACAGTTAGGGCCATCCACAATGAGATATTCTTGAGGATCATTTATTTTAAAAATACATCTTGCAATTCTTAGTTTACGTTTTCAAGGATGCTCAAGGTATGATTCATATAATTCATCTTACCAAGCTAAGTTGATTCTTTTTACACTGAGTAATCATCTTTAATCTTTTCTATTATGAAATTCATTTGCTTAATTCATTTGTTTAGAGAAAAGGGGTAATTTAATTTCACAAGGCCATCTATTAACACTTACGCTACTAGAACTTGTTCATGCCCATATGACAATAGGGGTTCACGTTCAACAACCTAAGAGAAAATTACGAAGGTACCTTGGATAAAGTTAAAGGAAGAAGGTCAATTGAGTTCATCCTTGAGACATCATTAGTTCTTACTGTGGTTTAATTGGAGCTTGAGGTTTTATACGTAATTATTAAATATTTTACTTAGGCTTCACCGAAAGGGCTTTACAAGAGGAAGCTAATTTACCTTTTAAATAGGCTGAGAGATAGATTTGAGTGGCTTCTAAACCGATTCTTCTCTTATTTGTTAAATCTTATTATCTTACAACAACTCACAATTGTTTTCACTTTAAGCTTGTTTTAAGCGTTCACCAAAGAAAGGAGTAGTGTTTACTAGTTTAGTTAGAGATAATCACGTTATATAAATTTTCACTTTGCAAGGGATAGTCTCGCTCTTGATTACCTCAAGGACTTATTTGATTCTCAAGGGGATCTAAACCACTACCTTTATTTCCTTGAATATAAACTTATTATTTTGGTTTAGCTCCTGTAAGGGTTAAGCAGACCCCATTAAAACTTTACATATATAACACATCAATGCCACAAATTCTCAGAAAGATTTAAATTAACACTTAATTCTCAAGATCTAAGTTTGACAATGCTCATATGCTAGTGAAAAGGTTGGATAACATTTCTTACAAAGATAAGTTACTAGTTTACCTACAGAAGGACAAGATAACATCTTCACGTAATTTCTGAATATCCCAAGACAAGAGGTATTCTAAATTCCTTTGCAAGCAATGTTACACAACTTAAAACACATTAGAACTTTTTTTACAAGGAACATTCATAAGTTGCACTAAAGAAACCTTTACAGTTCTCTTTCCTTTAATCTACTCACATAATCCATCTGCACAAATACTAGCTAAAATCAGTTCGCGAGAACTGAGCATGTTAAGGCTACTCATTGCAATAGTAAGCTAACATTTAACAATATCAAGAAAGGAAAGTTCTAATTCAAAAATGGATTAAAACACAACCCACAACTCCAAAATTAATCGCATGAGAAAGGAAATCTAAAGCATCCAGCACGAAGAAAGTCAAAACACCAGTGAGAACAAAATTCACATAAAACAAGGCAAGACCTTATGGGTTAGGAACGAGAAAGTCAAGAGTGTTGATATCTCCTTCATGTAATCCTATGGAATTACGTGAGTGGAATCCAAAACTTACTCCATCCAACTAAATGGGTCCAAGATAAGACAAAGCGTACTAATTATGATTGTAGGCGCGAAGCAAAATGACGTTATCCAATTCTCGCAGGTGGGATTCATAGTAATATGGGTTCGGCGCCCTTAAAGGAACACAACAATGGTTTCGGTTTTGACCAAGGAGTTTACCACTACCTTCCTTATAGCATTTCTTAAACGTGGCACTAGTTAACCCAAACAAATCCACTTTTCCAAAAGTGTACAAAAGAGACACAGAAAGGGCCATTATTCTACCAACAAACCCTATCCTAATCATCAACTTCTCTACATAATATAAGGGAAGACTAAACCCAAAAGTCGTTAGTAATTTTTTATATAATTCAGAAAATGCCAGTAAAGTACTTTAAAATAAAAATAAAAATTGATTTCCTTAACAAGGCCACGAAAATGGGACCTTTTAGTAACCAAGTTCAAAGTATAAGGTATTCAATTTCGAAAACAAAGGGGATTCGATACGCAGAGGGTAAAACACCAACGATGCCCCAGACTCAAAAGACCTTACCACGAGTACAAGCACAAAACAAGAACTAACGCACATAACCTTCAGGGAGGTTTCACAGTGCAGTCAGGCCTAGAAGTTCTATGAAGTCCTTGCCAAAGGTATAGAAGATGGAAATTTTACCCGATCCATGTGGGCTTATCGAGGAAAAGTCTAGCAAATATCAAACAGGTAAATATAATCAGCCACCTATGATATTATCACTGATAATTAGTTGTCATCTAAACAGGAAACGAGTTCACGAATCCAAAACCATGGATTCACCTACAACTTTTGTTTCAGTCTAGCTATTAATAGCTTGCTCGCGACCCTTAATAATATTGGTAGAGATTTCATTCCATTAAACTTTCAATGTTTCCCCCTTACTTTAAACACAGCAAGAGTTTACATCAGGAAGAAGGTAAAGTAATTCTCTCAACACGTATAGGCCAAAATTAGAAGCCAGGTTATCCCTCCTCTAGAATTAGGTACTAAATTCGACCATGTACAGTTCTATTGACAAAACCCAAATGCCATTTTCTAATCAAACAAAAAGTAAGGAATGCCCACAGGATTAAGCAAGTTTTAGAACACAACCTCACTATTAATGTACCTTTTTGCAAAATAGGAGGGCCCTAAACAGGAAAATACGTATTTTACTCAACCAAAAAGAGATATGAAGGCTTAACCTTCCATATTAGTAAGCCTTCTATTATAAATACCGTCACAAAATTCTTTTAAAAGAGGGTCATATAAACAAACAAAACTCAATAATGTTTCCTTCCCTACGAACTAGACTGCATCACTCAATATTGTAGTAACCCATTTAGACAAGTATGAAATAGAGTAAGCTGATAAGAGAGAAAAGAACATTCCAAGCAAAACCAATGAAATTGGAACGAGATTTAAAGGAACAACCAACATAATCAGGGCAGCGATATAAACAACTACGAAAACATCTTGTCTATGTGCCATTTAAGTTGGAAAGAAAATTCATTTCAAGATACTGAAAGAAGGTAGAAAAACTATTATGAGGAATAGAATTAACATGCCTGATTATAGTTCTTTCTTCCAAGCTCTTGTTGCTCGTCTCCCATAAGGCAGCTTGAAGGCATCATGCTTTTCAACATCTGAGCAACCAGGGGCTGTATGGCTGTGTGGAAGCTTCTGTTCTTCTGCCTATGGTCTGAAGATCCATACCCTGTTAACAGTCATTCTGGATGACTTGGAGAAGGGGGTGATTGAGATCATCGGGTTCTTTGAATCCCTCGGGAGCAACTCCGGGAAGATAGAACCTTGCTCTAGCTTACCAAATTGCTGTTGTTGTAGAGTCATCACAACCACCTGTTGAGGAAACATGCATTTATTTTTACAAATGTTGTTGCTAAACTGTGATATAGATGTCTTAGCCTTGACACCTAACCTATTTTCAAGGACTTCACAATGTGCATCCTTACCAAAAAGGCTTGTCTTGTGCAAGCCATTACAACAGTATTCTTTGCTTCAAAGCACTATTATCAACATTACATTATAACTCTTACATTGATACATAGAAATGTCAGCTTGACCGAGACAGTGTCGACACTTCTGTCTGCAAGGCATTGACCATTTTTTTTTCTGTCTTTCTAATCTGATATAGTATGCTCACAGAAAATTCTTACAAACATAGATCATGCGCAGTGTGCCTATTCGCAGATAAAGGTGGCACCATCATACATACGACAGAAGGGGCCGTAAATGGATCCACACTATCGCATTCCACTTACTGAAACACTAGAGGGAAAAAAAAGTGCTTGAAGCCCCAGTAACTAGGAGATAAATAAATCCAGCTTTTGTTGACACTTTGACCTGGAAACATTTTTAATGGCATAGAAATACAGTAACATGATAAAATGCTCATTCTCGTCAACATTGAACTACCATCCTGCTGTAAAGATTGTGATTCATATCGATGTTTATCTCTCAAATGTGCAAGCCTTGTCTGTCTGAACATCTCACTGTCAACTTGTTGATGTTTGAGGAACCATGCAATACTTGAAGGAGATATTTAGAAGTTTGAGGAATGTAATTGATCTTATTGAACTGCTCTAACATCAAAAACATTGACAAGCCTACTTGTTGGAAGCCTCATCCAAATTGTCAATAGCAAACCCTAAGATCCTTTGGATGGTGATAGATTTGCTGGACTCTTGCAGTATATTCGATCTTCCTCTGCATACTCTAGGCTGTTATCATTAAAACCGCCCTAAATCCTTGAATTAGACATGAAATAATCTCTGGGAACCTTGTAACTTACATCAAAGCTTCATAGCATTGGCTCATCATACCCTACAGTGCACACATGCAAAGATATTTGCGGATCTCTTCGGAGACTACAGATATAATACTCTGCGAGCTTCAATAAATCCAACCACATCAACAAGGTACACCCAGAGGACAAAGCTCACAAATATTCACCTATGGGCATTGTCCCAAAAACAGATCCAAAATTTTTGCCAGGTCCTCCACCCACATTCCAACCTCTTAACAGCCTAATTGACTGCATAGCTAGGACAGGAAAGAAAAATGGCATGATTCTAATGAAAAGTAGATAGAAAGTACAATAATTAATACCCAGCAAGGTTAAATCAAAGTCATCATTTGCAAATACCACATAATGGTCTGAGCACAGTTTGGTGAGACAATAAAGAAAGGGAAGGCGGTGGCCAGATTCATTGCTTCTTGGTTTGTCAAGATTTTGTTGAGCAAAGGATACACTGTTAAAGGATTTGTTCGTAATCCTGGTCAGTATTCTTAACCAAATATTATTTGTCCTCCTTCAATATTGATTATCAATTATATAATATTGTACTGTGTTTTATTGGGTTTGACAAGTGCAGGTGATGGTAATTATGAACATCTCAAAGGATTGGAAGGATCCAAAGAGAGGTTGCATCTCACCAAAGTTGATATTCTCGACCATGAAAGTTTCATTGCAGTTCTCAAGGGCTGCAGTAGTGTCATTAACATGGCCTTCCTTCATCAGAACAGATGACAGCCTGTGTTTTTTTTTTACTGTTCTTTAAAACTGAATGTCAACAGAAAATTCTTTATAACTGCCGACTTAATGATGGTGGTCGATATGGTAGGAGAAGCCAATTCACCTTTAAATGGACAAATAAACAAGTACGCAAGCAAGCCTGGTCGGCTGAGGAGGAAACTAGTGGTAGAAGTTTCAAAAACGAACACAAGACAATGACCGACCACAGCTATTCGTCACAACAGGAGGCTCTCTACTTTGCGCAAACTAGTGCTCGGTCCGCGAAGCTGACCAACCAAACAATAAAATTGTTCACCGAAAATTAACCATAATGTAGATAACAATCGACAATAAGATAATGAAGTTATCGTAGATTGATAATTAAATTAGTAATATTATTATTATTTCTATTACTATTATTATCATAACTTAACAATAATTATTAATCAAATTAAGAAGGACCCCCTAAAAAACAAGCACGGTAAAAGAGAACATGATTTTCCTTTAACAAGGAAATTGTAACAGGCGTTGCAAGGGCCAGTAACGACAACAACAACATGACCCAGCAAACACGATGAAGAGGGTGATGATTGAGTATTCCCTGTGACTAAGGCAAAGCCCTCCAATGATCGACGAAGGCATAATGACGCACCATGCTTAGCAACTCGATCACCGCAGGATGGACTGGTGTAACGTAGAATGGGGGGGGGGCATTACATTCTCCTCCCCTTAAGAAAGCATCATCCTCGATGCGATATAACACAAAGGAAAAGAAATGGTTCGCAACCAAGAACAGGTAAAGGAGAAAGTACACCCTATGGTTTAAAATTTTAGTTGATTAAAGTACGGTCACAAGGTAGCTTTAGGAACATTTGGTAGAAATTTTAACTTTCAAGGTTCTGTGAAGATTGGCAGTTCTTTCTTGTTCATCATTTCATTAGTCTCTTTCCATTATCATTATTTCTAGTTTTAGTTTCTTTTAAAATAAAATATCATTATGGAAGAGTTTTGATTTGTTCCTTATTGTGGGTGCCCAACATGAACTGCTACCACAACACCCTATCAGGTTCACAAGACACTACAGATTCACAAGTACACAAGTATATACTTCAAGATTGTATTACACCACAAAAGGTTACTCAAATACGGAATAGAATAGGCACAATCCACATAACATAGTACTCGTCACACATCAATGACTGACATACAAAATACTCAAACAAAAGAGTGCTACAATCCACCAGACATTTCCTCAATTTGCATCAATGAAAGATTTTCACATAACACATGAAACCATGCTACAGGTACATAGTGTCCACAAGGGAATCAATGACATAACCACAACATCACAACACATATCCATCTGACATGAGTAACACATACATCAAAAGACCACTACCAAACATCACAATAACTCAACATATATCTTGAAACATCAACCATATAGACAAATATCATAAGCCTCCCTCAAACTCTTATGCCTCCCTCAAGTCTCTTATTCCTCCCTCAAACTCTTATGCCTCCCTCAAGTCTCTTATGCCTCCCTCAAACTCTTATGCCTCCCTCAAGTCTCTTATGCCTCCCTCAAACTCTTATGCCTCCCTCAAGTCTCTTATGCCTCCCTCAAACTCTTATGCCTCCCTCAAGGAGGCCGGTTGACCCTATGGTCCAAGACACATAGAGTTCGAACACTCCTAACCCAAGTGACATAATAACGCGTGGTTCAACAACCCGCTAGTTATATGTACCCCTTGGGGCGTACCCCCATACAACGAAGCGGGTCCATAGGTCCAACCAATCCATGGTGCATCCTATGACCCTATTCCACACATCACGACAATAGAACCAGCACAACAATCCAATCAAAGTGCCAAGTGGCAAAGTACAAGCCTTGGGCAAGGCGGTAAAAATTCCAAATTTAAAAGAAGACCCAAATCAAGAAAAAATAAATGGCCAAATAGCCATAGTTAGTATCAAAATCCCCATGTTAGTGCCACAAACCAAGGAAATGCCCAAAATTGTAAAGCATTGCAATCAAGAAAAGCTGCTGGTCCTTACAAAATAAAGAAAAAAAATCAATTACGAATAAAATCAACTTATAATGATGTCACATTACGATAACTGTGTGGCCTTATCTAGCCACCAAAGGGGTACTCAACGAGTTGCTAGCACTCGGAACATCGAGCCTCAGCTCGTAAAATACATATCAATAATACAACTGTCATCACCTCCATCTAAATCATCCCGCCACCACTTCGACAAGGCTAAACATAGTCATAGATACACTAAGGTTGCATACATACAACCACATAGGGAGAGAGGAAAGAATCACATGTTATCTACTAAACCGAGTTTTAGCTCGAGTTATTGACCCATGGTACACCATTCCTCACTCTCAACATACACTTCTACCGATTTCCCTCAGGATCGGTTAGCGTAAGGTTCACAACATAACATACAACAACATCACTACATAACGGTGGCACACACGTAACTACCATAACATCTCACTTATGGTATGCATACAGGGTAGATCACAATCATACATCCACAGGGCGTAATACATCACTTTACCACATTCTGCACCCAAAGTGCAATCACCATACGATAGGGTTCATACACTCACCGTATGACCCAAAATCACAACATGAAGCATTACCTATTTGCACAGTCATACATACGATGAACATAGTACATCACAACATAACATCCATTGCAACATAGACAAGGTGGTACACACATTTCTTCAGAACATGGTAAAAACATCATGATACAACTCGTTTCTTTTAACATCAACTAGTCATACAACACATTGATACACTTACATATCACAATATGTCACAATGTTCCAACACTATGTCATCCACATTATAATTCTTTTCACACGCCACAAACAGTAATTCACACGTGAACTCTTCATAGAATCCACAAGAAGGAGAGAGAATACTCCTCATCCCCAACACATCAACATGATGACAAATACGCACTGAGTGACATACACATCACGTGCGTTCACAATATCACAATTACGACAATAATCACATCACGCTTAAAGCACATTACTCTTCCAATATAAATCATCATCATGCAACATCATCATCATCATGCAGTATCATCATGTAACACCACCACCACCATGCAACATCACCATACAACACCAATCCGGCCCATAGGTTCGAGAGCATGAACCTACGCTCTGATACCAAAGTGTAACACACCAAAAATACCAACACACGAACAACATAGTGAAATACAGGATAATTTTTTTTTTTTAACTTGCTTGACACATAACATGACGCAACATGTCATCACCAAGGTTACAACTAAATAAGAGAATAACTAGATACAGGTATGACCACAAGACAGCACGGAAACGTTCACACCCAAAAGGACAATACACATTTTTTTTTTGACAGACAACATAGAGGTCCAACCACAGAACACACTAACAGTCAGGGCCATCCACACTGAGATATTCTTGAGGGTTAATTTTACATCTTGCAATTCTTAGACTTTACGTTTTGGGCTCAAGGTTATGATTCATACAATTCATCTTATGGTTTATTCTTTTTTTCATGCTTTTGAACTAATCAAATCTTCTCTATTATGACATTCACTTAATTCGTTTGTTTAGAAAAAGGTGTAAAATTTCACAAGGCCATCTATTAACATTTTACTTAAGAGTGATCTATGTAGTTATTAACTAGACCTTCAAAGAGAACCATGAGTACAAAAAACTTTGATTTATTTATTTTAAACAATCTTGCAATTACTTAGTTTACTTTTCAATTTGATTCGACAAGGAAGCTCAAGGTATGAGACATCAGGTTTAGTTCATAGCTTAATGTTTCAATCTTGAGGTTTTATACGTACCAAGCTTTTACAATAGGCTTCACTCTTTTATTCAATAAGAAAACAACTACCTTTACATTATTGAGTCAACAATTCATCTTGATTTAACTTTTTAAAAAATCTTCACCTACTAACATGTACTATTGATTTACCTTAATCATTTTAAGAGTTCACCAAAAAAGGATAATGTTCATAGATTAGCTAGGGATATCAAGTTATAAAAGATTTTACTTCACAAGGGATGGTTTCATTTTGATCACTCATGGAATTATTTGATTTCAAGTAGATCTACCTCTACCTTTATTTGTTGAATATAAAATTATTATTTTTGTTTAGCTCCTTTAAGGGTTAACCGACCCATTTTACTTTACTTATAAAATATTGCCACTAAGTCTTAGAACGGATTTAACTTGACAATTTATTTCAAGATACAATACTCATATCAATGTAAAGATTGAATACCATTTCTTACAAAGGTAAGTTACCAGTTTACCTACAGAAGGACAAGACAACATCATCACGAAATTTCGGAATATCCCAAGGCAAGAGGTCTTCTAAACTCCTTTGCAAGCACTATTACAAAATTTACCTCACATTGGACATTTTTACAAGGAACCTCATAAATTGCACTGATGAAAACTTTACAACTCTTTCCTTTAATCTACTCGCATAATCCATCTGCACAAATACTAGCTAGAATCAGTTCGCGAGAACTGAGCATGTTAAGGCTACACATTGCAACAGTAAGCTAACATTTAACAATATCAAGAAAGGAATGTTCTAAATTCAGAAATGGATTAAAACACAACTCACAACTCCAAGATTAATCACATGAGAGAGAAATCTAAACCATCCAACAAGGAGAAAGTCAAAATACCAGTAAGAACAAAATTACATAAATCAAGGCAAGACCTTATGGGTTAGGAACAAGAAAGTCAAGAGTGTTGATATCTCCTTCATGTAATCCTATGGGTTACGTGATTGGAATCCAAAATTTACTCCATCCAACTAAAGGGGTCCAAGAGAAGACAAAGCTTACTAATTATGATCGTAGGCACGAAGCAAAATGACGTTATCCAATTCTTCCAGGGGGGCTTCAAAGTAATATGGGTTCGACGCCCTTAAAAGAACACAACTATAGTTTCAGTTTAACCAAGGAGTTTACCACTACCTTCTTATAGGATTTCTTAAACGTAGTACTAGTTAACCCAAACAAATCCACTTTTCCAAAAGCGTACAAAAGAGACACAGAAAGGGCCATTATTCTACCAACAAACCCTATCCTAATCGTCAACTTCTCTACATAATATAAGGGAAAGCTAAACCCAAAAGTAGTTAATAATTTTTATATATTTCCGACAATGCCAATAAGTACTTTAAAATAAAAATAAAAATTGATTTCCTTAACAAAGCCACGAAAAGGGACTTTTAGTAACCAAGTTCGAAGAATAAGATATTCGAGTTCGAAAACAAAGGGATTCGATACACGGTGGGTAATACACCAACGATGCCCCAGACTCAAAAGACCTTACCACGAGTACAAGCACAAAAAAAAAGAACCAACGCACATATCCATCAGGAAGGTTACGCAGTGCAGTCAGGCCTAAAATTTCTATGAACTCCTTGCCAAAGGTATAGAAGATGGAAATTTTACCCGATCCATGTGGGCTTAAACAAGTTTTAGAACACAATGTCACTATTAATGTACCTTTTAGCAAAACAGGAGAGCCCTAAACAGGAAATACGTATTTATTCAACCAAAAGAGGTATGTAGGCTTAACCTTCCATTTAGTAACCTTCAATTATAATTACCATCACCGAATTCTTTTTAAAAGAAAGTCATATAAGCAAACAAAACTCAATAATGTTTCCTTCCCTACGAACTAGACTGCATCACTCAATATTGCAGTAACCCATTTAGACAAATATGAAATAGAGTAAGCTATAAGAGAGGAAAGAACATTCCAAGAAAAATCAGCGAAATTGGAAGCGAGATTTAAAGGAACAACCACACAATCAGGCAGTGATATAAACAACCGCGAAAACATCTAGTCTAGGTGTCATTCAAGAGGAAAGAATATTCATTTCAAGATACTGAAAGAAGGTAGAAAACTATTACAAGGAGTAGATTTAACATGCCTGTTTATAGTTCTTCCCACCAACAAGCACGTCGATCAGGGCTCGGGCAGCAGCAACACAACCTGCGCAACTTCGAACACAATGTTGACAACTTTGAAGTTGAGTGGATCTTGAATAAGTTTATCTCTTTCTGTAATGCAAATGAGCATGAACTGCTATGATTAAATAACATAAATCATGGAGAAACAGCTTCTCAAACTGCATAGATATGCCTCATCATGGCTTGAATTGCTCTCTGCAGACTCCTCCCCCCCTTGTCTTTGGCAGGGGCTTTACATTTTTGGCATCTCCCTCCACATATAGTGGGTAAGGTGGAAAATACATCATGATGAGATAGAGAACAATGACAGTGGCCGACAGCAGCTCCGGGTTTACAACATTTTCTCCAGCATGTCTAATGGCCACCGACTGGAACACTTAACCAATCAGCTTCTCCCATGTGGACAGCCCTTCTAGGGCTTCCGAGTTCTAGTGGAACGCCAGCAGCAGAAGCATCTCAACTGAAACAAATCCCACCACTGTGAATGTCAGCCACACACACTTCCTGCTTGAAAACAGATGAGGATACTGTGCCGCCATTTTTGACCATCAGTATATAATCATAAACCCTCCTGTGTTTGGTAAAGCGGCTGATACTGCACACCAGATCTCTAAAGCAGGGTGCAAACATTGTGTTTCCCACCAAAATCTGAAATGCCACTATCATTAACAGGAGCCCATGATTTTTTTTCTGAAGGGATACATATTTTAATTCAGTGGAGTGAATCCACAGTTGGTAAATGATGAAACTGAAGCAAACATAGAAATTCCACACTGCCGAATGTGTTTTCACACTCGAAGCAGAAATAGATCCACTGCTGCGAAAGCTATCTGCACCAGCCCCAGATATAGCAGAGAAATGTAGCAAGGCGCCTCAGAGCTTCATATTCTATACCCACCTTGGAATCCTTGTTTGGGTACAATTTCATTATTCTTCAAATCATATCAAAATCCATTCTCAAATTATCGAGTGGCATTACTGAGATTCTAGCTTGTAATATCTCTGCCACTATGCCATCCAGCTCCTGGAGAAATTTGTTGGAGTCCTGAAGCCTCAGAGCCGAGCCTTAAGGTGATTGACCAGCATGGATGTGAAGACTTCTCCACCGTTTGAAACATCAGGTTACACACAACGAGCTGCAATTCAGATAAATCTTGCAATTGGGATTTCCAAAGCTACTCAATCGTAGCCGAAAGATCAAGGCGTTCAACAGTCCCCTTATATATGGTGTTTGATTCCAGAAAATCAGAGCAAGCATGCCCCTATAGAAATCCCAACAAAATGCAGACATGAAGCCAGTATGGATTTCACTGTTTGGTATCGTGATTCCAAAGTCAGCCTTGGCCTCTGCTCTGTTTGCCCTCATGACAACATGATGCCGCCTCCATTTTTTTTCTGTTTTCTAATCTGAAGATAATGCTCACAGTGGCTACAAACATAAATACAAGCACAGAAAACAAGCACCATATACATACGACAGAAGGGGCCCATTCACACTACGCAGATGCACAACACAAATGAAACACTAGATGGAAAAAACACAGTACAGAATAAACGGGTCCCAAAAATGACCAGAAACAGAATGGACAGAAACACATAAATGATAAAATGATCATCATCCCGTCAACATACAGCGTCCATCCTGTTGTAAGGATTTATTTATATCGATGTAAATCTCTCACATGCGTCCCTTGCAACACTCTCATTGTCACTTCGTCGATTTTGAGAAACATATCTTGAAGGAGAATCCGAGTTTGAGGATGCATTCGATACAGAACAGATAACAACATAGTTGGACAGCCTGCTTGTTGGAAGCGCTCACCAAGGCTTTGACTATACTGCAACAAGAGATGGCGTGATGATTTGTGGATTTAGTAAGGAATTCGAGGCATGCTCCAGATTAGAACCCCACCTAAATCCTTGTTCAGAAAACAGCCGGCAACTCTAGTCACGTAATGCTTCCACATAGCTTCATACATACAGTGTGTACATGCAACAGATATTTACAGATCCTGCCAGAGTTACAGAGACCATACTCTCGTCTTCAATAAATCCAACCACATCAAAAGCGCTGCACCCAAGGAAAACGCGCCCAACCCACCTATACGCATTGAAAGAACAATAAAAGAGATGCCAGGTCCTTCCACCCACCGCCAGCTAACAACCTAATTGACTGCATAGCTAGGCAGGAAAGAAATGGCGTGAAAAGTAGATAGAAAGGCAATTAATACCCAGCAAGGTTAAATCAAAGTCGTCGTTTGCAAAACCACATAGTGGTCTGAGCACAATTTGGTGAGACAATAAAGAAAGGGAAGGCGGTGGCCAGATTCATTGCTTCTTGGTTTGTCAAGATTTTGTTGAGCAAAGGATACACTGTTAAAGGATTTGTTCGTAATCCTGGTCAGTATTCTTAACCACATATTATTTGTCCTCCTTCAATATTGATTATCAATTATATAATATTGTTTGTGTTTTATTGGGTTTGACAAGTGCAGGTGATGGAAAATATGAACATCTCAAAGGATTGGAAGGATCCAAAGAGAGGTTGCATCTCACCAAAGTTGATATTCTCGACCATGAAAGTTTCATTGCAGTTTTCAAAGGCTGCAGCAGTGTCATTAACATGGCCTCCCTTCTAACAGATGACCCTGTGTTTTTTTTTTTTAACTTTCTTTAAAACTCAATGTCAAAATAAAATTCTTTATAACTCTACTTAATGATGGTGGTCGATATGGTAGGAGTAGCAATTCACCTTTAAATGGACAAATAAACAAGTACGCAAGCAAGCCTGGTCGACTGAGGAGGAAACTAGTGGTAGAAGTTTCAAAAATGAACACAGGACAATGACCGACCACGGCGTCACAACAGGAGGCCCTCTACTTTGCGCAAACCAGTGCTCGGTCCGCGAAGCGACCAACCAAACAATAAAATCGTTCACCGAAAATTAACCATAATGTAGATAACAATCGACAATAAGATAATGAAGTTATCGTCGATCGATAATTAAATTAGTAATATTATTATTATTTCTATTACTATTATTATTATAACTTAACAATAATTATTAATCAAATTAAGAAGGACCGACAAACAAGCACGGTAAAAGAGAACATGATTTTCCTTTAACAAGGAAATTGTAACAGGCGTTGCAAGGGCCAGTAACGACAACAACAACATGACCCAGCAAACACGATGAAGAGGGAGATGATTGAGTATTCCCTGTGACTAAGGCAAAGCCCGCCAATGATCGACGAAGGCACAATGACGCACCATGCTTAGCACTCGATCACCGCAGGATGGACAGGTGTAACGTAGAATAGGGCATTACATTCTCCTCCCCTTAAGAAAGCATCGTCCTCGATGCGATATAACACAGCGGAAAAGGAATGGTTCGCAACCAAGAACAGGTAAAGGAGAAAGTACACCCTATGGTTTAAAATTTTAGTTGATTAAAGTATGGTGACAAGGTAGCTTTAGGAACATTTGGTAGAAATTTTAACTTTCAAGGTTCTGTGAAGATTGGCAGTTCTTTCTTGTTCATCATTTCATTAGTCTCTTTCCATTAGTCATTATTTCTTAGTTTTAGTTGCTTTTAAAATAAAATATCATTATGGAAGATTTTTGGATTGTTCCTTATTGTGGGTGCCCAACAAGAACTTCTACCACAACACCCTATCAGGTTCACAAGACACTACAGATTCACAAGTACACAAGTATATTCTTTAAGATTGTGTTACGCTACATAAAGGTTACTCAAATACGGAATAGAATAGGCACAATTCACATAACATAGTACTCGGCACACATCAATGAATGACATACAAAATACTTAAACAAAAGAGTGCTACAATCCACTAGACATTTCCTCAATTTCCACTCGATGAGGAAGAATTCACATAGACACCATAACCAAACTACATGTACAAAGTGTCCATAAGGGAATCAATGACATAACCACCAACATCACAACACATATCCATCTGACACGAGTAACACATACATCAAGAAGACCACTACCAAACATCACAATGACTCAACATATATCCCAGAAACATCAACCATACACACAAATATCATAAGCCTCCCTCAAAATCTTATGCCTCCCTCAAGTCTCTTATGCCTCTCTCAAATCTCTTATGCCTCCCTCAAGTCTCTTATGCCTCCCTCAAGTCTCTTATGCCTCCCTCAAAACTCTTATGCCTTCCTCAAGGAGGCCGGTTGTCCCTATGGTCCAAGACACATAGAGTTCGAATACTCCTAACCCAAGTGACATAATAACGCGTGGTTCAAAAACCCGCTAGTTATATGTAACCCCTTGGGGCGTACCCCCATACAACGAAGTGGGTCCATATGTCCAACCAATCCATGGTGCATCCCATGACCCTATTCCACACATCACGACATTAGAACCAGCACAACAATCCAATCAAAGTGCCAAGTGGCAAAGTACAAACCTTGGGCAAGGCGGTAAGAATTCCAAATTTAAAAGAAGACCCCAAATCAAGCTAAAATAAATGGCCAAATAGCCAAAGTTAGTATCAAAATCCCCATGTTAGTGCCACAAACCAAGGAAATGCCCAAAATTGTAAAGCATTGCAATCAAGAAAAGATGTTGGTCCTTGCAAAATAAAGTAAAAGCTCATTTTATGAATAAAATCAACTTATAATGATGTCACATTACGATAGACTGTGTGGCCTTACCTAGCCACCAAAGGGGTACTCAACGAGTTGCTAGCACTCGGAACATCAAGCCTCAGCTCGTAAAATACATATCAGTAATACAACTGTCATCACCTCCATCTAAATCATCCCGCCACCACTTCGACAAGTCTAAACATAGTCATAGATACACTAAGGTTGCATACATACAACCACATACGGAGAGAGGAAAGAATCACATGTTATCTACTAAAACGAGTTTTAGCTCGAGTTATTGACCCATGGCACACCATTCCCCACTCTCAACATACACTTCTACTGATTTCCCTCAGGATCGGTTAGCGTAAGGTTCACAACATAACATACAACAACATTACTACATAACGGTGGCACACACGTAACTACCATAACGTCTCACGTATGGTATGCATACAGGGTAGATCACAATCATACATCCACAGGGCGTAATACATCACTTTACCACATTCTGCACCCAGAGCGCAATCACCATACGATAGGGTTCATACACTCACTGTATGACCCAAAACCACAACATGAAGCATTACGTATTTGCACAGTCATACATACGATGAACATAGTACGTCACAACATAACATCCATTGCAACATAGCAAGGTGGTACACACATTTCTTCAGAACATGGTAAAAACATCATGATACAACTCGTTTATTTTAACATCAACTGGTCATACAACACATTGATACACTTACATATCGCAATATGTCACAATGTTCCAACACTATGTCATCCACTTTATAATTATTTTCACACGCCACAAACAGTAATTCACACGTGAAATCTTCATAGAATCCACAAGAAGGAGAGAGAATACTCTCATCCCTAACACATCAACATGATGACAAATACGCACTGAGTGACATACACATCACGTGCATTCACAATATCACAATTACGACAATAATCACATCACGCTTAAAGCAAATTACTCTTCCAATATAAATCATCATCATGCAACATCATCATCATCATGCAGTATCATCATGTAACACCACCACCACCATGCAACATCACCATACAACACCAATCCAGCCCATAGGTTCGAGAGCATGAACCTATGCTCTGATACCAAAAGTGTAACGACACCACAAATACCAACACACGTGAACAACACAGTAAAAGACAGGATAAATTTATTTTTATTTTTTTTTGAACTTGCTTTACACATAACATGACACAACATGTCGTCACCAAGGTTACAACTAAATAAGAGAATTAAATAGATACATGTATGAACACAAGACAGAACGGAAATGTTCACACCCATCAATGACAATACACATTCTTCTCCTAGTACATGACACCCCGATAGAGGACCAACCACAGATACACAGGTTGCAGCTCAGGATGCCATCCACACTGAGAAAATCTTCTTAAGGATTAATTATTTTCACCGATGGTCTACCAAGATCCTGCAATTCTTAGTTTACGTTATCAAGGATGCTCATGATGTGTTTCTTACAACTCTTCTTACCATGGTATGGGTTTCTTCTTTTTACACTGATTTTAAGCAACTATATTAAGGTCATCTCTATTATGACATTTTACTCATTTATCTTGGTTTACAAAGTTACTGTGAAAATGGTTCAGAGAGAGAGAAGGTCAATTTCATTTTATTAAGGTGATCTATGTAGTCTATTAACTAGACCTTAAGAGAACCATTACGAGTTAAACTTGGATAAAGTTAAAGGTAACAAGGTCAATTCAGTTTATTTTTTTTATTTTTTTAGTTCTTACTGAGGTTCGACATTGGAACACAAGACTTATTATGTCGCAATTACTGAAAATAAGGTTTAATCCATAGCTTAATGCTTCGCAATGGATAGAATATTTTATGTTAGAAGAAGACAATCCTACTTTTCAAATAGTTGAGAAACAGATTAAAATGGCTTCGAATAAGGTACACAACTCCATAATTATTATTAAATCTTATTCATCTTACAACTTATGAATTCACAATTCTGTTATGTTCATTCTTAGGATTTAACTTTTGAAAAAGGATTTCCACCTACTAACATGTACATGGATAATGTACACTGAGTGTCAAGACTAAGAAGAGTTATAAAAGTTATGAAAGTCTTATGACTTCAGGGGGGGGGGGTTTCATTTTGATCAGCTGTCATGAACTTAAAAGATTTCAGAGAAGAACACGATCTAAAACCTTTATTACTCAACATAGGTACACAACCTTATTATTTTTGTTTAGATCACTTTAAGGGTTCAGTACCGACCCACTTGGCTTAAGCTTATAAGAGTATTACCAAACATAAGTCTTAGAAAGATTTAACTTGACAACTGTTCAAAACTCGATAAATAATAAGTATCAAAATAACGCTCATAACAAGGTGAAGATTGAAATATTATTTCACACAAAGATAAGTTACCAATCTTACCTACAGACAGGACAAAGCAACTTTATAACGACATTAACGGAATATCCCAAGGCAAAAGGCCTTCTAAATCTCCTATGCAAGAATCTATTACGAATAATTTACAACACGTGTGGACATTTGCACAAGAAGAAAAACATAAATTGCAAACTGATGAAACCTTCACCACTCTTCCCTCTAATCAACAGGCACATAAGCCATCTGCACAAGTATTAGTTTGAGTTAGTTCACGAGAACTGAGCATGTTAAGGCTACACATAGCAATAGTAAGCTAACATTTAACAATATCAAGAAAGGAATGTTCTAAATTCAGAAATGGATTAAAACACAACTCACAACTCCAAGATTAATCACATGAGAGAGAAATCTAAACCATCCAACAAGGAGAAAGTCAAAATACTAGTAAGAAAAAAATTACATAAATGAAGGCAAGACCTTATGGGTTAGGAACAAGAAATTCAAGAGTGTTGATATCTCCTTCATGTAATCCTATGGGTTACATGAGTGGAATCCAAAATTTACTCCATCCAACTAAAGGGGTCCAAGAGAAGACAAAGCTTACTAATTATGATCGTAGGCGTGAAGCAAAAAGACGTTATCCAATTCTTCCAGGGGGGCTTCAAAGTAATATGGGTTCGACGCCCTTAAAAGAACACAACTATAGTTTCAGTTTAACCAAGGAGTTTACCACTACCTTCTTATAGGATTTCTTAAACGTAGTACTAGTTAACCCAAACAAAACCACTTTTCCAAAAGCGTACAAAAGAGACACAGAAAGGGCCATTATTGTACCAACAAACCCTATCCTAATCATCAACTTCTCTACATAATATAAGGGAAAGCTAAACCCAAAAGTAGTTAATAATTTTTATATATTTCTGACAATGCCAATAAGTACTTTAAAATAAAAATAAAAATTGATTTCCTTAACAAAGCCACGAAAAGGGAATTTTAGTAACCAAGTTTGAAGAATAAGATATTCGAGTTCAAAAAACAAAGGGATTCAATACACGGTGGGTAATACACAAACGATGCCCCAGACTCAAAAGACCTTACCACGAGTACAAGCACAAAAAAAAAAAGAACCAACGCACATATCCATCAGGAAGGTTACGCAGTGCAGTCGGGCCTAAAAGTTCCATGAACTCCTTGCCAAAGGTATAGAAGAAGGAAATTTTACCCGATCCATGTGGGCTTAAACAAGTTTTATAACACAATGTCACTATTAATGTACCTTTTAGGAAAACAGGAGAGCCCTAAACAGGAAATACGTATTTATTCAACCAAAAGAGGTATGTAGGCTTAACCTTCCATTTAGTAACCTTCAATTATAATTACCATCACCGAATTCTTTTTAAAAGAAAGTCATATAAGCAAAAAAAACTCAATAATGTTTCCTTCCCTACGAACTAGACTGCATCAATCAATATTGCAGTAACCCATTTAGACAAATATGAAATAGAGTAAGCTATAAGAGAGGAAAGAACATTCCAAGCAAAATCAGTGAAATTGGAGCGAGATTTAAAGGAACAACCACACAATCAGGCAGTGATATAAACAACCGTGAAAACATCTAGTCTAGGCGTCATTCAAGAGGAAAGAATATTCATTTCAAGATACTGAAAGAAGGTAGAAAACTATTACAAGGATTTAACATGCCTGTTTATAGTTCTTCCCACCAACAAGCACGTCGATGAGGGCTCGGGCAGCAGCAACACAACCTGCGCAACTTCGAACACAATGTTGACAACTTTGAAGTTGAGTGGATCTTGAATAAGTTTATCTCTTTCTGTAATGCAAATGAGCATGACTGCTATGATTAAATAACATAAATCATGGAGAAACAGCTTCTCAAACTGCATAGATATGCTCTCATCATGGCTTGAATTGCTCTCTGCAGACTCCTCCCCCCCTTGTCTTTGGCAGGGGCTTTAAATTTTTGGCATCTCCCTCCACATATAGTGGGTAAGGTGGCAAATACATCATGATGAGATAGAGAACAATGACAGTGGCCGACAGCAGCTCCGGGTTTACAACATTTTCTCCAGCATGTCTAATGGCCACCGAATGGAACACTCCACCAATCAGCTTCTCCCATGTGGACAGCCCTTCCAGGGCTTCCGAGTTCCAGTGCAACGCCACAGCAGTAGAAGCATCTCAACTGAAACAAATCCCACCACTGTGAATGTCAGCCACACACACTTCCTGCTTGAAAACAGATGAGGATACAGCCTGCCGCCATTTTTGACCATCAGTATAAAATCATAAACCCTCCTGTGTTTGGTAAAGTGGCTGATACTGGACACCAGAGCTCTAAAACAGGGTGCAAACATTGTGTTTCCCACCAAAATCTGAAATGCCACTATCATTAACAGGAGCCCATGATTTTTTTTTCTGAAGGGATACATATTTTCATTCAGTGGAGTGAATCCACAGTTGGAAAATGATGATACCACTATAAACACTGCAAACATAGAAATTCTTATGCCTCTGCTACCGAGGATGTGTTTTCCACTCGAAGAAAAATAGAAATAGATGGCCACTGCTGCGATTCCAGCTATCTGCACCTAGTGCCAGATATAGAAGAGAAATGTAGCCAAGGCGCCTCAGAGCTTCATATTCTATACCATATTCACCCTCGGAGTTATCCTTGTTTGGGTACACTTCTATTTCATTATTCTTCACAATCATATCAAACTCCATTCTCAAATTATCGCCAGGCTCCGGTACAGAGATATCATGGCTTCTATTGTTTCTTGAAATATCAGGGTCTGCCATTTCTATGCCATCCGTATTTCTTTCATGGAGAAATTTGTTGGAGTCATGGAGCCTTAGCCAAAGGCCGAGCCTGGTAAGGTGAAGACATAGCATGGATGTGAAAACTTCTCCACCAAGAAACATCAGAATTACAAGCACAACGAGCTGCAACTCAGATAAATCTTGCATTGGGACAACACCCAAGCTGCTCACTGTCGTAGCCGATACAAATGTGTAAAAGGCATTCAGCAGATCTATATATATTCGACAGAAGGGGCCCATTCACACTACGCAGATGCACAACACAAATGAAACACTAGATGGAAAAAAAATAGTACAGAATAAACGGGTCCCGAATATGACTAGAAACAGAATGGATAGAACACATAAATGATAAAATGATCATCCCGTCAACATACATTGTCCATCCTGTTGTAAGGATTTATTTATATTGATGTAAATCTCTCACATGCGTCCCTTGCAACACTCTCACTGTCACTTCGTTGATATTGAGAAACATATCTTGAAGGAGAATCCGAGTTTCAGGATGCATTCGATATAGAACAGATAACACATAGTTGGACAGCCTGCTTGTTGGAAGCGCTCACCAAGGCTTTGACTATACTGCAACAAGAGATGGCGTGATGATGATTTGTGGATTTAGTAAGGAATTCGAGGCATGCTCCAGATTAGAACCCCACCTAAATCCTTGTTCAGAAAACAATAGGCAACTCTAGTCACGTAAAGCTTCCCACATAGCTTCATACTCCATACAGTGTGTACATGCAACAGATATTTGCGGATCCTGCCAGAGTTACAGAGACCATACTCTCGTCTTCAATAAATCCAACCACATCAAAAGCGCTGCACCCAAGGAAAACGTGCCCAACCCACCTATACGCATTGAAAGAAACAATAAAAGAGATGCCAGGTCCTTCCACCCACCGCCAGCTAACAGCCTAATTGACTGCATAGCTAGGCAAGAAAGAAATGGCGTGAAAAGTAGATAGAAAGGCAATTAATACCCATCAAGGTTAAATCAAATTCGTCGTTTGCAAAACCACATAGTGGTCTGAGCACAATTTGGTGAGACAATAAAGAAAAGGGAAAGCGGTGGCCAGATTCATTGCTTCTTGGTTTGTCAAGATTTTGTTGAGCAAAGGATACACTGTTAAAGGATTTGTTCGTAATCCTGGTCAGTATTCTTAACCACATATTATTTTTCCTCCTTCAATATTGATTATCAATTATATAATATTGTTTGTGTTTTATTTGGGTTTGACAAGTGCAGGTGATGGCAAATATGAACATCTCAAAGGATTGGAAGGATCCAAAGAGAGGTTGCATCTCACCAAAGTTTGATATTCTCAACCATGAAAGTTTCATTGCAGTTTTCAAAGGCTGCAGAAGTGTCATTAACATGGCCTCCCTTCTAACAGATGACCCTGTGTTTTTTTTTTAACTTTCTTTAAAAACTCAATGTCAAAATAAAATTCTTTATAACTCTACTTAATGATGGTGGTCGATATGGTAGGAGTAGCAATTCACCTTTAAATGGAAAAATAAACAAGTACGCAAGCAAGCCTGGTCGACTGAGGAGGAAACTAGTGGTAGAAGTTTCAAAAAACGAACACAGGACAATGACCGACCACGGCGTCACAACAGGAGGCCCTCTACTTTGCGCAAACCAGTGCTCGGTCCGCGAAGCGACCAACCAAACAATAAAATTGTTCACCGAAAATTAACCATAATGTAGATAACAATCGACAATAAGATAATGAAGTTATCATCGATCGATAATTAAATTAGTAATATTATTATTATTTCTATTACTATTATTATTATAACTTAACAATAATTATTAATCAAATTAAGAAGGACCGAAAAACAAGCACGGTAAAAGAGAACATGATTTTCCTTTAACAAGGAAATTGTAACAGGCGTTGCAAGGGCCAGTAACGACAACAACAACATGACCCAGCAAACACGATGAAGAGGGGGATGATTGAGTATTCCCTGTGACTAAGGCAAAGCCCGCCAATGATCGACGAAGGCACAATGACGCACCATGCTTAGCACTCGATCACCGCAGGATGGACAGGTGTAATGTAGAATAGGGCATTACACACTAAGGGGTTGAACGTTAGGAAAATTCATATTAGTGCTCAATTATATTATGTGGGTAGAATATTATGCTCGTATTTAGTGTATTTATTATGATTTGTTTGAACAACTTGTCTATGTCAAGTGATTGGTTACATATATTTGCCAAATATTGTTATTTGGTTTATTGAGGATCTCTCCCTTTATAATGGGAGCTTCTTTGTATTGTAAGAGAATGTTGAATATTATATTTTTATTATTCATGTAGAATTTTGTGTTTAAGCTCCTACAACACCTATCACTTAGAAATTCGACATGCAACGGTGTTAATTAAGTTCAAACGACATGGTCAAGTTTGTTCACCATGGTGTCCCACATTACTAGGGGTCATGCAAGGATTTTCAAGTTTGTGGTACATTTGGGTGGGGCGCTCCATGCGCATAACATTTGGAGTGATATTTTTTTAAGTTTGACAATTCCAAAGGAAGTAAGGTTTTTTATCATTGGTTGGAGTTACATTTCCTGATAATTAAATTTAATTTCCAAATGTGATAAATGATGAAAGAGGAATTTAGTACGAGAGAAAAAGGAAAATCCCATACCTATTTCGCATAAAACTTTTGATCACCATATTTGATGAAGCCGCAAAACATGGTCAAAATTCACTAAGTATAAAACCATGAGACAAGGATTATGAGCTCCAAAAAACTGACAACTTTTTCATATTGTCACCGAAGTCACAGGATGAGATACAATACTAACTTTGCATTTTCCTCCAAACAACCAAACCCGACACCAAGGCATACAAATGGTCCTTTCAAATGCTCTAATGCATTATTTAAAGACAACCAATGAGGCACTAGGAAAATGAAACCGGTTTTTTTGGAAATCTACCCTATCCTTTGCTTGGAAGTTTCTTAAGCCTCATAAAAATAACCATTTTTTTCAATCTAGTGATTAACACACTCCCTGAGACTACATTCTGCTACATGTTTAGAACTAAACCTGAAAAAGGGAATTAATTTGAAATTTTCTAAGGCTCTTTAATGACTCTACTCTGATTATACCATCACGTGTAGCATTCCAAGAAATGAAACCTGGGTGAGGTATTTATTTAAGGAATATTTTCAAAAGATTACATTCCTTTCTCTGACGGTTGAGAAAATAAGATGAAAATGGACAAACATGGGGTTTCACGCAAAGGGAGAGTGTAAGAGACAAATATTTTGAAAGGGAAATTTGTAGAGACATAAATGGAATAACCAGAAAGGGGACTTTTCATGTCTAAACTCAAGCAAAAAATACTTGAAATAAAATAAAGAGAGCATGAAAAATGAAGGGGTGACTAGAAATGCCATAGAGCACGTAACACAGGTGATGAGAAGCAGAAGAATCCAAATCAATACAACTGTACATTACACCGAATGAGGCACCTCAGCCATAATCTTCTTCTTCCTCTTCATACAAAAAATGACCTAGTGAAAGGTAGTCATTTCCTTTCAACTAACACACAAAATAAATTGCTTCAGGCATAGAAACAGATCTAGATCAGTCAATTTTTAGATAGTAAAATGAGGAGACCTTAGGGATTTAGATTTATCTCCCTGTGTAGGATATTTTAACACAAAATGGAACGGATTTTAGGATGACTATTTCTAGAGATCTCTTTAGCATGGTTCCCCATTGTAATGCCCACACTTTACACACAAAATTATAACAATAAAAAATACTAGAATAATTTTTTTACTTACATTGCTTGATACATGACAACACAAGGGATAAATTAGGACAACACACAACACATGATATGTTTTCACAAACATTAACCCATATAGATGACACGAAACCACGTGATGCACATCATGGCCACCTTTTTTTTCAAATGACAAGACACAACATAATGATTCAACATGAGTATAATCTGATAGATAGGGTCTTCCCAGGGCACATACTTTTAGAATTTCACAGTTATTACAATGAAGATTCAATCTTTAACTTAAGTTATAGAAAGGCTGATAATATGTGAATCATACAATCCTTTTCCTGTTGCTATATTTCCTTCTAATTTTTTTAACATTTGGCATACGATGTAACTCATTCAATACAGATCAACTACATTATTTTGATTACTTGTTTAATTATCTCTTTTGTTAATAGGGTATTTATTTACACATAAGGATAATGCATCTTATCCCTAGGAGTCACTCCTAAGGCATGTATCTTGATCTTATATCATACATTTGTTACACAATGAAACAAGCGTAATTACAAAGGATGTGTTTAAGGATTTAGGGTCGTATTTCTTTTTCTCATTTAAAATTTGATAGTTGATGTAGTACACAATAAGTGTTATATGAAATAGGTTCTTTATCCGTAGCGAGAGGGTTTAACCCCATTACAAGTAAGTTTATGTTTCACTTTCCTATGGAATAACATCCTGCGATTACACTTCCCAAGGTCAAGCATCATTTATAAGTTTACTATAGTTATGATCCAATCATTAGTTAAGGATTCGAAGGCTCTAAACATGGCAACATACTTCATTATTTTCTTATTTCTAGATTATCTTTCCTAAGTATCATTTCACCTCTAACTTAAGAGGTTTTATTCTTCCCTAACTATGTTCATATACTTTTTGTAATGTAGACTATTGTTAATAGTGGCATTTGTATGCTCATGAGACTACTAGTCCCTGTCTTAAGGGATTTATCTCTAAGAACATGATCACATAGTTTCACATTAGAGATTAATTACCTAAAAGGAATAATGGAAGAGAAAGATGGATTATTTTTTCATCTTAAGGGGTTATGTTTCACATTATATTTTACACAATGTGGGTCTCGTATCTAACCACAAGATGGTTTAAACATGATATGAGAGTGACCGAAAAAAATCCCTTTTCTCCAAGCACATCATCTAGTGGTTACATTTTCAAAAACTAATCGTATACTAAAATGTTGTTAAGTTTCATAATTAACTCTTAGTGTTGCATCATAGAACCCAAATGGTAAATGAGATTGGGTATCGAATCCATTTATGATCCCAACTCTTAAAGGTGACTTCCAAAGTTAGTTGGTGATCTTCATTACTGAACATACATGTCAATCCAAGAGGATTTTAGACTATGTTTACTATTGGTTCCCAACGAGTAATACCTTAAGAGAACACGTTATCATTACTACACACACAACTATCAATCCTAGAATGGGACCAGATACTCAAGATTAAGTTTTACGATGTTGTTCGTAATCATCAGGTTCAAAATGATTTAACTAAGCATACAGGCTATGACAATAAAATCAAAGTTGGATATTTTTTACTTAAATAGAAGATGTCAAAGAGTGTACAAATTTTAATATCTTCCTAAGATTTTAGTTTTCTATGCTACAAAGAATAAAACATGAAGGGTAATTATACACAAAGTTTATACTAGGGTGGATTGTTTTGTTTAGATCTCTTTATTACGTTTTAAGGTAAGAAACACAAAACACCAATTATTTAATCATCAATTACACATTGAAATTGTACTATAAGATATTAAATTCAATTCCATTTAACACATATATTCAAATTTTACAATACAAAACTTGGGATTAAAATAGTACCCATGTTTAGATAAACATTCCTCT
The DNA here is from genome assembly GCA_019776745.2 of Taxus chinensis. Classification (NCBI taxonomy): domain Eukaryota; kingdom Viridiplantae; phylum Streptophyta; class Pinopsida; order Cupressales; family Taxaceae; genus Taxus; species Taxus chinensis. Next base: position 700,216,763 of record CM034151.1, read on the forward strand.
TAAATGCTAGCATCTTTAAAATGTTACAAAAATTCACTAATAAACCTTTCAATACTTTGTTAAATGTTTAACTATCCTCTAAAATATCACTTAACATATATACCCAACCCCTTTTTCTTTAACCATATGTAAGTTTGAATCAAAAGACACCTATAGTTGAATTCACATTTCCCAAAGCACACATGAAACTAACATCTCATATATACTCCCAAAATTCAACAATAAACTTTTCCGTAACATAGAAATACATTTTTTCATTAACATATATAAATTACAATGATACATAGTGAATTACTACCACGCCATTTCGCTATCTTACTTGCATCCTACAAAACCATGTGAGCATGAAATTAGTGATAAATCACTAGCATAGCATCTACCTAAATCCAACATAATTAACATTATTGGTTTTTCATTTACATGATGATAAAAATTCACATGCAACAAGAGAGATTTAGGGGCACATACTTGTTCAATTTCATTTCACTTCATTTCTTAATCAAGGAGAGAGAAAGAGATATGGAAGAGAGATGAAAACTATTTCACCAAAATTTTAATTTTGCACAAGTCACAAGATAGAGTTACAAATAGTTTTTTACAATTGTTAATAAGTTTCCATGATGGTTTTCTAACTTGACTAGAGTCGTACAACTTTCTTTTACATTTTCCTGCTCGTTGCTAAGACACCCAATTTTGGTTCGGAGACTAAGAAAGTCGATTCAAAAACTATCTTCTGATAAACAAATTCACGATGGGAGAAATCCTATGTTTCCACCTATATACCGAGAATCCAAAGGGACTGATGGAATTCAGAACTGGTAAATAGTGCATAATTGGAAAATGGTTTTCCAGAGCCATCGATCATAATCAACCAAGTTTTACCTAGTCAAACAGTGACTAGAGGCCTACGAAACCCCTGTACCAAACTAACTAGGAATGTGCTTTATCAAAACCATAGTTTCTAAGTAATTTTACAGTAAACATACTCGATGTTTACAAAGGTGGACAAACATTTTGTTGTTCAGGTCCCGCACAGTGAGCCAATACGAAACAAAACTTTTCAATTTTAAAAAATTCCTAAAAGTGAAAAAAGGGGTAACAGGGCTCCTAAAAGAGTGGCAAAGAGAGTAGAAATGGTCGATTACGGTCAATCTAGATCTTGATGTGACTCTTTTTAACCTCAAATTAATGTGATAAAACAAATAAGGTAATGGGCGTAGGAGGAATACATGTGATTATGTAGATGATAGAAGGCATTGTGAGTGTTGTAGACTTTTATCCAAGTTGATTGTTTGAGCTTCCCTTTAGCTAGGAGGAACAACTTGTATAAGAAACAAAACAATACCATTGAATAGTATTAAATAGCAAGAGTCAGAGGATTTCCTAGCAAGGCTAGATCTAGGAAGCATGATGCTTCCTCAAATGGTTGTTAATCCTCTTTTTAATAGAACTTAATGTAAGAACTAGTAGTTCCTATTGTAGTTGATAAGATTTAGGTATCTCCTATTAACATACAACAAGTGAATTTAACTAAACAAGTAATGGTTAAAATTAAATCTAGATGATTAATTGGTTGTTTTGGGTTTGCTGGTGTAACAGAAGTTACATGTGAGGTCTGGGTGAAATTAGGAAAGGTTTTGGGTTTTTTTGGGGAATTTATTAACTCATTGTTATATGTGAAATTTCAAGTCTTGGAGACCAGCATCGGTTAGGTGACTGATGCCGGCTAGGGGAATAAACCGACACCAGTTGGGTGACTAGTGTTGGTAGGGGAAGTTTGGTGAAAATGTCAAAAACTTGGAATTGCGCACTCTCTCTGATTGCATAGAGAGTGATGGAGACTAAGATAGTTTTGTGGGATTTTTGTTAATACTAAGAGATATTGGTGGCTGGTTTAGGCCAAGTATGGAAGGTAAAATGGGCACAAGGTTGGCCAGAGGCACTGAGAATTAGATCTGGGTAAAAAAAGAATGAAGGGAATAATAGATAACTAAATAAAACAAAGTTACTAGAAATGAAAAAGGAGAGAAAACATTTACTTGTTGAATAGAGAGAAAAGGTGGATGGGGGTGGTGGTTATAGAAGGTTTGTATCCGATGTAAATATGGTAGCAAGGTTGCACGATGCTTCCTAGTGCATGTGCTGGAGCTCGGAGGAACCTATGGATGAACTGAATGACGTCTGAATTGCTAGAGGATCTCGGGTTGGTCGCAAGGTTGTAGGAGTGCTTGAATGTTTGAATGTAAGGAGCGTAATCCAAGAATTCTAGATTCATAACCTAACTAATGAGTTAAGATTTTCTATTTAACCTAACCAATGACAGCTAGGTGACTGGCATTGGCCGAGGGATAACTAGCATTAGTTAAGTAGAATAATTCCAATTTTCCAAAAATAGTCTGATCTTTGCTATTTTTTGTGTGATATGAATCCTCATTTCAGGTCTTAAGTGGAGAATGGTGCGTAGAAAATTGGGAGTGTTGTTGGAGAAGGAATAGGACTTTAATTTTATAATTTTAAAGAGTCTCTATTGGTTAGGATAAGTTGAGACTCAATCTTAGTTAATCAATAGGCTAGGAATAAGTCCATGGTGAGGTGTCTAGGTGATGTGGCTAGGTGGGGTGTAAATTAACTTAATTAAATTAATTAATAATGAGAGGATGAATATTAATTCAATTATAAGTGATGAAATTAATATCCAAGTGTGAAAGGGGAGTATGGCTAGGTATATGTGTTGCATTGATTAATTAAAGGGGACCAAGGGGAGTGTGACCCAAATTTGGTGTTTACATATTGTCCTCATAACAAGGAGCACATACAAAATTTGACACCTCTTTTCTGGGGTTCTGAACATGGTTTTGTGAGTGTCCAAAATCACAGTTTAATATTTTTTACAAGGAACTCAACCTCAACTTGTCAATAAAAAGGGTATTTTAGTAATCTAGTTAAGTTTGGAAGTTTGTTAGATCATCTCAAAATGAGGGTAATTTAAGTCCATGGTTGACTACCAAGGGATTATTTGGACTGTGAAAGTTACGATATGACATTTTATTGTTTTGCAAACAAGTCTATATAAAATAACCAAATGTTTAAGCATATAATGGTTTACATTTATATTATATTGCAACTGAAAAACCAAATTATACAAAATTTATACAAGATGAAGGTAAGGAGACCATTCCTGGAAAATAATAGCATCTGTAGTGTAAGTGGTGCTCTAGGTGGGTTTGTACTCGCATTCTGATGAGGCCACTATTCGATGTTGCATCTTTCCAAACAAATTACATGTAACCCCAAGCTATTATCAAGGCACACATGTCTAATAGATCACTTGCAACTACGACATATTGCAAATTCCCATCCCCCATCCACTATGGTTTGACATATGTCCAAGCCTTGTTTCAAATATCCTTTTTTCAACATAGGTGGAGAATGATGAATAAGGTGGACTAATCATGTGAACACATTTATTCAATGAAACCAAAAAATACAAACTCTCCATACTATCCATTCTTGTTGATTCTTAGTGAGCCCAGTACACTCGATGGTTTCATTAATAAAACCCTCTCCTTGAAAATGAGGGAGAAATTTTTCTATAAGCAATGTGAAGATCATATGGAGTCTCATTAAAACACTTTCAATCCAGTAGATAAAATATTCCTACCTCTCATATGAATCAACACTAGAGGGCTATCCATTTTGGAACTTCTTATAATTAACGCATTCCAAGAGGCTACATTTCTTTGAGGAAATACACCAAATAGTTGTCTTCCTTAAATTGCCCATTCTGTACATACCATGCAATAACAGAATTCCATTTTTACACAGGTTGGGAGGATGCTGGAAAAGGTTTTGGAAATTTGGATCAGCACCTATCAGTCGCATTTGCTTGAAAGTTTATGAGACTTTCCAAAAAACCCATTTGTGCATATCCTGCAGTCCATGTTGTGCACAAAACCACGTTTTTCCTAAGACATTCTTTCGAACGGCTCACATGCATGTCTATGCTTCCGCATTTTACATACACGTCTACTAGAGCATTTGTAACTACAACATCTGACAAATTTCCTTTGTCTTTAATGCTTTGATGGATGTCCATGATCTGTTCCAGATCTTTTATTTTGGTCACAGGTAGGAAAACATTTGGCAAAGGCCACGGAATCTATCTACGTGAGTCCACATTTCCTTGACGAATTTTATAAAACGGATAAGATGAGTGTTTTTCCCCTTTCAACATTGATCTAAATATGGACAAATAGAGGGCTCCATGCAGAGGAAGAGTGAAAGAGACAAATATTGCAGAGACACGTGTATGATAGCAAGAAGGGCACTTTCAATGTCTACATCAATACAACGAATGGCCTAGGTAAAAGATAAAGCACAGGGAAGATGAAATGGTAAATGCAACACCTGTGCTAAAAAACAGAAGAAGAAAAATTAATACAGCAGGGAATAATGCCTTCCTAAAACACCTCCTAACCCTAATCTTCTTCTGCATAGAACAACAAAACAATAGCAAACAAAACATTCCTTCCCTCCAGAGACATTTCAACCCATTTCAAACAGATAGAGACACAGATAATTAATTTGTATGTAATACAATAAGGAGATATTAGAGTTATAGATCTATCCCAATGTGTAGGATTGATTTACCATCTAATGGTATTGATGAAAGGATGCCTATTAGATGGCGTTACATCTAACACAGTTCCACACATCATCCTCTTTATTTAACTCACTGCAACTATCCAATGTTTTTGCTAAATTTATAACATTGACAGGGGTTTCAGGTGGTTAATGTTTGTGGATCTGAAATAAAGCAATTATATTATTATGTAAGGTATGTGACAGGTCTGAACGCCTTTTCTGGATGCCCATACCCTGCTCCACGTATGGCCTGCCATACCCCAAAAAATTCTTCCACCACCCCGCCCACCAAATGCATTTAGCAACACCAAAGGTCTATGTAATGGAACCCCATGTTATTACGCGGAATTTCCACCAAAGCTCATGTATATGCCACATGGTCGAGTTCAATGCATGGACCAATTCACAACTAATGATCGAGTTCAACACATAGACGAACAAACAATGAAAAAAAACATGGCCCGTCGTTAATTAAGGGAGTGTAGCCCCCCTGCACTTGCTGCAACCATCAAACTACTACAAAATTTACAACGTTACCTTGGGGTTCACCGTCGTTAACTTCTCAAGATCAAAAATAAAGTGATTGTATTATTTATTCAAGGAAAATGGCAGATCTTTAGGCCGCTTAGGATGAGTCACTCTCCATACTAGCAGCATGCTGATAAAGTTTTCCCTCCCCTGATACAGACCACTTTCCTGTAAATTTGCACTACATATTTATTTTATTATTTTTTGTCTTATGTTGGGCAATACAATGCACGTCCATAATGAATTTATAATAAAATCTGATGATAAGGGATGAACGTGTATATGTATAGAACATTGTGAGGAAAACAATACATAGAAATATACTTGAAAAAGTGTTTATTTAATTTGACTAGCAATCACACGCGAGCAGTGTAATGGAGACGCCGAAGGGGGCGCATAGAAGATGTTAAAGTTGAGGAGGTAAGTGGTGAAGGAGGAAGAGGACCTATGAACAAGGAAATGGGGGGAGGGGTGCAAGGGCAGGAAAAGTTGATGGGTGTTTAATTTTTTTCTTGTGGTAAAACTGTACGATTTAAAATCAACATGTGACCTTCTTCGCACCTGACCTCCTGAGGTAGTGACGGGACAACTAGTGTATAATGGAAATGGGTGTGTGTTTGTGTGGCGATGAACAAGCTAATGAAGAAATCTTATGTCCTCTATGCATAATATCAGGATCTGCAAATCCAAGGAAAAGAAAGTCGTCCTAACCTGATGTGGTGTAATAGAATGATCAGATAAAATGGCTACTCGGAAGCTCTAGCCAATATCGAGCTTTGCCAATATTTTGTTTACTGGTTGTGGAATATGTGGAAAGTGACTTGTTGATGCCTCGTATATATTTCCAAATAAGGTCATGGAAGGGAGAACGAGAGGCATGATGAACGACAAGGTCTGCGGGAGGTTTTTTGGTCTAGTCCAGAAAACCTTAGCCTAATTATCTACTACATTCAACACAGACAGTTGTGAAATGATGTTGGGTGGAAGTGGCGATGATCTAAATACTAATGCATGCAAACCATTGTTGATGTTTAATTGGTTAGTAATCATGTTGGGTTGTGGGACTTGGGGATCACAACCATAAACTCGTGGAGGTTGTGGTCTATGTATGGTAATACACATAATCAAGCCCTATTGCCAGGATCAGTCCAATAATCACAGGGTTGATCAGCTGCAATGTTTAGTGTGTTTAATTTTAATGTCTTCTTAGAATACCTAGCAGGTGTGTGTAACACTAACAATCATAAACCTATATCAATGTCGGTCAATAACTTAGGTTTGCTGGGTTGTGGGACCAATGGATCACAACTGAATGTTTTCTCTTGTTTTGGACCTTTGATGGTCATGCAGAATGAATTGAATTGCTCTTGATAAAGCAAACTAACAATCAAAGGAAATTTAAGCTATGTTTTTTGTATTTTCACAGTATATCCAAACAAAACAATGAAAGTAAACTAATCTAGCAAAATTAAATCTTTTTTGATCTTTTCTAGGATTTTAAACAATACTTCTTGTGTAATAACTGAAATTAAATACAAGTAATTAGTTGGTTGTAGTTAATTACTTGTGCAAGTATGTGAATATAGATCTAAAACAACTGAACTAATATAATAAAACCCCTTTTAACCATATCTCATAGGTAGAGAACAAATCATATCTCTTAGAAGAGCTATTGTTCCCCAAAACTTCCCTGGTAATGTCAACGAACAAACTTTCTAATTATTTGATCTATTTATAATTATTTGATTAACTTAAATGAAAATTTTTATACTCTATTGGAAATGGATTTCAAATGAATAATTAAGAATTGATAACTTGAACAAATGAAGAAAACAAACAAATAATTCCAACCTAGATAAGAAAGAGCTTTGGAAAATCTGGTTGTATCTATTTTTGTCCCCTCATATTATCCTTTCTTTCTCTGTGTGTCCCTATGAGTTCAAGGAATTAGGAATGCAAAGGTAGAAGCAAGAGTAGGCGCTTGACCAACGAAATATTAAAGGAAGTCTAGTTCCAATGCAAGTAGAAGAGAGATAGCACAAGAGATCTGAGCTTGGGTATGCAATTTCTAGTAGGATTGTGGCAGCAATGCTATGCAAGACACACAAAATTCTCTAGCCATTTTCTTTAATACAAGAATTTAATATATAGGAATTGGTTGGGATGTGCCTTCATGCACAAGGAAGCCTTGGAGTGCCAAATAATTGGGTGAAGAGGCAGTTCAACTAATTAAATCTATTTAAAAATCTAAGAGGGAGGGAATACCATGCAAGCAAGACTATTTTAAGGAAATTTTGTTCACAAATGCACCCTATAAGTCGAATTAAGTGAAATCAAGCATGTTAAAACACACATGAAGCATTCTAGAGAAATCTTGTATGACCATCGCCCTGCCTAGGTGGTGGTCCAAGAACCACTTCCTATGCAAGACAGCGGTCCTGGCACTAAAGGTAAAATTTGCATAGAGGAATAGAAAGCTAGAAAAATCATGGAAAAGATAAGTACAAGTATCTAGGAAACAAATATGCACTACATATGAGCTTAGGAACTCGAACACCTTCTGAAAGGACACGAATCATCACTGGGGACTTTTGTAACTATTTTCTGACAATGTAGCACATGCAAAATCGGGTGCATACATATTGCCCCCTCGAAGAATTTTCTTAGCCATGAAGAGGCATAAATTGTAGATTCTGAGTATGGCATTCCCGAAATGGGGAGTTCAAAGTTTATTCCTGACACGCCCGTGTGCTGAAATGTCGTTGTCTAAACTCCTACTATCTACAAAATGAAAAGAAGAATCAAGTACAAATGGATAAAATATCAAAAAAATAAACTCTAAATTAAAATGACAAGAGGACTTGTCATTTGTTAGAGGATAATAACTTACCTCTGCCAGTGCTCTCCTCCTATGAACACATGCACTCAAAACGTGGTTACAACAACACACACACACACACACACACACACACACAAAGATATATATATATATATATTAAACAAACCCATTTTTTAGTTCATTTGAGCTCTAGACCTACAGTGACCATTTTCATCGAAAGGATAGTCGAAACATTTGTTGTGAGATCGTGATCATACCTCCACAATTGGAAGGTCGACCCGCGCGGTATAATGTTATTTTTTCTCACTTACGTATTTTTAAACATAAAATGTAAAAATTCTTAAAAGTTTTCCTAGGAGGGGTCATTTTTGAAATTTCTTACTTTAAATGAGTCTCTAGGGGGGGGCCTATAGGGTAGTCTTTTGTTTTGTCAAAAATGGGTCTTTTTTCATGGTTTTGAGTATTTTTAGGGTTACAAACCCATTTGGTGAACTGAATCAGGATCGCCCCCCCTACACCGGGTGGTGGTTCAGAATAGAATGACCAAAACTTATGTTATCTTGACTTTTTCTAATTTTTTGATGTTTTGTCATGTTTTTTATGAGATTTTTCCTTGAAATGTGTTATTAACTTGATCCTTTTATGTGTTTTGGTGAATGTAGAAGAAGGAAGAATACATCCGTTGGAGTCAAGAGAGGGAGTGTGATTAGCTCACAGCCATTTTGGATCAGTTGACTCAGGCTAAGACAAATACTTTTCAGAGAGCAGGGATATGAAGGATTACACGGGTGCCCCATGTTACTCCTACTAGCCACATATTAAGTGACTTAGTTTCTTACTAGGATGCATACCGGAACACTTTCTAGTTGCTAGGTGCTAGGGGTGAGTGGAATATCACCATGGGGGATGTGTACCATATTCTTGGGATTTCGATACTGGAGAAGAGGTTGAACATGAAGACAACATGATCTAGATCTGAGATGACTCAGTGGGCTATCTACATTGGGGATGTTATTGTATCATTTGGATCAAAGAATGGGATAAAGTTTTGATCCATTGCTACTGCTCCCCATCCCTATCATTTGTAACACCATCATGGGTATCTTAGCCTCATGATCTATTAGGGAAAAGGGAGGTGACACTCTAGTTTACTGTTGCGCTCCCATTGTTAAACATATTGAGCTATACGACCGTATTTCTACTTGGGGAGCATACATGCTTGGGACCACTTACCATGATTTATACAGGGTTGTAAGGCTACAGAGACATACATTGAGCCAACTCACACTAGTCATGAGCTGGGTATATGAGCGCATTACCCCCTATGGGAGGGGAGTTCCAGTACAGGACCCGGGGGCCATAACAGAAGCTAGGTGGATAACGATGTCAGTTCTCAGGGTACATCATCATCCAGTGGATTGTTTAACTACAACAGACATGGTGGCCACTCCTTACCAGGACATGGAAGGGTTGTGTTGGTAAGAAGGGACCATAATGGTAGTTTTCTCCACTATTGGTCAGTTAGTTGAGATGATAGGGATAGTTGAGATCCACCCATTCAACCTAGGTCCTCAGAAGTCTAGCCTCTCCTACATTGATATGCTTCCTCCAGTGACACCTATGTACATGACTGTTCAAGAGGCCCGAAAGGGCCCTAGAGGAGATCCAAGTTGGACAATGGTTACCCTAGGAGTATCTATTATGGTCAGGTGAGTGGTTTGTGCCTGATGGGAAGATAGTGCCCTTCGAGCACCTTTACTCCATATTGATGCCACTCCCACTCACATTGGGGAGGAGGATGAGCCTATTGACATGGATTCTAAATCTAAGGAGTACATAGGAGATGAGACTGAGGAGTCAATTGGAGAGGATACAAGTGATGAGGGGTTAAGTGGTGAGGCCAGTTGGATAACTCATATGGAGGAGGAGGAGAGTGACCCTGAGTGGCATGACACTCTGGATATGCTGAGAGTGGAGCAGGAGGAGGTAACATTAGATAGGGAGACCTTGGTCTCATAGGATCCACTTCCCTAGGATGAGGGAGGAGATGAGGGATCCATTATGGTTTCGCATGTAGCCTCAAGTGGGGAGGAGGCATGCCAGGTACCTGTAGCAGTACCTCCATTAGTGTCAACTGAACCTACATGGATTCTGGGAGATCTAACTATGTTGATACTCTTCTCCTTATCTTTTCAGTTAGAAACATTAATTGGTATTCCTCTTTTTTTTGTAATTTTCTAACTCGTCATTTCTTCTTCTTCTTTTTTTATTTCAACGACTGCACAGGAGTCGCGAGAGCTTAATCGATGTGTTTTCATGGACACCTTTCTGATCCCCTTGGGGAAGACCCAAGCTGAGCTGATTGAGGATACAAGCCAACCACTTAAAGTCAGAAAACACACTGATGTGTTTGTACCCATCTAGAGGGCAACAGATGTCATGAATTTTCTCTGTACTCAGGTGATTGCATATGTGATTGTTGAGTGATTGATGAGGTGAAGTCACTCTCACAATGAGACTGACAGCTAGTGGCCAACACAACAAGAACTCCCATCATTCAATACATTCTCATCATCATAGCAATAGTAGGAGTCTTGTACGTAACCGTGCACCATCACAACGATCCCAAATGGATTGACAGGCCATAGGGCCCTTTATTGCTTAGATGTCATTTCTGGGCATTATATGATTTTCTTGTATATTTTTGGCTCATTGCGAGCGTTTTGACCATGCCTAGTGTGTGATGGAATTACACCTGAACTCGATTTATTATGATATATATAGACTTTTCTTTTTGATTCAGTAATTCACTATATCTGAGTTTAATTCTTCGTGGTTCATTTCATATGTATACTCTAGATGTTTTTAGAATTTCCATTATTATATGCTTTTCAGAATGTATGCAATGGATATGAATTTTAATAGAATGATTTCCTTTTTTATTTTGTAATGCTGATATATGATAATTCGCACACATTGTAATGCTAAACTTTAGTTTCTCCAAGCAATTTTCACTAGTTTGTGTTGTTTTGGAAAAATGTGGTGATAAAGTGATGTGATAGAAAGATTGAAATTTCCCCATTCCTAGCCCCACACAACTAGTAAGATGAGAGATCTCATCACCAAGAGCTAAGAGGGGCATAAGTCACAAAGATTTGTTGAATGGAAATGATGAGAGAGAAAGACAAGTATTTGACAAAAACCAAATTGAGAACCTACTACTTGACTCTATGCAATTTTTCTACATAGTTTAAAATGTGAATTTATTTCCGGATTATATAGAATTAGATCTATAGATGGCTACTTGGTTGACAAAATCTGGTTTTAAGGTTTTAAACTCTTTTCTTAATTTTAGACATCTAACTTACTTTGTTTGGATTTATGATTTCACTATTTATGAATGAACTACGATAAATTTATAGTTTGTCAAATAGACCCCCTACACCTTTCCCCATGCTATCAGTAGGAAGTATGAGCTTATCACCACAGACAAGGCATACGCGATTAAGGGCACTTCCCTCGTTTCCAAACTGTACATATAGTAAGAGGTGTAGGTTCAACACCGAAGGTTAGTACGGAAAAGAAGTGCGTAAAATAAATTTTTATTTTATTTGCAGTTGACCCATTTATCTAGGAAAACATATTAGAATGTTCTTATCTCCAAATATATGTATATTAGGATAGATGTGACACCATGAACCTTCTAGAGTAGACCATAGGAAAGGACACCTAATCTAAAAGAAACTATGAGTAGAACCAAGTATGCAAGCCTTGCTATGGTTAATGTCAAAGATTTTATTTTCTTGTTTGAAATGATAATATGATTTTGAAATGGTTGATTATATCATGAAGATTTGAAGGGATATGATTTGAAATGTTTTTCCCAATATTTTCAGAAGTTTTAGGAATTTTTATGAGAATAAGTCCCTTGATAACACATTTAAGAAATAGAGAAGTAGATGAAAATACAATGTGGATGCAGTAATGTACATATGTTAATGTAGGTGGATTATGCGTAATACCTCTTTAGGTGAAGAGATTCAATGGATTCATTAAAATCTTCACCTTCTAGTGTACACAACTAAAATGCCCCATTTTTGTAGTCTTCGATTACTCGATATGGTCCCAACCACCTGGGCATGAACTTCCTGACTTCAGTGGTCTTTTTGTCTATCTAGCTAACATGTCCTAATACCACATCTTCCTCATATATTTCATGTTCATAACACGTTTTGTTATACTACTAGCATATTCTGTCACCATAACCTATGTGGCGTTGCTTGGCATTAAGCCTGGCTTCATCAAGGCTCTCTAATTAAGATATTCACGTCTCTCGATAGGCTTCTTCTCCCCAAATTCACTGTAGTGAGATGCAGAGACTTGCTATTTTGAATTCAAGTGGTAGAAGTGTTTCTACATCTAATACTAACAAAAGAGGGGTTGCCACTGTCGGTGTTGTTATTGACATCTGATAGGCCCATAATTCTAGGTATAAATTTAAATGCCAATCGCATTTGTTTTCCTTAAAAATTTTAAGGAGAATGGATTTCAATGTTTTGTTTGTTGCCTCATCCTGTCCATTGGTCTGAGGGTAATATAGAGAGATCATTTGATGGTTTATCTTTATTTTCTCACATAATTCATGTACCTCATCATTTTTTTAAAGATGTGCCATTATCTAAGATAATGATTTACGAAACACCATACATACAAATGATCTGGTTTAGAATGAACTTGGTGATCATAGAACCTAGAATGGTGGTAAGAGGCATGGCCTCTACCCATGTTTTCAAGTAATTTATGGCCATGACTATAAAACTATGGCCATCAATTAATGAGGGGGAAAATTTCCCTATAAAATCTAGACCCCAGGTGGAAAAGGGCTATGGTGTCACAATCGATTACAAATCCTGCACTGGTATGTGGATCTCATGGGAGAACTCTTGGAATATTTGGCACTTATGTACAAATTCTACAATATTATGTTCTAATGTGGGCCAGAAATAACCCATCTAATGTATTTTTCGAGTAGTGACATGGCCTCTGAAGTAACCCCCACATACTCCACTATGCGATTCAAAATGAATCTTCTTATATTCTTCCTCATTAACACATCTTAATAACATTCCATCAAAGGCTATGCGATAGATAACTTATTCCAGAATCACGTACTTAGCAGTTATAATGTGTAACCGTCTCCTTTGTTGATATGTATCCACCTCAGGGTATGCCTTGTCCACAATGAAATTGATTATGTAGGTGTAACAAGGGAACATAATGATTGGGGACTTGATCTCTACATGGTATATACACTCATTTGGAAATTCTAAGTCAACTAGGTTTCCTTCGTCCATTGGGTTATCAGCTAACCAATCCGCAATAACTTTTCCTTTTACAGACTTTTTATTAACAAAGGTTAACTCAAATTCACCGATTAACGTTATAAAGTGCTTGACCCTTTTAGACAACGAAACCTTGAATTAGATAAGTCTGCAAATTATTGGTTTAATGACCACCCTTTCTTCTTATTTTAGCATATAATGTCTCAATCGATTTGTTGCAAACACTATACCTAGGCATTCCTTTTTTTGCCTATGTGTAACGTGTCTTGTAATCGAGCAATATTTGAATAATGAAATAAAATGCACGTTCACACTTATCATTGTCTTTCTGAGCTAACATCCAAGCTAGTGAAATATTTTTTTTCCCTTGAATATAGAATGAGAGGTTGGTCTCGTTTAGGAGGCATAAGTGTTTCACCTCAAATTATGCGATAAAATAGATAAGGTAATGGTTAAGGAGGAGTACCTTTGATTATGTAGATGGTATGTGCACGTTGTAGAATTTGATTAGATTGAATGTGAGAGCTTACATTTGGCTAGGAGGAATAACCTGTATAAGAATAAAAACAAGACCACAAAATGATGTTAAATAGGAAATGACAGTGGACTGCCTAGCAATTGTTAGTTTTGGAAAGTGAGATACTTCCTAGATGGTTGTCAAGCCACTATTTTTATCAAATTAAAATAATTAAATACAAGAAATAAAGGTCTTATTTCTAACACTTTGATTTAGGTATCTCAAAACGTTATCAAGACACTATATTAACTAGAATATTAAAATACAAACTAATCTAGCATTACGTAAGGTATGTTTCTAGTTGGGGAAGGTCACAGAGGTGTTAGGTAAGGTCACAGGGGTGTCTGGTAGGGTCTAGGTGTAGTTTGATTGAGTTATGGGTTGTTTGGTGGAGGTTAAGAAAAATACATAGTGATTGATATCGGTACGGAGGTGAGACCGATGACAGTTAAGGTGAACAACATCGGTAGGAGAAATTGGCAGTAATTTTAAAAAGTAATTTTTGAATTCTCTTTGATTGCAAATAGAATGAATGGACAGTGGTTGAGTTTGTAATATTACCAAGAAGACTCACAAATGCATATGGGGCAAGTATGGAGAGCGAAAAATCCCTAGGTGGTTGGATTGATGGATTGGTGAGAAGGTGGAGATAAAAGAATATAAGGAGAAGTAAAGTATAATGAAAGAGGTAATAAACCTACACTTTAAGCAAGCACAATATGATTAAAATCACGTATACTTACTTGTATTTATAGATCTGGTTGGTGAAGGAGGAAAATAGTTGATCCATGGAGATATTTTGGGTTCAATGTTGCGGAAATACTCCCAGAGTGTTCTCGTGAGTATTCCAATGCCTTCGAATAAGAGCCAGATGTTTTCTTGGGTCTGTGGTTGAATATTTTGTGTTATCTAAATGCTGAGAGGATTTTGATTCATGCTTAAATGTAATAGAACTCCCAAAACTAGAAATGACAAACCCATGTAAAAATTTGCAAAGTTTTATATAAAGGAACCGATGGTGGTTAGGTGACAGGTTTCAGCTAAGGAATAATCGGCGTCAGTTAAGGAAGGAAAGTAACAGGTTTACCAAAATTAGGAATATCTTGCTAGATTTGGTGTGCTTTATCATTGAGTCTACTTCGAGAAGTGGATTTCATGTGAGAGAAGGCAGGAAGAACTTAGAAAAGGTCTAGTTAGGTTTAGGAAGAAGTCTTAGTTAGTTAATTCAAGTTAGTGAATCAACATTAGGAGTTATAACTCAGTGATGACTTATTCTTGAGGTTGATGACTTAGTCAGTGTGAGTTAAATGCCCCTAGAATGCATCCAGGGTGAGGTTTCATGGTGAGGTGGAGGTGTGAGGGTGAAATTAATTTAAAAATAAATAAATAAATAAATAATGTGAAGGTAAATGTATTAATAATACTGAGTAATGAGGCCATGGTGTGCATAATTAATTGAAAGGTTCCAAGAGGAGTGTGACCCAAATTTGGTGTCTACATTTTCCCCTTTTTTCACATAGCTTTGTATTGATAAACGACGTAGAAAAAAATAGGAAGTTGATGTCCCAGGTATAAGCGGAGGTTAAGTTTCCCCAAGTAGGGTTGAAGGTGATCCCCCTCAAACAAGGAATGGATGAGGTAGGAAAGGTTGTCAGTGAGTGGTTTTTATAAATATGTTATTGATGAAAGTGAGGGTCAGTGGGGAAGGTTATGGTCATATCAGGTAATGGCTGGGACTGGTAATGGGTAATTGCAATCAAATGCACACACACGTATAAATTCAATACAATACCAGGTGGAAGAGCTTCCAAAATATATGTTGTTAAAGGTTGATAGGTTTTATCTAAAAGATGTTGAAGTGATTTAGGTATGCAAGGTATAGGATATGTGGTCCTGAAGAAAAATAAGGTCAGGTTTAGGAACGGGTAATATGTTTTGTTCTATGGCACCAAAGGTATGATCGAGATAACAAATCACAGAATTAGGAAAGGTAAGGTCATTAATTTGAAAAACATAGGTAGAAGCATCACAAAGTATATAAAGTACACAAATTCGAATGGCGTAAAATAAGGTTCAAGTCAGGCTATGTCGGTCTTGGCATAAGTAAGGCTAGGGTATAGGTAAATAAAATGTCCCTAAAAACAATTAAGGAAATGCACATGTAATTTAGGCTTGTGGATGAGTTATAATAGCTGTCGAGAAGGGTACAAGATGTTTGGAAAAGAAAATTTATAGGTGAAGGGGGCCTAATGTGGGAAAATGATTATTTTGGGTGGTCGATGTTGGTTAAAGAATAACATGCATCGGTTTGCGAGGGCACGACATGACCGACGTCGATCATGTTGATTTGGGGATAAAAAGTAAAATTCATGTTTTTACGGATTTATTTGTTACTTTTTACTTTTATAAAATGATGGAGATAGAATCATAAGGTTTGAAATTTATGGGATGGGGTATTAAGTAGAGTTGGTGAGCCACACTAGCATGTGATTGGAATTCGATAGGTGGGTCCACAAGATCCATCAAAGTGATTTGATTGGCTGGGATATTTGTGGTGTATATTGGTTTGACAGAGGCAGGAGAGGGAGAAGGTGGACCACCGGCATAGAGAAAATTGGTGCCACCAAGTAGGTGGCACCGACTAGAGGTCAGATGCATTCTAAAACCTCTTGTTTAATTTTAAAATTGTGTTTTGAATGAATGCATTTGAGGGAGGTTTTTTTTTATACAAATATGGGTGAAAATGGGTGAAATTGAGCTAGGAAAAGATAAATTTAGATTAAATAGGGTGGGAAATAAATGCAGGTTAAATTTGGGTAGGGTGGGATATGTTTTAGGTAGATTTTAAGTGATTTTTTGTGAAATGGCGCATAGGGTTTTTGTTTTTTTTGCCAATACAGAGACTGACGTTAGTCAAGGGTTGTCGGAGGGATAAAGGGTGATTGAAACTAGTCAAGGTGACTGGTACCACTCACGGCAACCAATACCGGTCACTGTAAAAAGTGACCTGTCGAGAGAAGGGCTAGATTTAAAATGTAAACAAGTGAGGTAGGGGTATGTGAAGAATTATGTCGATGTGTGATAGGTAAGTTGGTGAAATGATATAGATATTGGGTGAGTAGGATGATGGAGACAATAGGTATTTAAGTGAATTAGGTAAGGGGGTAGGTATCGAAAACTAGGTGAGGGGTGGGTAGGATTGATGTGTTTTAGGTATTGTGTGCTACAAATAGGGATAAGTGTTAGGTGGGTTTGACATGTGGATAATAGGTTATTTTAGAGGTTTGTGACTTCATGTTGTTGGTTTGGATGGTACAGGAAAGAGATCATTTGACGATGAGATATAGAGTACCACCCCTACTAGTATAGATGATGTTGAGTGTGACAGCTAAGGAGTTAGAGAACCTAGTGGAGGTGGGACTCATTTTTATCAAGCACTATAGATTTATAGTCTGATATCATAGCTTGATAGTCACTCTCATTGATAGATGGGACTCAGTGACCAATACCTTTAATTTACCGACAAGCGAGATGACCGTCACATTAGAGGAGGTGTATAGGATCCTATGGATTCCTATTGTTATGGAGATAGTGTATTCAATGTCTTCTGAGGCATCAGTAGAGCTAATAGTGGCAGTATTTAAGGAGGTGATGGGCCTGCTGAGTTATTTTTTGTCATGCAAATGTGCAACATGGAAATGGTCAATTTCCAAGCATGACAACTATACCCCTGTACTAAAATTTTCATGTTTTATCATTCTGAGGAACCTAAAGTATTCCTAGTCAGTCTAGTAACCTCTCAATTGGTGTTAATTCATTCCCCTAGGTGATTTAGGAAAGTCAAATCAAACCCCCTAGATGATTTTAGGAGTTCTTGAAAAATGCTCTCTCTCGGCAGTGTTAAGAAGGGCTATCACTGGCCTTCCCAAGACTAGAGAAAATCCTTGGAGTAGAGTGGAGGATCTAAATACAACATGGAGGTTAAATGAAGGCTAAGAAACATTATGAAGCATAGTGCACAGGCCAAAAATGTTACTTCACTTCAGAATCTTATTTTGGGAGCTACAGATAGAGTTAGGAGAAAAACAAAACATATTCAAAAACGTAATTCCAAGCTCTACAAGATGGTAAAATCATTTTTTCACAAAACTTTGACATAATAGTTTTGAAAGAAGGTTTTCTCATGTACATATGGAGTAGCAGATTCAAAATATTATTTTACATGTATAAAATGGATTTATCAATACTTGATACCTAAACTATTGGATTCAAAATTCCATTTCTAATCAATATCGTATAAAATTTCATCAAAAATGTCCATTGCGAGCTCAAGATATTGCCAAGTTGCTCTCAAGGTTTGAGAGTTAGTCAAATTTTTAGCTCCAAGAGATTGGTGGGATTTTATTTCCCTGACGTCCCTCAATGTCTAGGAAAACAAGGTTGGGAAAATGCTCCCATCCTCAAAGAATCCCTCTAAACTTGCATATGACTTTCAGGATCGTCATTTCATCCCCCAAGTGCTTGTGGGAGCTCAAAGCCTTCACCGTTGGACTGTTGTCATGCATCATCACCTGGAGCACTATGGGATTTGATGTCACTCATATCCCTTTGAGGTGAGGGACATCAAACATGGAAACATGCACCCATACCCTAAGGATAATCCTGGTCACTCATGTGACCTATTCAAGAGAGAATTTCCAACCCCAGGTGTTTGCTAAGCCTTCATTCCCTGTCGTTAGATCTCTGCCATGTCTTATCATCTTTATCACCACGGAAATTGATGTCCCTCAAGTACCTTTGAGGTGAGGGATGTAAGCGACATAAAAATGTTCCCATCCCCTTCTATGTATTTTTTGAATAAATTAAATATGGCACTTAGCCATTATTTCCCCCCATTTCTTCTTCACAATTTACCTTGCCATTCCTCTGTAATTTGTCTACCATCGCTTGCTCACACCTCGTCCACCATTGATGCTTTGAACTATCTCTACCACAAAAAATAAACACTCAAATCCATGAAAATACATAGGTCTTAGGTGACGGATTGATCAAAAGTGTTAAAGAAACGAAGAACAAGGAGAAAATGAAGATTTTTTTACTAGGTAACCATGAAGTCACCGAATAAAAAAAAATCATATCTTTCCCAGATACAAGTCAAATTAAGGTGCCATCTTTTGTATACTTCCAAAATTTTAAAGATGATCAAGATGTAACAAATGAGAGTTCAAATGGTGCCCTAAATCATTTGTTCCAACAAAAATCCCATTTTAAGCCCTAGCTCAGGTTTGTTGGATTTCCCAGCAATCTGATGGTCAGATTGAGATTAAAAACTTGCCGATAAAATCCAAATGAAAAACCTATCACAATGGAGTTGTTTTCATCACGAACATCCAGATAAAACTACACCTACAAATTTTGAGATCCATTAATGGTTGTCATGGTAGCTTCGTGCTCGAAGCCACTACCAGGTGAAAATTTTAAATTTTATTTCTAGACATCTAGTGGGTAAAATTATGTGAAATTTAGAGGATGTGATTGTGATGACGAGATGAATACAAAAACATATGTTCCCGTCGAAAATAGTAAGTGTTAGAAATAAACTTTCTAAAAATAGCCAAGTTTTCCTATACAAAACTTTCCTGAGATGAAGGTAGTGTGCACAGGATTGAATGAAGAATTTCACCACATCAATATGGTAAAAAAGAAGAATCTAAATTACCTCTTATTATAAATAGTAAGTCTCCCATGTGGGTAGTCACTAAAAATGGTAAGTCATACTAAAGGGGTAGTTTGGAACAACCGGACATAGAGGGATGATCATTTAGGTGTACACCATCATTCGGGATCATCCATTGGCATTGGTAATAGGGAATTCGAGATTCATCTCATATAATTCAACAATGTATCCCGAAACTCACTTCATGGCTCGAGGTTACAGGAGTATCCTATGTGAGGTGGAAGTTGTGGTCATTGGTAGAACCATTCAGTAGTGTTTTTAAACACTTATTCCAAAGCATTTGTGAGCCAATTTTGAAGGATTTTTTACCACGAGTTTGAAGAATAAGAGTTTGATTGCATTAAAGGTTTCCATTAGAATGAGGATCATCAAAATTCATCAGGGGCAACATATTATCTTCTTCTTCTCTCTCTCTTCTCTTCATAACCCAAACTTTATCTCTCTTTTCAGTGTTCTAATTTTACATTGGAGTTGAACTTTGTCATGTCTTAATTTTTCTAATGTAATAAATCACCTTTATGTTATAAAAAGGGACTTAAAAGTTTCTTATAAAGTTGAAAAGTGTTAAGTTGTGTGAAGACATATGAAAATGAAATTGGGGGGTAGATGATGAGTTACCTCTCATTCTATAAATTGTAAATCCATTTCAATTTAAAAGGGTTGGTTATTGATTTTATAAACACAAGAGTGCATTGATAGAACAAATGAGATAGAAAAAATTCTTCCATTCCCCTCATTCTCAAATTTCCTCCATTTCCCCACTATGTACAACTTTTCTGTGGGCAATCAATACAAGAAGAACGAGTTTCTAGCTTTCTTTGACTAAGGGATTTCATGATACTTTGTGTTCATTAAATTCTATTTGGTCTTATTGCTACTTGTAGATTTTTTTCCTCTTAATTTAGTGCATGTGATGAAGTTTCTAACTAGTTTGTGCAGGAATCTGATTTTCTACCTGTAACATTAGTTCCCCTACCTCATATTTTCACTCCCTTTTCCCACTTCTAGATAAAGTCCTCTCTAGTAAGAAATTTCTAGATTTTCTGCAGGGTCAGTGGAATGCCCCTATTGGATCCCGTTTGTAAGGGCCACCCAAAGAAATCTCACTTTAACTCACGCATGCATATATGGAAGACGCACTCGATTAAGTAGACGGACTTAGACTCCTAGAGCGTTGGCGAGAAACCCACCAAATTTTCTGCTACAAATTTTCTCGCCAACATGTTTTTGGCACCCACAGTGGGGGCATACATGGCAACATCTAGAATGCAATTGTTTGACCATAAGGTCCCAAAATACAAAAACAATCAAATATTGAAAAAAATAAACAAAGTTCATGGAAATATATTGTTTAAAGATATGCTGTCAAATTATTACATGTGACCT
This sequence comes from Taxus chinensis, assembly GCA_019776745.2. Lineage (NCBI taxonomy): Eukaryota > Viridiplantae > Streptophyta > Pinopsida > Cupressales > Taxaceae > Taxus > Taxus chinensis. Next base: position 700,237,756 of record CM034151.1, read on the forward strand.
TTTTTATTCCATATTGTCCTTTCATGTTCCCACAGCAAGAGTTTCCAAAAGCTAGCTGAAGGAAGTTATACCATGTTGATAAGGTTGAAACAAGTTGTTGATTCCAATTTTGAGGCTTTGCAAAATCTGTCAGAACAAATTAGAGATAATCCATACTTCTTCTCTGAAGCCTGCTCTCCATTTGTCTCTTCAAGTAGTTCACTTGGAAATCCTTTCAAGACTCCTATTGATACTTCCCCTTAAAATTATCCAATTTCTAAACCAAAATTTAGCATTGAGTTCCTGAAGGAAGAAGTATTTGAAAAATAATTTATAGAAGATGAAGCAGAATCAATGCCAAATGAAGAAAAAATACCTTAACACATTATTCCATGGGGAAGAAATATTGGGTTTCTCCTTCTTGAACTACCTCTTCATCATCTACTAATAAGTTCCCATAAAAAAATTCCAAAGTTCAAATGCGATGGCACACAACTCCCTGATTGATGAGAACATGTTCATCCTGAAGTTCACCACATCATGTGGTATTATTGGTGTCCAACATGATGATGTCGATGTAATATTTTTGTGGAGTCACTCCAAGAAAAAGTAATAGAATGGTTCTACCTCCTTCCTACCTGATCGATCATTGGTTGGAATGACATCAAGAATACCTTCAAGGAAATATTTAAATCAACTAAATAATTTCAGGACCCCTTTGTCTAGTTGGCTCAAGTGAAAGAAAGGAAAAGGTGAAACTATGACAGACTTCATGGCTCATTTCCAATGGTTGCTTTGCAGGATACTGGAAGAGGATTTTCCATATGAAAACAATGTCAAGAGATTCTTCATCAATTATCAATCACCAGAGGTAGGATTTGTCCTAATGAAAATTTCAACTAGTGACCATTTTAAAAGCACAAAGGATGGCCATTGAACTTTATGACGATATTATCCTCTCTTGAAATATCTAGAATCCATTGAAGGGAAAGGCCCAAAATCCTGGAGATGAGAGAACAAATTCATTGTTGCAAAAATTGGCAAATGAGATGGTGTCATTGAAAAGGTAATTTTCTGAATGATTCTTGTTTCAACAAAACCAAAAAAAATTAAATTACAAGAGCACCTTGAAGGATTTCCTTAGAATCCCTATACCATGAATTGAAATTACATGAATTCATGAAAGTGAAGAAGAGCTTGAACAAGAAAGTAAGGGTGATTCCCTAGAAAGTGATGAGTTTGAGAACGATACACAAATCAGATTCTTCAAATATTCTGGAGGTGATGAAGATTGATGAAGAAGATGCACCTAGCTTCTCATGTGCAAGTATTCACTCATTATCATTCTGAGAAAGGGGGATCTTCCTCAAGATTGTTGCAAAGTAAAATAAGACTGAATATCCTCCTGATGGGTAACTCTAAACGTTGAAAATCAGCCAAGGGTCTCCTCTCCCACCCTCCATGAAGTCCACATTTTTGAATCCTGATCCATATAGAAAATAAGAAGTCTCTAGTAATTCCAAGTAATTCTCCTGATACATCTTCTAATTCTAAATCTGAAATCTACTCCTGTAAAATCTAGTACTTTGAAAGCTCCTAGTGTACTTTTTAACATCCCCTCTATTCCCCAAAAATTATACTCCTCCCAAATATTTCCTTAATTCAAAATCATATAACTTCATCACCCTCAGCCACATCTTCTCCTTTTAAATTCATAGAATACACGAACAAAGCCAAAGTGCAGATTACTGAGACTTAATATTTGTAAACTCACCCCAAAAAATTTGAGAGATTTGTTCAATACATCAGGAGTGGTAGTTTAACACCCAATATTATAACATCAAATTCTAAAGGAGTACTACCAAACCCACCTACACTTCCCTCACAGAACATGCTTTCCTTGAGCACATCCAAGACTGACAAGCTTGATCCTTTCTACATCTCCCTTCTTGTTAGAGAATAAGAACTAAACAATTGCATAATAGATTTTGGTTCCTTAGACAACATGATGCCTTTAAAGATAACCAAGGATCTAAAACTCACCATGACTCCATGATGAGGGTCATCAATCATCACCATTAATAATCTCAATCCAGGTTTGTGTCCAAAGGATATATGCATTAAGAGAAGAAGATCTTGGAAATAAGCTCCCTTAAACACAATCCAAACTTGCATAAATTGAAAGCACACATGTGGAAATTTAAATGCACAGTTATGGAAATGTAAACACACTTTCATAAAGGAAATCAAACTTGCAGGAATAAGACACACTTGCATAAATTGAAATTGCTGAATTGGAAATAACTGAAAGATAAAAAGCACCTGCAGGTTCACAACAAAAATTGTAGTGAATAAGGATCACATAACATGAAATCAAAAGTTAACAACAAAAGGAAAACTACAAAAATAAAGAAACAAACATTAACACATTGATCCATCTTCCTTGTAATGAGTGGCCAGCTCATTCCTTGGAAGAGGACTTAATTCATACTTTTAATTCAGAACTTGCAGAATAACTTTACTTTAATAGATTAGAAAGAAAGAACAAATCTTTATTTCTTAGGAGAAAAGAATTAGATATCTGAGTGTGGAAGGTTGCATTTATAATTTATGAGTCCAACCAACTCCTTAGTTTAGAAAATACAATTTTATCTTATCTTTATTCCAATCCTAAGAACTAAGATCTCCATCTCCACAAAATATGGAGAGAGATAAATTATTGAAGTCAAAGTCTTATTTTACTTATTTTAGGAAGATTTGTTCCCAAATATTCTCCTTGCTTTTCGGTAACAAGAATCATGATGAATTTATTCCTCTACATTATTGGAAGGTGGATTTTCCTCAAAATATTATTTTGACCAAATACCTTTCTTGGATTTTCCATTTGACTTTGCTATTTTTGACTGTGGAAATTTTGACACTTTTTTGATACGCTTTTTCCTTGAACCGCAGTTCACTAAAAGTTAGATTTATCTTTGGTGAAACCTATTGAAAATATGAATGAGGTTTTTTTTAAACCCATTGCTGTGAACAAAAATCAATCTCATATTTTCCGTTTGACTTTTTTGTTTCTATTTATGGAACTTTTAGCGCTCGTCTGATACACTTTTACTCAGACTACATCTCACTAAAATTTAGATCTCTCTTCATTGGTAAAACTTGTAGTAAATCTAAATGAGATTTTTGTCAAACACATTTCTATGAACAAAAGCCTCTCTCAGATTTTCCATTTTAATTTTTTGTTTCTATTTATGGAACTTTTAGTGCTCATCTAATACACTTTTCTTTGGACTGCAACTCACTAAAAGTTAGATCTCTCTTTATTGGGAATACTTGAAGAAAATCTGAATGAATTTTTTTAATCACATTCTTATGAACAAAAATTTCTCTGAGATTTTTTATTAGATTCTTTGATCTTTCACACTTCCTCAAAAATGGTCAAAATTTGTGATTTTCATAACTAAGCCTGCGAGTTCTGGAACTAATCCTGCGAGTTCTAGAACTAAGCCTACGAGTTCTAGTTTTAAGCCTGTGAGTTCCGGAACTAATTCTTTGAGTTCTAGAACTAAACCTACAAGTTCATAAACTAATCCTGCGAGTTCTGAAGATAACTTAAAACAACTATAACTTTTGCATGCGATCTCAGATTCAGATGATTATGTTTTTGAACTTGCATAATTTTTTTAGAGGAATCTGAATATGGAATCAGATTTGATTTTAGATATACAATGCATGATCAATTCCACTTTTCCTAATACTAGCATTATCTTTCCTTTATGGCCTACATACACAAGACTTTACATCTTTTCCCAAATAATTAATAGGATTAGTCAACAAAATAGATAGCGAAGGAATTTTAAAGAATTAACAAGATATATATCATATATTCTATCTTAAGTAAACTATAAGTTCCTAGATTACATTTAATCAACTTTTAAAGATAACCTAGAAGGACAAAATAATGGTAATTTATGGCCAATTTATGGCCTCATCATTTCCCCACACTTAATCTTATGCATATCCTCATGCATTATATTATTATCTCCTCTTATTAGAGTCTTCTCCGCATTGAGCTTATGCATGTATGCATTCCATATATAGTTCAAAGACAGGCTCTTATGGATCTCCTTCTACTATTTTTAATTTTTTTTCTTGTACAACAGGTTCTTGTGTGGATCTCCTTCTATTATTTTTAATTTCCTTTCCTATATAACAAGTTCTTGTGTGTATCTCCTTTTATTTTTTTTTATTTTCTTTCTTGTATAACATGTTCTCATGTGGATCTCCTTCTGTTGTTTTCGATTTTCTTTCTTGTGTAGCAGGTTCTTGTGTGGATATCCTTTTGTTGTTTTTGATTTTATTTCTTGTGCAGTAGGTTCTTGTGTGGATCACCTTCTGTTGTTTTTTATTTTCTTTCTTGTGCAGCAGGTTCTTGTCTAGATCTCCTTCTGCACTTTTTTATTTTCGTTCTTATACAATAGGTTCTTATGTGAATCTCTTTCTACTGCTTTTGATCTCCTTTCTTTTACAACGGGTTCTTGTCTGGAGATCCTTCTATTGTGTCTCATATTTAAAATCAAAATGCATACCTCATGATTCTCCTTGTCTCTCACACTTAAGCTCATGCATGTTGTTTATTCATTGCTACCCATAAATTAGACTCTAAAATTTTGATTCCAAAAATGTGTACATATTTCTCATATAAGTAGGGGAGATATGAATTTTATCTTACCTTCCTTGGAGATTTTAAAAGTGGATCTAGTTGTAATAAAATAACTTACAAGATGGCTTAAAAATAAAACAGTAGAACAAAATAAATTGATCATACCTCTAGTTGTCTTTTTCATCCTATTATTAACATGGTCAAATAGTGCTGAAAAGAAATCCACCAGGTAACAGTTGATTTCCTTTGAAGAAGAGACACCTCCTTTTTGCCTTTAATTGGCCAACAAAATAGTTTTTCAATCAAAGTTGTTTTTTCTTTCCTTCGATTGGCAAGCAAGCTAGTTTTCCAATCAAAACTTTTTGATATTTTTTTTTGCCTTTCATTGGCTAGTGATCTAGTTTTCCAATCAAAGCTTTTTAATTTTTTTTTCCTTTGATAGGCCAACAAGCTGGTTTTCCAATCAAAGCTTTTTAATTTATTTTTATTTTTTATTTTTATTTTTTTATTGAAATGATAGCATGAGAAGGATTAAAGAAAAATTTGATCCATCATCAGACTATAGTCATCAAAGTACAACGTGTGTAAAATAGGAAGCAATGTCTGAGATCTCATAAAAGCCTTTTTTTATATACTTGGTGACTCCAAAAAGATTTCTAAAAATTGTGTAGACAATTTATAGGTCTTCCAAGCTCATCTTGAATTGTGCATTATCGGAATCATCATAGTACTCTTAAAATCCTGGATTAGTGATCTCAGGAGATGGATTGTTGTTAAAGGAGAGAGTGAAGGTATCTGTGTGTCCCTCTAAAATCTGCATGCTCCTTAGTTGACAATGTTGGTGCTTTAAAATGTGCATGCTAGTATCAAGAACAGCTTTGGAAATTCCTAAAGATCTAGTCCTCAGATGTTAGTACGCAAAAAATTCTTTCCTTGATATTCACCGTAATTGCTTCCTAACGTTATACAAGCATACAAAAATAAAAAAATTGAAAGACATGAAAACAGATTTTTCTAATGGATATGGTTCATGGATTAAATTTTATTATGGGATGAAAACTAATTTGGATGGGTGGATTTATTATGAGTGAGTTTTTATTTTGGCTGTAATGAAATCCCTGAATATAGATGGAGTTAACTAGAAATGCTACCACTTCATTATTACAAACTGGATAAGTCAGTTTTTGACGAAGGTTATGTGTAATAAGATCACTGAGTTGTTAGTTGATACAAGGGGAAATGGTTGTGGTTATCAAGAATGACATATGTTATTTCATCAACTGGATCTACTTCCAGATTCAATATCAAACATCACACTTTCCTTGATCAAACATCATAGTCATTTTCTTATATACAGAGTTAGTTTGTTGTGAGATAAATATTTACAATCTAATCTTCATAACTACAGAAATGAAATTTTAATCTACTTACAAGAAATAAAATTCTAAAGAAACTACTTACCAAATACTTCCTGTCAAAGAATTTGCTAAAAGGTATTCTACTGTCACTAGAATATTCTTTTAGACAACTTCGAATCTCCTAATAACACTGTGTCCCCGGAAATGGTGCCAAAAGGATGAGGGTCTTCAATTCTTGCCATTAATATTGTCAATCTGGGTTGGTGTCCGAAGGTTGTATGCATTAAGAGAAGAAGATATTGGAAAGAAGCACCCTTAAACACAATCCAAACTTACATAAATTGAAATTACTCATGTGGAACTTTAAATGCACACTTGTGAAAATGTAAACACACTTACATAAAGGAAATCACACTTGCATAAATTGAAATTACTAAATCTGAAATAACTGAAAGATAAAAAACACTTACAGGTTCACAAAAAAAATTGTAGTGAAGAAGGATCACATAACATGAAATCAAAAGTTTACAAAAAAAGGAAAACTGTAAAAATAAAGAAACAAACATTAACACATTGATCCATCTTCCTTCGAATGAGTGGCCAACTCATTCCTCGGAAAAGGACTTAATTCATACTTTTAATTCAAAACTTTCAGAATAAATTTACTTCAACAAATTGGAAAGAAAGACCAGATCATTATTTCTTGGAGAAAAGAATTACATATCTGCATGTGGAAGGTTGCATTTATAATTTATGAGTCCAACCAAATCCTTATTTTTGAAAATACAATTTCATCTTATCTTTATTCTAATCCTAACAACTAAGATCTCCATCTCCACAAAATATGGAGAGAGATATATAATTGAAGTCAAAGTCTTATCTCACTTATTTTACAAATATTTTCTCCCAAATCTTCTCCTTTATTTTCGGTAACAAAAATCATAATGAATTTATTCCTCTATATTATTGGAAGGTGGATTTTCCTCAAAATATTATTCTCACCAAATACCTTTCTCGTATTTTCCATTTGACTTTATTGTTTTTGATTGTGGAACTTTTGACGCTTGCCTGATATGTTTTTTCCTTGGACTGTAGTTCACTAAAAGTTAGATTTATCTTCATTAGTGAAACCTATTGCAAATATGAATGAGGTTTTTGTTAAACAAATTTCTATGAACAAAACTCTCTCTCATATTTTTCATTTGACTTTTTCATTTCTATTTATGGAACTTTTAGCGCTCGTTTAATACACTTTTCCTTGGATTGCAACCCACTAAAAGTTAGATCTCTTTTCATTGGTAAAAATTGTAGAAAATATGAATTAATTTTTTATCAAATAAATTTATATGAACCAAAACCTCTCTTATATTTTCCATTTTACTTTTTTAATTCTATTTATGGAACTTTTAGTGCTCATCTTATACACTTTTCCTTAGACTACAACTCACTAAAAGTTATATCTCTCTTTATTGGTAATAACTGTAGCAAATATGAATGAGGTTTTTCTAAATCAGATTGTTATGAAAACAAAACTTTTTCAGTGTTTCCATAGATTGCCTAATCTTTCACAATTCCTAAAAAACTGTCAAAATCTGCGTGTTTCGGAACTAAGCCTGCGAGTTTCGGAACTAAGCCTACGAGTTCAACCATTAAGCCTATGAGTTCCATAACTAACTCTGTGTGTTATGGAACTAAGCTTGCGAGTTTCAGAACTATGCGTGCAAGTTTTGAAACTAATCCTGCGAGTTCCGAAGCTAACTTAAAACAACTATAACTTTTGCATATGATCTCGGATTGAGATGATTATGTTTTTGAACTTGCATAATTTTTTTAGAGGAATCTGAATATGCAATCAGATTTAAGTTTAGATATACCGTCCATGATCAATTCCACTTTTCCCAATACTAGCATTATCTTTCCTTTATGGCCTACATACACAAGAATTTGCATCTTTTCCCAAATAATCAATAGGATTAGTCAAAAAAATAGATAACAAAGGATTTCTTAAGAATGAAAAAGATCTATATTCTATATTCTATCTTAAGAAAACTATAAGTTCCTAGATTACATTTAAATTCACTTTCAATGATAACCTAGAAGGACAAAATAAAGGTAATTTATGTCCAATTTATGGCCTTATCATTCCACTCAATGGCTCTTATTACTCCCTAGATTAAAAATAGGTCCCAGTTGTAGGGAAGGTCAAATATGCACAGGTGGCTCTCGCTAGATTTCTAGACAAGAAAATTTCAGCGATGATCTTGGTAGTAGACATTTTGGCTTTATTTGGAATATTAATAATTCGAAGATTCTACCAAGACTTGGTAGGGAAAATTCAGATGAATTGGTCATCCACAACCATACCAGTTAAGGGAAAATGGAGAAATTTCTTCCAAACAAGAAGATGAGGTAGATAGTGTGAAGTCCAGAAGCCTAGAAACAAACATCTTGTATAAAGATACCAAGCGATTGAATCACTTTGTGATAATCGAGGAGGAAGAGGATATTCCAATCTTGATAGGGTGATACATTCCTTCCTAGAGAGGCATGGAACTTGAAGAAGAATTGAGGAGATTTGAGTTATGAAAGGGCAGCCCTGAATTTCCAGATGATGCAAACCGTGATGAAGAGGAAATTGTTCTTGATGATTTTCAAACAAAAAAATCAGCTTATGTGTTTATCCGTGATGAAGAGATATTCTCATTCCCATCTGAAGAAGAGGACCCCCTTGATCACCTCACCCAAGAAGAGACAATATCATCTTTCGATGCATCCACGAAAGGTTTGAAAGAACTGTTTGTGCAAGAACTACTAAGAGTTACTGAAGAAATAGAAGACCCCGAGCTTAGTCTTGAACTCATGATGCAAGCCATGAATTTAGAAGACAAGTGTGAATATGAATTGGAAGCCTTGACCAGTGTGAAGATGGGCTATGCTGAAATAAATTAAGATGAAAAATTAGATGTCCCTCTTGAGCCAATGATTAATGGATGCAATGATGAAATCAAGGTTTTTTATTTCCCATTTGAAGAGGAAGACTCTTTCTATGATGAATAAATTAAGGAAATTATTTTTGAGGCCTTTAAATTTGAAGCACCTCTTGAAAAAGGAGTGATAAAATGTAGTGATTCCCAAGATGGTGAAGTAATCCCTCTAGAAAGTGATGAGTTTGAGAATGATACACAAATCAAATTTTGTGAATATTCTAGAGATGATGAAGATGATGAAAAACATGCACCTAGCTTCTCGTGTGTGATATTCACTTGTTCTCAGTATGAGAAAGGGAGATTTTCCTCTATAATTGTAAAGAAAAATAAGACTGAATATCCTCCTGTGGTGACTCCATAAAAAAAATCTGTCGAGGATCTTCACTCTCACCCTCTTTGGATTCTGCATTGTTGAAGCCCAATCCTATAGAAAATAAGATGTCTCAAAAAAATCCATGTAAGTCTTCCGATGCCTCTTCTAATTCTAAATCTAAATTTTCTCTTCTAAAATATAGTACTTTGAAAGCTCCTACTGTACCTTTCAAGATCCCCTCTATTCCCCAAAAATCTACTCCTACTTCTCAACCTGTCCTAAATCCAAAGGATGTCCCTTCATTACCATCAACCTCATCTGATCCTTTTGAATTCATAGAATACATGAAAAAATCCAAATTGCAGATTACTAAAACTGAATATTTGTGGACTTGGCCTTAACAATTCGAGAGATTTATTGAATACATCAGGAGTGGTAGTTTAACACCAAATACTGTAGCTTCTAGTTCTAAAGGAATAATACCAAACCTACCTATACCTCCATAATAGAACATGCTTTCATTGAGTACATCCAAGAATGATAAGGTTGAACCTTTCTATGTCTCCATTTTCGTTAGAGAATATGTATTAAAAAATTGCATAATAGATTCGAGTGCCTTCGACAATGTGATGCTTATAAAGTTCTTCAAGGCTTTAAAACTCACCATGAACCCAACTGGTAGCTCTTATTACTCACTGGATTAAAAAGAGGTCCCACTTATGGGAAAGGTAAAAGATGCACAGGTTTCTCTCGCCATATTTCGAGACAAGAAAATTTCAGTGATGATCTTGGTAGTAGACATTTTAGCTTCATTTGGAATGTTACTAAGTCAAACCTTTTGCTAAGACTTGGGAGGGAAAATTCAAATGAATTGGTCATCTACAACCATACCAGTGAAGAGATACATGGAGAAATTGCTTCCAAAGAATAAGATGAGGTGAACAGTATGAAAGTCTGGAATCCCAGAAACCAACATCTTGTATCAAGATACTAGGTGGATGAATCACTTTGTGACAACTGAGGAGGAAGACAATATTCCATTCTTAATAGGGCTAGACATGCCTTCCCAAAGAGACATGGACCCTGAAGAAGCATTTAATACATTTGAGTTACAATAGGGCATCCCCGAATTACCAGATGAGGAAAAACATGAAGAAGAGGAAATAGTTCTTGATGAGTTTCAAGAAGAAAAATCATCTTATGTGCTTATCCGTGATGAGGATATATTCTCATTCCCATTTGAAGATGAGGAATCCATTGTTAATTTCATCGAGGAAGAGACCCAGTCTACAATGAGCCCTTGAATAGTGGGAAAGAACCATCTGTAAAATAACTGCTAAGAGATGCGGAAGAAACAAAAAGACCCTGAGCTCAGTCTTGAACTCTTGATGCAAGCCATGAATCTTCAAGAAAAACTTGAATATGATTTTAAATCCTTAACCGATGTGAAGGTTGGACATGTTGAAAAAAATCAAAATTAGAAATATGATGCCCTTCCTACGATTATGGTTGATGGATGCAATGATGAAATCGAGGTATTTTATTTCCCATTTGAAGAGGAAGACTCTTTCCATGATGAAGAAATTAAAACAAGGAGTTTTGAGGCCTTTCAAGTTGAAGCTCCTCTAGATAAAGGAGAGATAAAATGCAATGATTCCCAATATGGTGAAGTAATCCCTATTTATAGTTGCCTTGACCTACAGAATAAAGATCCTTTGAAGGCATACACAGATGAGTTGAAAGAAGTAACGAAGGAGATATCCAGATGTAGTAGAAGTTATGGAAGACCGCGAGCTGATTCTTGATCTCTTAACTCATTCCATGATCATACAAGACAAGTATGAGTTTTCCTCTAATCCTCCTACTAGTACTCAAATACCTCACAGTGGAGTAGGGATAAGGGATGAATCTAAGGTTTCTCATGGAGAAGATATCAATGAGCATAACCCTGGAAAAGAAAGTAAGAATATTCAATAAATTTGAATGGAATTCGGCTTTGGGGAAATGATGAGATGATCAATGAAGAATTAGCTATGTGGATAAAAAATGGAAGGCAACTGACAATATGAAACTGATTTTAAAGAACATGAAGGAAATGGAATTTCTAAGCGAAGACTTAAGCATCAAGAAGTTAACATGGACTCACTCCTATAAAAAACACACACGGTCATGAAAGTACCCAAATTTCATAAATAGTTAAGGAGAGGAGGCTACTTTCTAGAGCTAGTCAATGGCTTCGTAGAACAACATCACTCAATGTTTCCCATTCAGAGGTAACTTTTGAGGAATAAAAATTACTTCAAAGAAAGTGGGTTGTCCCCCTCCATGTACCATAGGTGATTGCTAGGTGTGTTTCCCTTTTTTGTGAGTTTTTTTTCCTTTCTGTGCGTGTTGTGTGGTTCCTTTCATTGTTCTTGTTGTTTTTTTCTTACCTTCTTCACTCTTTGTCTCTCTTTTTTTAAGTTATACATGACTCTGTAAGGCCTAATGGATAAAGCACTAGTCAATGGATCATATGGTCTAAAGTTGAGATTCTAGATTCTCCATGTTATGTATTCGTTTTGTTCAGTCCATACCATGTCCCCAAGTTAGAGTCATTTGCTGTCATGTAAATGTGCAACAAGGAAATTTTTAATTTCCAAGTGTGACAACTATACCCATGTACTAAAGTTTCCATGTTTTATCATTCTGAGGCACCTCAGGTCTGCCTAGTCTTTCCAGTAACCTCCCAATTTGTATTAATTCATTCCCCTACATGATTTAGAAAATTCAAATCAACCCCCTAGGTGATTTTAGGAGTTCTTAAAACATGTTATCTCTTGGAAGTGTTGAGAAGGGTTATCACTGGTGATCCCATGACTGGAGCAACCCTTGGAGTAGAAAAGAGGAGAGAAATCCAACATGGAGGTGAATTGAAAGCCTAGAAACGTCATTGAAGTGATTTTGGAATATTCAAGGAGGATTTATGGAGTTTGGAGTAGTTTGATCAAAATAAGGGTTTACAGGCCTATGCAGTGCATAGGCCAAAAAAGTTATTGACCTTTCGAAGGTGATTGTGGGCTCTCTAGAGAGAGTTAGGAGAAATAAAAAACATGTTTAGAAAATGAATTCCAATATCTATAAGATGGTGAAATTATTTTTTTCACAAAACTTTGGTGCAATGGTTTTACAAGCATTTTTTTCTCATGTACATGTGGAGTACCAAATCTAAAATATGAATTTTTCAGGGATCAAATAGAAAAATCAAGACCTGAAACCATTGGATTCAAAATGCCATTTGAAGTCAAGATAAAAAAAACTTTCATCAAAAAATTCCATTCGGAGCTCAATATATTGTCATCGTAGGTTGTCCTAAACGTTTGGGAGTCAGTCAAATTTTCAGCTCCAGGATCTTGGTGGGATTTTGTGTCCCTGAAGTTCCTCAAGTTCAAGGACATAAAGGTTTGGAGAATGTTCCCAACCCCCATGAATCCCTCTAAATGCACATATAACCTCTAGGATCACCATTTCATCACTCAGGTGCTTGCAGGAGCTCAAATCCTTCACCATTGGAGATGGGGATTAAGGGCATGTAGCCACCTTACAGGAACATGTGGCCAGATTACATGGCCAGGTGGCCACAACATAGGCTCATGTTGTGGCCTTACAAGCCCATGATGGTTCACAGGAACCACCACAGGCATAGGGATAGGGTCTCATAGTACAGGCACCTGCCCCAAGACAGGGGACACTTGTAGACGAAAAGAGTTCACAGGGAGAAGTCAACCGAATGACACCACATTAGACTATAATAATGGTAAGGTTTAGGAATTCCTTGAATGATGATAGATATTATTAGGATCATTTGATAGTGGCATGTATTGGTGTTCCCTCCTATGATGAGTACTGAGCCCAGTAGGTAACCAATGAGAGAACAAGATCCAAGACTCATGGTTCAGGGAACATAAGGGGTTGTCAAGATGAGAGATAGGGTCAAGGAGAGGTTACTAGTTCTTGGAGGCCACACCTGGGTGAGGGCCAGGAGGATACTAGGAAATTACCCTTGGAGGGTGGAGAGATGTTGGTAGGGTGGTTGACATGTAGGGAGGAGGAGACATATGAGACTAGGAAGGAGGGTATCAGGTGGAGCCAATTGAGCACTAGATGTGATATTATATCGTGATTTTGATTTTTGATATATATATCGGTCTGTGTGCTGAAGACGTGAAATTGTACATGAGATTTTTTGAGATACCAATATTTTATTAATATCTATGTATATATGTATAGATACACAGACACTCCCATTTATATAGTTGATGATGTTTTTTGGATGTATGATGTTTCTTGCTTTAATTTCCATTGTTATTTCATATTATGGACACTATTTGAGTTATGCATGATTGAGTCGAGTTTAGCTAGGCATGGTTGAGTTAGGTACAAGCATGGTGGATTCAGGTATAGGCATGGTTAAGTCAAGGTCATATAGGTATGGTGGAGTTGAATTCAGGTAGGCATGGTTAAGTATGGTGTTTGTGTTTGATTTAATTTCCAAGTTATTGGTATTATGGAAAAAAATTTATAATGTATATGTTTGATGTTGTTTAATCTTCCAAATATTTTATATCATGGAAAATGTTCAAAAGAATTGGGTCGCATATGGAAATGGTGGTAAAATGGTAAACGTGATGAAACAATGCATATTTTTTTTGGTATACTAATTTCCAATTTTTAAGTGTGAATGGAAACTAACTAGGGTAGAATGTGAACATAAAAGGGGAAAATATATTAGGTGTACAAGTTGTAGAAGGGGAAGGGATAGAAAAAGGTATAAATTGTAGAACTAACCTCCAAGGGCCCCCTGCCCTTGGAGTGCTGCGTACATAGCCCCGGTGAACAGGGGCCTCATGCTGATGTAGTTCTCCCTTAAGCCAGGGAAGAATATGATGAGGTATTCAAATGGGTCGGTAGGATTTAGGTGTGAGTGTGAGTGTAAGTCATTTCGGTATGGTTAAGTTGAGGTTGAATACACATGGTCGAGTATAGAACATTTTAGGCATGATGGATTTTATGTTGAATAGGCATGGTGGAGTTTAGCTCATTTAGGCATGATGGATTCTAGGTTAAATAGGCATGGTGGAGTTTTAGGTTGAATAAGTATGATTGAGTGTAGGTGTCAAATGTCTCTTCTTGTGTATCAAAGTCAATGAGTAGGAAAAGAGGTGAACGATAAAGGAAGTGGGGTACCACCTAAATTTTAAGGACCATTACGAGTCTATTATACCAAAAGATCAGATTATGAACATAAGTCCCTAAATGTGTTGCATGTTGAAATTTAATAAGATTGAATGAAGCTACATGATCAAAAAAATTCATATTTTCGGCACGTAACTTGAGTAGGTAGGATATTTCAAAGAAAATAAGCTGATGTGAAGTTGCTTATCATAGCATAACCTTGGTGTGAGATAACATGCTTCTTCTACAAGATATGCAAAACCAAAATAAGAAATTCCATGACAAAAAATTTGTATGTTTCTTTTTGCTTTTGATTTTTATAGATTGTTCGATTCAGGAAGTCTATGTGGGATAAATATAAGGACTCCTTGAGGTCTTCATGAAGCTGATCAGTGAGGGAAGCTTCAAACAATATTTTCTTATTTGTTTTATAAATAGTCTTCTTTTTGGATAGACTATGTATAATAGGTCTAACTCTATAGTTGTCCTTGAAGGAAATAGTCTTTTTTTAGCAGTTAGATAGAGAGGTATATGTTAATTTTGAGGTAGTCATCTATTTACAAGAATTTTGACTCAAGGAGTTGAATCCTATGTTACTTTTGAAATTATTTGGACTTTTGGTCATAGACAAGACTGTAGAGGAGTATAGGCTTCTTTTATGAAGACAAAACCATAGCACTCAAAGGTTAGCTATGCAAGAGAGGTTTTAAGTCACGAATGACCATGGGATTCCATCCTAAAAAGAACATAAATTATCCATTAGAATCATTCCATGAGTAGAACCATGGTACTCATATTTAAGATAAGTTTCAAAGGTGACGGGTAATCACATAATTCTTATTTAGTCGTTGGTCCTTAAAATGGGCGAGATCAAAGGAATGGGTACTCAAGAGATGATTTTGTAATAGAAAAAAGGTGATATAACACTTGATTCAATAATAGAATAGTGGGAGATGCAAAGCATTGAGAGGATCAGGTTCAGGTTGGCCTTTGAGGGAAAAGAAATGATAAACACTTGATCCATAGGCATGTGTGATGATATAGGGTCCAAGCCAATAGGGAAATTTTTTTCCCCATTTACTTTTCTTCATTTTTCTTACATGTTTATTTCCTTTCAGGATGAGTTCACTGACCTTGAAGGTTCTTCCTTGGACATTTTTTCATAGGGAAGTTTAATATGTATTTGGTATATTTGAAGGTGATCAAGAGCAGTGAGATGACACACGTCTAGTAATTCAAATTATGCCAAATGGTCTTGGCGAAAATTATCATTCGTGAGGATATATTTGAGTGAGATACAAAGAGATGGAATTTGGACTTCAAGAGGTAAAACAACCTCCGTACTCTAAACCAAAGAAAAGGGTGTGGCAGCAGTTGAGGTGTGAATTCTAGTATAGTAAGCCCATAAGGAGAAAGGAATGTGTGTATGCCAATCCTTTCTAGTATCATTGACCACTTTCTGAAGAATTTTGTTGAGGGTTTTGTTGGTTGATTTGGCTTGGCCATTTTATTGGGGGTAGTAAGGTGAAGAGAAACTAAGCTAGATGCCAAAGGTGTCACAGAGTTTCTGTAGTGTTTTATTTGTTAATTGTTTACCATTGTCAATGATATGTCAGTGAGGAACACCAAACTGACAAATGATGTGATGGTTAATGAATTCACATATTTTTTCATCCTTGGTATAAATAAGACGTACAACATCTACCCATTTAGTGTAATATTTAGTAGAGTTAATAATCCATTGATGACATATAGAAGAATGAGGGCTAATCTCACCAACAAGATCCAAACCCCATTGAGAGAAATGTCAAAGGTATCGTGTGACCTGTAAGGAGTGACTAGGGGTATGATGAATATTATCATTTTTTTGACACTTCACACATCGCTTGACATAGTCACAACGATCGTGGTTTAAGGTTGGATAGTAATAACTGATGAGAAGGATGTGCTTAGTGACTACTAAACCACTAAAGTGACCTCCACAAATTCCATTGAGAACTTCTTTGATAGTATATGGTATTTTAGAATTGGTTAGGAAACGTAAGAGGATGTCATCGAATCCATGTTTATAGAGTAGAACATCCATGATGACATAGCAAGATACACTTTTGAGGAAGGCTCGTTTCCCATTACCGATAACATGCAGAGGGATAATTGAAAAGGAAAGATAGTAAGAGAATTGCTTATACCAAATATCTCGTGGGTTAATATATATTTTTGCAACAAAATTAACCTCTTGGAATATGTAAGATAATGATCACAATATTTTTATTATGACAAAGATATTCGAGTCTGAGGGTGAAGTGAGTATTTGAGAAGTGAGACATGACATGATATCCGTGAATTTTTTTGTGGAACGCGGGGTAGTACAAAGTTCATAATTGTCAAAGGTAGTCAAGAGAATGTTGACATGATTTTTATACTTTTGAAGTATCTCATTACAAAACTGGTATGCTCCATTAACTTGGTTGACCACTAGTTGGGAATCACCAAAAATATTAATTTATTTAATGTTTAAGGCTATGGCAGTTTTAAGACCCAATAGGAGTTCTTCGTATTTGGTGATGTTGTTGGTGCAATAAAAATCTAGTTTGAAAGATAAGGGCATAGGCTCACCATCCAGTGGAATGAGGATGACTCCTGCACCACCCCCATGCTAACATTTTCAACCAAATAAGGTCATTTGATAAACTGTATATTTAAGGGAAAGGGTAGGAATGGACCCATCTGGAAAATCAAAGTTTGGAGATGTGATTCTGAAAAGAGGTATATCAACAAGTTGGTTAGCAATGATATGTCCTATCATGGATTTTTTTTTGGTAATTTCAAGATCGAGGTCTACAAGGAGCATGAGCCAATGCGCAACATGTTGATGTTGGTAGGTTTTAGCATAGATATAATGCAAGTGATCGGTATTGGTGACAACAAAGGTTTTATGGTTAAGCAAGTAATGACGAAGCTTGGTAGCAACAAAGACTTGGTCTAGGAATAGTTTTTTAGCATGAGTGTGTCACATCTCATAGTCTAGAAGTGTAAGACTTATATAATAAATCACTTTCTAGATCTATGTTGTTCATCATGATGAGAAAGCATGGCCCCTAATGAATAGTTTGTGGTAAAAATATAGAGATAAAAGGGATTGTCATCTTTAGGAGGGATGAGCACAGGTGGTTTGAGGAGGTATCCTTTTAATGCTTCAAAAGATTTATGGCATTCATCTTCCCATTTGAAGGAAGCATCCTTTTTAAGGAGGTGAGGAAAAGGTTGACAGTGGTAAGAGAACTAGGAAGTAAAATGGCAAATAGATTGCAAATTTCCTTGCAAACCATGAAGTTGAAGCAAGTTATTAGGTGGATTTATCTCAATAATTTCCTTGAGTTTAGCGAATTCGACCTCAATGCCATGCAAAGATAAGATTAAACCAAGGAGTTTACCTGAGAGAATAGTGAAAACACACTTTTATGGTTGAAGTTGAACACAATATTTGAGTAGATGGTCAAAAATGAATTTAAGAACCGTGAGGTGTTCATCCCAACATTTAGATTTTACCAGGAGGTCATTTGTGTAATATTCCAATATGTTATGAATTATATCATGGAAGATATAGGTCATATCCCGTTTGTAGCTAGTACTAGCATTCTTAAGGACAAAAGGCATAATGTGATAACAAAATGTCCCCAAAGGTGTGATAAATGTAGTTTTTTGTTGATCTTCTGGTACAAGTAATATTTGGTTGTAACCCAAGAAACAATCCATAAGTGATAGCATCTCATGAACAGTGGTGAGATCAATGAGTTGGTCAATTCTTGGTGTAGTAAAATTTTTTTTAGGGAAGGATTGGTTGAGGTCATGGAAATCCATGCATATGTGAAGTCCCCCCTGTCACTTTTGTGACAGGAATGATGTTGGAAATCCATTGGGGATAATCAATGGGTAGAATAAAAGAAACTGAAAGGAGGTGCTGGATTTTTTCTTTTACAAGAAGGGAAATGAGTGGATGCATTTTTTTGTAGTTTTTATTTTACATGTTTGGCATCAGGGATGGTTACGATATTGTGAACCACAATATTTAGGTCAATACCTGACATATCGACATAAGACCAAGAAAATTCATTTCTATAGTCTCAGAGGAAAGAGGTAAAAGCCTCCTACTTAGTGGAATCTAAAGACTGGCATATCTTTAGAATGTGAGGGTCATCCTGAGTTTGAATGTTGATCTCTATGGTCAATTCATTCAACATGGTTTATGTCTCAGAAGGTAATGATTGGTGGATGTAAGAGTCATTCGCACCTAAATAAGTGAGAATGGAATAATCATCCTGGCATTGAATGATGTTTAAAGGAGTATCGTCATCGATCAGGTCAAGATAGATGAAGGAATAGAAATGGGAGCATCGTCATCGCAATGATAGGTCAGAGGTCTAAGGAAACGGTTTTTATGAAAAAACAAAGTTTAGAGGAATGGATTTAGGATCCATAAACTCTATAGGTGAATTCAATGGCATAGGTAAATGAGGTGGAGAAGGTATTTTTAGTGCAAAATCACAGTACCCCCAAATGGCCTCGGATTTGAGTGTGGCATTCATTGTGATCCACATAACATTGGACCATCTCTCAAGATGTGGGACTTGTGAACTTTAGATGGACCTCCAGAGAAACTTGACTTATTCTTCCAAAACTACCTGCCACAAGATACTCCAGTGTAGGAAAAATATCTAATCCTAATCTAACCTTCCAAGGAGACATGGAGATAGAGAAATGCATAAAATAAAATGCCTGCACTAAATTGGTGATACACCAGAAAAGTAAGATGCTG
Source organism: Taxus chinensis (assembly GCA_019776745.2). Taxonomy (NCBI): domain Eukaryota; kingdom Viridiplantae; phylum Streptophyta; class Pinopsida; order Cupressales; family Taxaceae; genus Taxus; species Taxus chinensis. The sequence continues at coordinate 700,257,086 of CM034151.1, forward strand.
GTCATAATATTTGCTTCCTGAAGTGGAGAGAGGTGAGAAAAGGAGAGGGTGGAAAAGATGCACCACAAACTAGAGATAAAGTTCACACGGAAACACCACTTCAACCCACTAAAGATGGCTCTGAAAACCTGCAATAGACACCAGAAATATGCACACTATACCCTAAAATGACGAGAGGATGGAAGAGACAACAAACTAAGTGAAGGATGGAAAAAGTGCATCACGACACATATTTTATTGCTCTAAAAGTTCACATAGTACATCATCAATGGGAAATGGGCAAGAAAATGCAATTACAGAGTCGAGAGAGGAGGCTTAGACTCCACATTCTACCCTAAGGAAGAAAACGAGAAGGGGGGCAGAGGAAGAAAGATGACCAACCTTTTAAATACACCCCTCTTTAACAATATATAGAAGAATGAGATTAGAGAGGGAAGTATTTGGACTCTGCTTCAACCACCCCTGCAATTAATTGAATCCACTAACTGTAACCACCCCAGAAAGCATTAAAATTTGTCGGCAACAATGACGGGATTCACTGCAAAACCCATGTCCCCATGTGTTATTCCTTGTTGGGAAAGAAAATAGGCCAGTTATTCATTATGGCGATGGGGGAGAGACTTGAAAACCTCAAAATAGCGGACTGAAACATGATGGTGGTGGGTGAGAATTTGGTGCCAAGAGCTTTCAAAAACATCCTCTCTTACTCAAATCCGATCTCTTGGTCAAAAAATATGGTCATCTGAAGGCACTCTGGGTTTGGAGTCTATTCGTGTGAGATCCACATGGTGACCATGCACATTTTGAATATTCATCCCTCTCCTCTCACTTTTGAAGTTGTGCCATTGAGGCATGTGTCGCCGTCCACATAACTTCTCTATTTCATTTGCTTTTGCTTAAGCCTCTCCTATTGCCAGAGACATTATGTCTGACCTGAGACACATGGTGACTCAGCACACATTTGGGACTTGCCTCCATAGTTTCCCTTTGAATTCACACAGATAAGAAAAGAGGAAGCTTTTGTTGACCCTGCTATAGCTAGCCAATTTAACGGTCGGTTCTACCCCCCATTTTTGAATTCTGGCCACGTGGCGAGCCTGCACTTGATTGGGGACCTCCTTTGGATCCACCCCTTGGGGGAGCACCAAAGAGACACGTGGGACCCTCTGCTAGCTTTCCTTATGCTTATCCAATCCGAGTCATAATTGAAAACTACCTGCCTCGTCTCTTTGGTGAGTTTAAGGATACCACCATATATATAATGCCAAAAAACCCCTTGCAGGTGAGACTCTTGTAGCCAAGTCCCTAAATTATGATGGTGGGATATGTGGCATCATCCACGGGCCGATCCTCCATTTCCTTGTGTTTGGATTAGTCCCTTTTGTTTGACAGGGCCATGTGTTTGATTCAGGACATGTGGGGGGATCGCGCGTGTTTGGGTCCATGCCGTTTGGGTCGCGCCTTTGAAGTTGTGCCATTAGGACATGTGGTTTCTCAATTTAGCCTTGGACTTTTAAATTTCTAGCTCTGTCCCCTCTTTGACTCTGACCACGTGTCGAGCTAGTGCTCATTTGAGTACCATTGTATGGACCCAACCTTGTTATTACACCAATGAGGCACGTGGAGTCTTCCATAGGGTTTGTCCCTGTTAAGACTTTTCAACAACCACTGCAACATTTTTAGACTTTGGCCATGTGGTAGGATTGCGCTAGTTTGGAGACTGCCTCTGGATTTTTCTTTTGGAGATGCACCAAAGAGACATGTGTGTCCTCTGCTGATGGTTAGACACTTAGCATTATCTATAGAATATTGTGCACCGAGATCCATGTGGGGTTCTCGTGCTCGTTTGGGGTCATCATTTTGATGTGTCTGTTGGAATTACATCGAGCTAACACATGGCATCTTCCACTGACCCTACTACTTGGCTCTGAGTTGACTCATGTTCGAAGTTTGAGAACTTGGAGCCTTTCCCCAACTTTCTTCCTTTTAAGCTCTTGTATCCATTGACACCATTAGCCTCCTTTGATGACCCTTGTTACTCTATTATCGATCCCGCCTTCCCCTTATGTTTAGATCTAGAATGTGAGCTCACATATCTAAACCGCCCCTTCTGATTTTCTTCTGTTCGGGGTCGTGTTTGACTAATTTTTCTTTGGGGGAAAAATGGGATAATAGTTTGGTGACTCATGAGGACATCTTCCTGCTAGATGAAGAGACCAGTAGCATTGTTACATCCATTGGGCATGGAGTCACAAATGATAGCCTAGTACTGACCCTTTTATTGAAATGGAATCCCTAATTTCTTGCAATTGGTGACCCTTAGCCTTCCCCGGTGATTGCACTCTCAATTTTCATAAGAAACTCTTGGAGATGAGGTTTCTGAGAGTAGAAATATGTACTGTCATGGAGCTTTCACCATCTTCCAGAAATGGATTGCGGGCACACCTAACTACATAGTGATACAACCTTTGAGTAACAAAACACCACGAGATGATATATAAAAAGGGGAAGATCATACATGCCCCAAGTGGAACATGCAGAGTGTGCACAAGAACTTGTTCTGCTAAAAGAAAACCTAATCCTACTTCTACACTAACCCTAACAAAGAAAATCTAAACAAAGCCTGCTATAGGTAGGGAGAAATAGCTTCCTTATCTTAAAAAATGTTTCCATGTATATGATTTAGCACTGAACATGGATCTTATTATGAGTGAGAAACTGATCAGAGGTTGATCCTCCACCCAAATCATCAAGGTATCAACTAGAAACAAGAAAAATGCCTCTTTTAGTTGCTCTCCATTTAGATTGAAGAGGAATTTCAGCTGATCCTTGATACTTTTGAGTTAATCCTCATGCTCAGGAGTAAGAATGACCGGTTTTGGCTTCTCCCTTGGTTCCAATGAAGCCAAGTACCTGATTGGGCATGGTCTGATCTGATGGATATGCCCATTGTTCTAAATTTTGAATCCAAGAGTGGAGTCTTCCTGTGGACCTTCCTAGGTGAATGGTGTGGGAGAGATGGGATCCTCATGCTCTTTTCCTTCCTCCTTAGAAGAACATGGAAAATTATGATCCTCCAACCTTGGTTTTATAGGTTCCTTGTGAGATGTAGGTTTCTGTCCTTAGATTCTCTCCTCCATGGAAATGGACACATGTGCTTGGAAGGTGGGTAATGGAGGAGAAAATGATGTGATATCTTTGGGATCCTCTCTATCAAAGCACTCCTCCAAGTCGGAAAGATAATATGTCTCCTTGTTATCCTGCTGCATGTGCTCGACCTCCTCCACGGTGTCTTCAAGATCTATGATTTTCTCACCATGGTTTCCCTCTCCCTCAAACATGAAGTTTGAAAGATCAAACTATTCTTCGACACTAGATTTTGAAGGGGATGAAGTGGGAGGAAGAACTAAAGGTTCCTCTGTGGCCTACTTTTCACTTGGAGCTTCTGAAATTGCATGGTCCTCCTCCACAGCAAGAATGCACTCCTCTTTCCATGCTTGCATTGCAACTGAAGCTTCCATCACTTGTGGCTTGACCCCAACCTCCTACATAGGCTTAACCAACAAGGGGATTTTATTAATCCCAAATCTGAGAGCCAAGCTTACTAATATTTTGGCCATTTCTTCTCTGTTTCACTCTCCTTGGTTGGTTTTTGGAGTCTTTCCCTGAAACAGAGTTGAGAAGGTAGGAGGAGTGGTGGATGGGGTCTCCAGTAGTTGTTGCTTTATTTATAGTGGAGGGGAAGGTATTTCTTTTCGATCTTGTGGAGCAGAATTGGGTTTGAAAGAGAAAAGGGAAGAGGAAATGAGATAAGATGGAAGACTAGGGGATGGGGCAAGGAATTCAGCACTAGGGACATCAGATGGGAAGCTAGATTAATGATGCTGCCATGATGATACTGATTGAGGAAGAGGAAAAGAAAAGCTATGAGGCGATGGACTTACCCATTAACAAGATTTTCTGGCACTAATCTTGCAGGCCTCTATTTCCTCGATCCACTATGCAACTTGAGGTAGTATTTCAACAATGAAGTCAAGCTTCTCTTGTGGGCTATAGTGTATTGGAAAAGGGCCGACCCATGGAGAAGGTGCCCTACAACCAATCCTGAATGCTTTCATCTGTGTTGTAGCCCTTGACTGAATCACACTAGCCTCCATTCTTTTGATCTTCTCCAATAGATCGGCGTTCTCCACATAATTGTTACCATTATATGTGTCCCTTTACTCTTGATAAGCTCCATGGCCAAAATGATTTTTACCCTGATCATATGGGTAAGCATAATGGTTATGGATTTGGTCATAAAGCTGATATGGAGGAGTTAGGAAATACATTGGAGGCTGCATGCACTTTTTTTGCTGCAAGTGTGAGTTCCAAGAGGGGTATGAAGTCATTATTGTACAACTTCATGGGATGGAAGAAAATGAAAGATGTGGAAAGAAGAATGGATGAAAATGGATTGGGGAATGTCTACAACTTCAAAGATGTGGGTTATTTACTAGATGGAGTCACCATATGTGTTGAAACATTCCTCCAAAGGCTGGATCTCAATAGTAACACATCGAACCTACTGACATAAAGATGTAAATCTCTTATGTTTGTCCCACCTGACATGCCAAAGCTGTTAGTGAAAAATCACAACACCCTTGAATTTCCTCGGATTTGAGTTGGGAATTTGGTGTGATCCATAAAACATTGGACCATCTCTCAAGTTGTGTGACTTGCGAACTTGAGATGGACCTCCGAAGAAATCTGGCTTCTTATTCCTTAACTACCTGCCACAAGCTACTCTAGTGCATAAAAACTATCTAATCCTAGTCTAACCTTCCAAGGAGACAGGGAGACAGATAAATGAATAAAAACACAGACTACACTAAAGTGGTGATACACCAGAAAAGGAAGATGTTGGTCATAATCTCAGCTTCCTAAAGTGGAGAGAGGTGAGAAAAGGAACACCACTACGATGCACCATAATATGCACCACAGACCAAAGATAAAGTTCACACAGAACACCACTTTGACCCATTAAACATGGCTCTAAAAAACCTACAATATACACCAGAAGTATGCACACTATACCCTATAACGATGAGAGACAAGAAAAAACAAAATAGGAAAACGATGGACAAAGTGTATCATGAAACATATTTTATTGCTCCAAAAGTTCACACAGTACATCATCAGCAGGAAAGGGGCAAGAAAATGCCATTACAAAACCAACAGAGGAGGCTTAGACTCCATATTCTACCCTAAGGAAGAAAGAGAGAGGGGGGCAGAGTAGGAAAGATGACCAACCCTTTGAAATATTACCCTCTTTTAAAATATATAAAAGAATGATAGAAGGAGAGAGGGAAGAATTCAAACTCTTCTTCAACTACATCTGCAATGTATTGAATCCACCTACTCCAACCACCCTAGAAAGCATTAAAATCCATCTGAAAAAATAATGGGAATCACTGCAAAACCCTTGCCCCCCATATTTTGTTCCTTACTAGGCAATAAAAGAGGCCCATTCTTCATTTTGGAGATGGGTGAGAGACTTGAAAACCTCAAAATCACGTACTAAAACATGATGTTGGTGGGTGAGAATTTGGCACCGAGAGCTTTCAAAAATTTCCTCTCCCGCTCAAATCTGATCTCCTAGTCAAAAGATATGGCCATCTTAAGGTGTTTGGGGTTGGGAGTCTATTCTCACGAGATCCACATGGCGGGCCCCATGCGTTTTGAAGATTCATCCCCATCCTTTCACTTTTAAAGTTGTGCCGTTGAGGCAAGTGGCACCGTTCACAGGCCTACTCTATTTAATTTACTTTTACCTAATCCCCTCATGTTGGCGAAGACACTATGTCTGACTCCAGACACATGGAGGCTCAGCGCACGTTTAGGACCTACCTCTAGAGTTTCCCTTTGAAGTTGCATGGATGTGGTAGGTGGATGTTTCTGGTGACCCTGCTATATCTAGCCAATTCAATGGTCAGTTTTTCCCCCTTTTTTACTTCTGGCCACGTGGCGAGACTGCACTTGTTTGGGGCCACCTTTGGATCCGCCCCTTGAGGGATCACTGAAGAAACATGTGGGGCCCTCTGCTAGCTCACCTTATCCTTAGCCGATTCAACTCCTAAGTGAACACTACCCTCCTTGTCCCTTTGGTGAGTTAAAGCGGCCCACCATATATATAATGCCAAAAAACCACTTATAGGTGGGACACTTGTAGCCAACTCCCTAAATTGTGATGGTGGGACATGTGGCATCATCCACAGTCTGCTCCTCCATTTCCTCATGTTTGGCTTACTCCCTTATGTTTTGTGGGGGCCATGTGTTTAATTTGGAACACGTGTGGGGCTCGTGAATGTTTTGGTCTTGCTCTTTGGGTCGCGCCCTTGAAGTTGCACCATCAGGACACGTGGCTCCTCCCGTCGATCTTGGAATTTTTCAATGGTTTGCTCTGTCCCCTTTTTGACTGCGACAACATGGAGGGCTCGCACTCACTTAGGGACTGACTTTTATGACCCAACCTTGGTGTTGTACCGATGAGGCAAGTGGAGGCTTCTGTACGGTCTATTCCTATTAGGAAATTTCAACAGCCAATGCAACCTTTTCATACTTTGGCCATGTGGCAGGCTGGTGCTAGTTTTAAGACTACCTCCATATTTTGCTTTTGGAGATGTGCTGAAGAGACATGTGGGGCCTCCGCTGAGGGTTGGACACTTGGAATCATCCACATCCTGTTCTCTGTTGAAATCCATGTGGGGTGGCCACACTTGTTTGGGATTCTCATTTTGATGTGCATGTTGGATTCTGCCAAACTAAAACATGGCACCTACTGCTTACCTTCCTACTTGGCTCTAAGTCGACTCATGTGCGAAGTTTGAGAACTTGGATCCTTTCCCTAACTTTCTTCCTTTTGGGCTCTCATCTCCTTTGACAATGTTGGCCTCCTTTCCTAACCCTTACTACTCCATTATTGAGCCCGCCTGCCCCTTCATTATTGGATCTGGAATGTGATCTCGCAAGTCTGAACCACCCCTTTTAATTTTCTTCTGTGTGGGGTTGTGTTTGACCAATTTTTCTCGAGAGATTTTTCATGAGATTTCTTGGAAGAGGAATCTTCCAAAACTCCCAAACCACGACGATGTTTGTATTTACGGGCAGTGTAGGAAATGATATTGTGACACCCTTATTCATCGAGGCTAAACCCAAAAAATTTCCATGCTCAGTGATGGAGGAATGTGTAGGAAAAGTGACGATTAGCTAGGTATCAAAAATCGTATGAAAATGGAAAAGTTTTGGTAAGTGGTTTAGGCATATGTGAAGGAGCGTCAAGTCCCCCATATGTCAAATTAGTAAGAAGATGAGGTGGACCGTATGAAAAGGTCTCACTAACCCATGAACTATAATGTGGATGCCACTGGAGGCTTTTATAGTCTTTTAGAGTAAGGAAAGTGTTTACTTTATATAGGTTATACTCTCCCAAAGTGAGGCATTGGAAAACGTCTACGAAGGGATCCAACGTTAGAATGTGGGTGGCAGGGATAGAAGAATTTCCTGAATCATGGGAAGGAGAAATGTTCATTGTTAGTGTTGGAGATTGGGTTTATTGATGGATGCATGGTAGAAGCCACAACGGCAGTAGGCATAGTCCGAGGTGACTTTGGGAGATATAGTGGTGAAAAAGGGTGGATGAGGGTAGCATCTAAAGAAGCAGTGTTGGCGGTTGTGGATGGGACAATAGTGTCTATGGTAGAGGACATTACTAGTATAAGGACATCGTTAGGTTTGTAGAGCATGTTACATGTTTTAAACGGTGAAGTATAGGCAGGAATGGGTGTAGTTATGTCCTTCATATTCAAATGTTAGACATCGATGTAAGGTTGGAAGGAACACAAGCCATGGCTTGAATTCAAGGTCAACTAATTAATAAATTATATTGGAATTCCCCCTACAATACGTAGAGTAATTCCGGAATAGTTTGAGGGACCATACGAATGTGGAGAATGATAGTTCCGACAGTGGAACTTATGGCATCATTAAATGAATGTAGCATAGCCAGGTTATGGTGCATACAATTGGAAGAAGATGCACATCTATTGGTACGCATGGGAAGAAATGATGTTGGTGCTAGCACCTTTGCCAATCATAACACAACGGACACATGTATTCTCAATAAAAGACGGAGATGAATAGGGTTGGGTCTGGTTCATCTGATTGTAAGGGGTAAAATCTCATCATCTAAGAAACTGAGAGCACCCACTTGGTGACTAGCAGAGGGGGTAGACAGAGGAGGTGAAGTGGTGAGAGATACCACGTTATGAGTGGTGAAAAGGGACGTAACAGGCGTAGGGTCATTAGGTGGAACCTCAGTAGATTAAACGATCTCAAAGAGGGCATGACGATGGGATTCAGAGGTTTGGATAAGGTCAAACAGGGAAATTTTAAGAGGTGATTGGTGAATCTAGTTAAGCATGGAGCGATGATCCACTCTGTTTGACATAGGGAATGCACAGATAATGATTTTCGGTGCAAGGGACAACAAAATGTTAGGTAGAGGTGCGACAGATGGTTTATTTTTCTTGTCCTTTCCTTTATTCTTTTTTGCACATGTGACAACTTGGATCATGTTAATCTAAGGAAGAGAGGGAGAGGGAGTGTCATGGAAGGTGTATGTTAAGGTATGGAAGAGAATAAACTAGTAATAACACCAAATAGTAATATTATAATTTAATACATTTAGGGATATTCTACATATGATACCTATTACATATATATTAGGAATATACATTCCTAAAAATAAGGAGTTTGTTTAACAACACTCCCCCAAATCTCTCCCTCAACTCCTATATAAGTAGTATGGTTTTATAACAATATTACGAGTATCTAATACATTTGTTACTCACGTAACAAAACATATATATGCATACCCACACATATATTAATTATTACATAATGTTCATATAACCAAATATATGTGAACACTAACCACATAATTCCTAACATTCCCCCCTTAGTTTGAACATGGGGAAAACCACCATCTTCAACCAAACAACATGTCACTCTATAGCCTGCACATGGACACGATCCTCAACACTGACTGTGGGAACTACATCATCCATGGATTGTTTAATCTATTAGAGGAATACATGAATTGGGACTATTCAACCAATTCATATCAACCATCAAATCAGTCTGATCAAGAACACTTCGTGCAATAGTATCAAGTGATACAAATCATTAGCATCACACGGCAAATAAAAGCATTACACTACACACAGGAACAAGGATTCTCATCTATTCTTATTCATCACACAAAACATAAAGATGTCACTAAAGCAATATGTGACCTCTGAGGTAGTGAAGAACTCGAGGATGTTGATTTTCCTCCAATAAGATGTTGCTAGCTCAGTTGAATATAAATTTTAGGCTCAATTTGAAATGCCCCTCTTTATTTACAGTGAGACGCCGGGTAACACCGAAAATCTATCCAACTAAAAATGAGATAAGTTATTTATTTATTTATACAATAACATAAAATGACACTTATAAAGTTGAATATGACTAAATTATTACCACTCTTATAACAATTCCTCTATGCGGCATTTAAATAAATAGGTCCCTAGAACTTTAGGAGGTGATTTTTTATTAGGATGCAACTCACTATTTCACCTTTTCCTTAAATAATATATATGGTGAAATCATTATTTATTGAATAAAATGATTGGAATACGATAGCATTTGTATATTTGCAGGTGTTGATTGGACACGTCGACAACTTCCATCTGAAACACCTTAGTCAAAGGTATATCAGTGATTGGACCATCAATCAACTTAAACAAAGATAAACAAATATTATGTGCTTCTTTTACCTTTGTTGCAGTCTGCAGGGTTGGTGATGTGCATCCACCTCTATCCTAAATATAATGCAAATATTTTCATATACAATACCGATGATCAAGATTCAAGCGAAATATAATTGATAGAATGTTATCTCCTGGGCGTCTTGAAGGATGCATAAACCAAAAGCACGACTAAGTTTTGCATTCGTACTTGGATCAGGTGGAGACTATAGTCCACATTCAAAGATCACCAAAAATATGGACACGTGGCTGATCTTCAATTGTTGATTGTCATTGCATGCCCGATCGTTTCTCACGAAGGAAGCTCCAATGCTCACAAAATCTACTCAAAAGTATATGTGCGTGAAGATTGGAGCAGAAGGAAAGAGTTCTCCATCTCTTTGGCATACAACTGGAGATTTTTAACATTAATCTTCAATGTGATTTTAATACATATCCAACAGATCTAAATCTTGATCCAAACACCACAAATTCCTGATTAACATGATCAGATTATCGTGGTGCCGAGATTGTATGAGTTTATATGTTTGTGTCCTAGCATATTGGATGAAATGATTATAGAAGCCACTATTGCATTTGATTATACACTCTGTCCAGATATTTCCCTCTCTTCTATTAGATATACTCATCAAAAGATACTATGGGCCCTGAAATATATAGCTAACAAAAAAAAACATGATGAAAGAAATGCACAAGCCAGATCCAATCGTATATTTAAAAGATCTCAATATGGCTGATTGAATATCATATGGATGATAGATCATACTTTAACGTATATGGGCCATAGATATTTCCCAGAGTGCAGATATCCAATGTCAATTCTTTGCAAACCGAAAACATAACAACATTACCAAATTCGATGCATTTTGAGAGGAAGGACTATAATAGTAGTTCACAAGGAGGCTCAAAACATTTTATAGCTTTCTCCGACGAGAACATACAGATAGAAACTCGCGGTTGGATCCCTACGAAACAATCTAATATTCCATTATGACGAAAAATTGAACCTTCCTTCTTTGATACCACTGATAAGGTATGGAAGAGAATAAACCAATAATAACACCAAATAGTAATATTATAATTCAGTACATTCGGGGATATTTTATATATGAGACCTATTACATATATATTAGCAATATGCATTCCTAAAAGCAAGGAGGTTGTTTCAGAACACTCCCACAAATATCTCCCTCAACTCCTATATACGTAATATGGTTTATAACAATATTACGTTGATCTAATACATTTGTTACTCGTGTAACAAACATATATATGCATACCCACATATATACTAATTATTTCATAATGGTCATATAACCAAATATATGTAAACACTAACCCACATAATTCCTAACAGTGTAATGGCATGAAGGGCAATAGAATGGCAAAGGAACATGATCTTGTGATAGAATATGGGCACACTAACATTTTGGTGGGGTTTTGGCTAGTTCACTAATGCAGAGCATGTTGATCTCAAATTGCGGAGGAGGGTAAAAGGGTTTGTGGAGGTGGAGATGGAGATTTCTGAATAGGTATGGAATGAGGTTGTGTTTAGATGGGTGAAGATGAAATGGGGTCCTCATCTAAAATATCACCATTCACAAAGTTTTCTTCAAGAGGAAATAGGTGAAGAAGAATAGTCCATAAGAGCCTTATAATTTTCTACATCATGTCCTGGCACACGATGGTAGGCGCGAATTTTAGAATCATCAAACCCTCCTGGTTTAGGTTTTTAATGGGTCATAAGGTCTAAGTGGGGGGTAATGTGATGGAAAAGTTTTCCAAAAGGTTAGATAGGATGTTGGTGTAGGATCCTTTCAATGGATCATCATTTGAAACGAGAGTAGTTCTGGATGGTGGAATGGGTGTGTGAGTAAGTTTAGCCTCTCGTTTGGTAGATGAGATGGTATTTGTTTTTTGTTGCACCTTCTTGGGTAAAGGTGTAGTTAATGAGCTGACTATGGGGAGGTAGTGTAGGCTTCCTTACCCTTGTGGAAGGTAGGAACGTATTGGATTTGGGTTGATCCTTCTTGGGTAAAAGATACAAATGAAGGGCATGATGAAGAAGGGAAGGCAGACGATGGAAGGGGATGGGTTAACCAGGGTGATAGTGGAGGTATGGTAAAGACAATAGTGGGAGGAAATATGGAAGGGATCGATATATGTAATAATGAGGGCATTGGCAAAGGTGTTGTTATAGGAGGTGAAAAGGACCTAGGTAATGATGAAGGAAGGGGTCATGTAGGTAGGGTCACCAGAAACATGTAGTTGTGATGAGGAGGTGGGATGAAACTTTTTTTAGCCTTCCTTGAATGGGGGGTTATGTGAGTAAGGTTGAAGGGTGCAGACCTAGTATGGATGATAGTGGTGAAGGTGATAAAGGATTAGTAGTTGATGCTAGTGTATGTGATCTAAGAGGTTGGGTTCTCCTCTTAAGTGGGGGGAGTATTCTTGGCGATGTCTTGGGGAGTGGTAGCTAGATCGATCTTAACAAGAGGATGAACTAGGCTTGGTTTTGGCATGACCCCTACGGTATTGGGTAGTTTTGGGTATAGGTGAAGGAGTAGGTGGTTTAGGCACAGGTGGTTGTGGTAGTTAATGGTAGAGGTACAGGTGTAGGTGAAGGTGATGTGAAAGATGTCACTAAAACTACTTTAGGTATGATAGAATTTTTTTGTCTCAAACACTGTGGGGTAAATGGTAGAAGAGTCTAATAGATTACATCTACATTTGACATGAAACAAGAATTTGAAGGTGCCCCAAAAAGCATGGAATGAAGAATACTGTATAAGTGCTCTGTCAAACATGAGAATGGGTGTGGTAGTGGAAATGAAACTAATGTTGATTTTCTTAGTGACTCCTGTAAAAATATCTAGTGCATGTGAAATAAGGAAGTGATTAGCTTTTGAATTTATGGGTAAAAGAGATGAGATTAAAATCAACCAGACCCTTGAAATTTGGTGGAGAATTATCTTCAACTAAATAGAGCACTGCCAATGGGTCTCCTGCATAATGGAGAGGAGGAAAAATGTATGAGATAGAGCCTTCTTTCAATGAAGGAGAAGGAAAATCAAACTCTTTCGTAGGTAGGATAGTAAGTATTGTGGGTTTCTCATTAGGTGATGGGAGTGAATTGGATAATTATATAGGTATGTATGGTACACTCCTCCCTGGGAAGAGGAGAAAAATGACGGGGAATAACTCTGTGGATGAAGGATTTTGTGTAAGAATTTCCTCGATAGATGAAGTGGGAGTAAATTATGCGGAAGGAGCTGGTAGAATTTTGAAAAAGGACATTAGCCTCTTGGATATTACCATCATTGATCGAGGGAACCACTGGTTTGGCTGGACGATGTGGTGCGATTTGGGAACGGCTTCCACAAAATGTGAAATTTTTTGTTATTCAGTGCATTAGGAGATGTATATCCCCCTTGTTATTGAATCAAGTGAACTTTGGAATTTCCTAATGTATAGGGTATGGTGGAATGGGGATGGATGAATGAAAGAGAATATTAAAGATCTCGTCATATGTTAGAGAGTTATGTGAGCCTGAGATAGATGCTTCTAATGTCTGCATCTTGTCCATCATAATTTTGATTAGGTCATTAGTAGGTTGTGATGAAGGGGTGCCCCCTCAGGTATGAGGGGGGTAAATAAGGTTGGTATATCATAGACGACATCCCAGTGTGTGGGTGGCACTGCATACAAAATTTGTGATGAAGGGATGTTTGAGGGGAATGGAGGTTGGGGAGAAAGTACCCAGAGTAAATAGTAGAGGAATAGGTGGTTGTTGGTGATAGGTATACATAGATGGGGTGGATGTAAATACCCTAGTGGTGATTAGTTGAAGAGACTGGGAAAATGGAGAGAAACAAGGTTTTGGAAGGGAGTGTGGGCTACAGAAAACCAAAGGTGGTTGGGATACAATATGTATATGGGTAGTGGAAGACATAGTTAAGCTAGTACTAAATGTGGTGAATATAAGAATGGTAGACATTTTAGGGGTGACAGATGTTACGGGTGCGATAGATGTCCTAGGGTAACAATATATATCGATGAGGATGGGATCACACTAAGAAATAATAGGTGGTAAGGTATAAGCGGAAAGGATGATTCTAGTAGTGGCGGAGGTAGAGGTGGGTGTAAGTGTAGGTGGGGATGGATACATACATGTTGTAGATAAGCTTCCTAAATGAGTCACGAGTGGAGGAATAAGCTAAATAATATTGTAAAGTGGAAGGGTTTTGATCAAGGAGTCTCTCACAAAACTCCTTGTCACTGGTACTGATGATAATAGGCTGATCGGGATCCATATGTGATAGAACGGAAGGTGGCAATGGGTTAGGCGGGGAGCCACTGAAGACTATGTGACTAATACGAGGGTGTTGGCTTGGCTACAAGTCAAAACCATGTGACTAATATTAGGCCTAGTAATTCAAGCTCTATAGAAGACACAAGAGTACAGAAGGAATGGAGAAAATGGTTATGGCTAGTCGTTATTTTAATTAAAAAATTAAAACACAGATACCGACGAAGGTTAAGTAACTAGTGTTGGCAACATAGGGTAAATGATGTTGGTCGTAAGACCAATACTGATCACTATGGGAAATAAAAGGACATGCAAATTTAGCAATAATTGATGAAAATTAGGCAGATCTAGACTTTGACAGAGATTTCAATGATACAAAGATATGGTGAGGTAACTGAGGAAATCCAAGAAAGAACAACAATGTGGTGAATACTACTTTGGTTCAAATGGACCAAAACAGTAGGAAACCAACAGTGGTCACAAAACTGATGATGGTCATTGGACCGACACCGGTCTCTATGAAATTTGTGAAAAGATGGAAAAAAAATGAATATGGTTATTTAGATTAAGTAAAAGACCAACCCAGAAAATTGAGTATGGAAATGATTGATCATAACACACTTGGAAAGAGTTAGAATACACAAACTATGATTATGGAGTGTGAAGGGACCAAAAGAATGGAGAAGACAGAGTCACACCTCAAAACATAAAATGAAACAAAAATCTAGCAAACACAAAATCCTATGTGGTAGATTTTATGTTATGGCTTATGCCATTTTGGACTGACTTATGAATAGAGTAGAATTTTTGGTTTAATAAAGGGTGCCCTATAAAATCCAACGACTGTGTATAGTTTCAGGTATTTTTTGGCATGGGAGATCCTTCTCTATGATAATAACTAGATAGAGAAACCAGTTTAGAGCCAACTAGCAATTTTATGATTGTGTGATCATTGACCACTTCTTCAAGGAAAGATGTTGTTTAAGAAACTGAATAATTTGTTTTTAGTGCTTTGGTATAGAGAAAGAAGGATGCCAAAGTGTGAGTTATAGTTTGATTCATCAACCATTAGTTGGTCATGACTTCCAGTATATAACTTACCAACAATTTTTAAATGAGCTACAGATGCAACACAAAGAAATGATATACAAATATTTTAGAGATAAATACATAATGAAATTCGATGAGAGGAATGATGAATAGGAAAGAGTATGTATTTCACTAATGCAATAACAAAAAGAAAGAAGCATTGTTTTTAGTCCAACATATGAGTGTCACTTAGACAAGTAGAAGAGAAATAATGTTCCAAGGGGAGAAATTTTTATATGAACTCTTTTCAAAAGGAAATATACACACACTGATTCACCCATGAATGAACAATGTAAAAGAAACCCAAATGGATCCCACCGAGAATGCCGAAATGTCTCACCTCAAAGTATGAGATAAAACAAGATAAGGTAATGGTCAAGGAGGAATACCTATGATTATTTAGATGGTATGAGTGTGTTTTAGAATTTTATCAGATTGAATGTGAGATCTTCCCTTTGGCTAGGAGGAACGACCTGTATAATAAACAAAACAAGACCACCAAATGATATTTAAATAGGAAATGGCAGTGGACTGCCCAGTAATTGCTAGTTCCGGGAAGTGTGATACTTCCTATATGGTTGTCAATCCATTTTTTTTTATCAAATTAACAAAGGTAAATACAAGAAATAAAGGTCTTATTGTTAACAATTTGATTTAGGTATCTAAAAGCATTATCAAGACACTAGATTAAGCATAATATTGAAATACAAACTAATCTAACATTAGGAAAGGTATGTCTCTGGTTGGGGAAGGTCACATAATTGTTAGGTAAGGTCACAAAACGTTGTATGGTAAGGTCTGGGTGGAATTTGATTGAGTTATAAATTTTTTTCATGGAGGTTAAGAAAAATTCACAGTGACCGATGTCAGTACAGAGGTGAGACCAATGACAATTAAGGTGGTCGACATCCATTTGGATCCATTGATAGTAATTTAATAAAATTATTTTTTAAACTTCTTTGTGATTGCACAGACAATGAAGGGAGATTTGTTGAGTTCATAATATTACCATGAAGACTCAAGAATACATAGGGGGAAAGTACGGAGAGACAAAATTCCATTGGTGGTTGGATTGATTGATTGATGAGAAGGTGGAGATAAGGGAATATTGGGAGAAAATAAAAGTATAATGAAAGAGGTAAATAAGATACACTTTAAGCAGGCATAATATGATTCAAACCACATATACTTACTTGTATTTGTATATCTGGTAGGTGAAGGAGGATAGTAGATGATCTGTGGAGAGCTTTTAGGGTTTAATGCCATAGAAATACTCCTAGAGTGTTCTCGTGAGTATTCTAATGCCTTAGAATGAGAGCCAGATGTTTTCTTAGCTCTGTGGTTGAATATTTCGTGTTATCTAGGCACTGAGAGGATTTTTATTCATTCTTGAGTATAATAGAAATCCTAAAACTAGAAATGAGTAACCAAGGAAAAAGGTTGCAAAGTTGTATATAAAGGAACTGATGGCAGTTAGGTAACTGACATCGGTTGAGGAATAATCGGCATCGGCCAAGGCAGGGAAAGTAATTTTTTACCAAAAATAGGAAGATATTCCTAGATTTGGCATGATTTCTCATTTATTCCACTTAGGAAAGTAGATTTTAGGTGAGAGAAGGAAAGAAGAACTTAGAAAAGGACTAGTTAGGTTTAGGAAGAAGTCTTAGTTAGTTAAATCAAGTTAGTGACTCAGCACTAGGAGTTATAACTCAATCATGACTCAGTGTTGAGGGTGATGACTCAATCACTGTGAGTTAAACGCCCCTATAATGGGTCCAAGGTGAGGTGGAAGTGTGAAGGTGAAATGAATTCAAACATAATTAAATTAATTATTAATGTGAAGGTGAATGTATTAATAATAATTTGTAATGGGGCCAAGGTGTGCTTAATTAATTGAAAGAGACCAAGGGGAGTGTGACCCAAATTTGGCGTCTACAATAAGTATAGGTGGCAAAGAATAAGAATCATTTTACTGACTCAAATGCCTCATTGCAGTCTTTTGTCCACTCAATGCAACAATCCTTCTTTAGTAAGTTGTTGATCAGATAGATAGTAAATGTTAGATCAGGGATGAGACTTTTGATTACACGAAGTTTCCCAACAAAATACCTTACACCAGATTCATCTCATGGTGGATTTAACTCCAATACTACTCAGTTTTTAGCTTGATCTACATCAATCCCTTATGAAGATATGATGTATCCCAACAACTTGCCTCCCATTACATCAAATACGTATTTTTCTGGATCTAGCATGATGTTGTATTCGACTAACCGAGAGAGAATGATGCGAAGCACATCAGGGTGATCGCACCATTTTTTGGATTTGGCTAGGATATAATCAACATAAGACTCCAAAATCTTGTGGATAAGATCATGGAAGATATACATCATGGATTGTTGGTAGGTTACTCCAACGTTCTTGAGCCCAAAAGGCATGACCACATAGTCATAGGTTCCCTAAGGAGTGATGAAATTTTTCTTGTTATGATCCTCCTTAGAAATCCTAATTTGGTTTTATCTTGAAACATAATTTTCAATGAGAGACAACAACTCATAACTAGTTTTCACGTCAATAATAACATCAATGGAGGGAAATGCGATATCATCCTTGGGACATGATTTTTTAATGTCCCGAAAGTCAATACAAACAAAAAATTTCCTGTTCCTTTTTAGAACAAGAACAATATTGGACACCCACTGGGAGTATTCAGCTAGTTTTATGAACCCTACTTGCAAGAGGTTTGTCACTTCTTTCATTATGAGAGCAACCTTTGGCTTCATAGGCCTAGAATATTATTTAATTGGTCTGGAATCTGGCTTGGTGATGAGGTTATGGACTAAAATGTTAGAGGAAATCCCCGTCAACTTCTTGTAATTAAATGCAAAATATTTCGAGTGTTCCTTGAGAATCTGTGTGTGTATTTATATTTCCTTTAGAGTTAGATAAGATCCTAACTTCATGATTCTTAGTTCTTCCTCTGTCCTGATATTTATATCGATCGTTCCCTTGATTAAGGAGGTATTTCTTTCCTCAAACTCAGGTGGTGATGGAGGTAGCTCTAAACCCCCCCTCTTCTCCTACCTCATAAAATTTAAGATCTTCCCTAGAGGAAGACTCTATCATGGGATTTCCAAAGTACGAATATGATTGTGTGATAAGGGGAAAATTAACCTTGTGATGAGTGAGATGTAATTCCTCATAGGCGTTTAGATATCCTAGAGTTACTTTATCACTTTCAATGTGTTCTAAGATGACAGACTCGTTCTCAACTTCTATGTATGTCAACATTGGGGTTACCGGTATTTTTTAAACCAAAGGTTAAGTGTGAACTAATACTGTGAAGTTTCTATCTTCCAACTCACTATTCAGAGTGAAACAGGAAACACAATTTGTTATAGATTATGTGATAAGGTTTTGTTCCCATGGAATTGATTTGATCAATATGAAGTCAAAACCCTTTGTTAGATTTAACATTGTTGTTTTATAGAGTTGTAGATGCTCGGCACTAGTCTCGTACACCTCAAACACTTGATTTGTGACCAATTTTGAATCACCTAGCACTCTAATAATACAAGTACCCATCATTTTGGCTACAATGAGACCAAGAAGGAGGGCTTCATATTCAACCCCATTATTTGTACATTCAAATTTCAACTTGAAGGTGAAGGGTATAACCCTTATCTCGAGAGAGGTAAGGATCACACCTGCCTCGATGCCAAAACAACATATGGCTTGATCAAAATTGAGAGTCCAACAATTAATTATAAAAATGGATGTTGGATCATTCTTCGTATCTTCTTCCTTTACCTCAGTTACTTCCACCATATAGACTTCATTTACTGGAAGAGAGTTGAGTCCCAGGGTATGTCCTATACCCATAGATTCAAATGGAAGGAGAATAGGTAAATACTTCTCCAATAAATCAACAATATTTATCGTGGTACCTAATGAAACCATCTCTATGATGATGGTTTTATCCTTGACCACTAGAGTGCCCTCGATCAACCTGTAACTTCTAACTCTGTTGTGGGCACCATTTTACTTGTGGTTTTGAACCAACTAGTTTGTTAAGTTGATTTGTTGGGAACTCAAACTTGGAATGGAATCCTATTCTCTTCTTGATATTTTCTTTTTGTATATCAAAAGGTTTTGGGTTACCCTGCACCATGAAGAATTTTCCTAAGTGTAGGAATCTTACTTTCTGAAACAATGTAGAAGGGATTGCCTTCATGCGATGTATCCATGGGCAGCTAAGAATCATATTATATTTGGTCTCCCAATCTATAATATAAAATTTAGTGAGAGCTGTCTTGGTTCCTAAGGTGACTGGTAACACTATGGTCCCTACCGAATTTTCCTTGAGGCTATCATAACCCCTTAGCGTGTTTCACATTGAGGAAAAATTTGTTTCTCCATATCCAAATTTTTTTAAGTAAATTGAAGGGGACTATGTTAACTGTCATCCCATCATCAACCATCACATTTTTAACATAGTTATTATCGATCCATACCTGCAAATATAAGGCTAGGTCTCCTTTACGTGTAATTTTAGAATCCGTTGGCATTTTGTCTATGTCAAACACAAACCTAGTATCCATCTCTGGCTATCTAGGAGGGTGGACATAAAACTCAACATGATTTAATTGCACTTCAAGGGGAGGAGTAATGTTTATCAAATTACCAGGACCCAATACTTCTAACAAAACAAATCTATGAGCGGGGGAGTTCTTCAACAAATCCAAGAAGGAAATGTGAGAACATCTCTTCATCAAGTCATTAATTAAATCATACACTCCTACTAGTTTAGAAAGCATTTGTTGGATGTCCTCTCCTATCGGCAGATAAACAAGTATCAGATGTGATGAATAATCCTTAGTCGTAGTGGTGGCGTTAATATGAGGTTCAGTGTCTAATTCTACCAAGCCCACAAATTTTATTTATTGGTGACCATCTAAGGGGGGTGTCAATTATGGGTTTGAAGAAGTTAAGGCTTCATGATCATTAGCTCCTATCACAATCCCTTTGTTTAGACTATTTGGATATATTCTACCATATTTTTAACACATAGGGAGAGGATCATTAAAGATTATTAGTGGTGTGTTTAGATGAGAAACTAGTCTTGCATAATTGTTTTACGTTGGTGCTGTCAGGTTTTCTAGAAACATGTCTACAAAGAGTTGTCTCTAATCCTCAGGTAAATGTTGTAGGAATTTTTTTCAATCACAACATGTTCTAGCATCATGCACATGGACCCTATGAAAACTGTAATACAAATCGGGATTATAGTGCCAAGGTCTTTGGCTCATGTTTTGTTGCGATCTGAAATTCCACTCATTCTTAATTTTCTGATTGTTATAATAAGAATTTGGGAACCCCTACCCTTGATTTTGGAATTGATTCAGATATCCAGCTAGGAACTAACTAGGGGTTTGGGTTTGTAACTTTCTTGATTTTTTAGGTTGTTGTTGTTGTTGCAGTTGTTGAGGACAATTAAAATCCACAACATTGATTAAAAGAGAAAATTTATTGTTTCTTTTATTATTGTAATTCAAATTATTATTGTTGTTGGCTTTGTTTTTGTTAATAGAGATGACAACATTACGTTTCTTTGGATGATTAGTAACACCGTTATTTGTAACCCCATAATTCTTGTTAAGGAACTTGGGTCCTGTTGGTGCTCAATTTTATCTCACCCCATTTGTCCTTGAAATTCTTTAGTTTGTGGGCTCTGTCGTATTTTTTATCTCCCCTTGTTGATGCATGAAATATTTGTCCTTCATTTGGTTGCCATGATCAGTCATTTCCTTTGGTTGAAGATCACATTAAGTTCAAAAAAAAATTCCATTCCTCTGTCCATATGAAATAATTTGTAACTTGGGCATAAATTTTGGGTTTTTTCCCTTCCATTTTTCCATAGCCACGTTTTGTTTTCACTATCATTTTTTGTCCCAATATCTATGGAAATGTGGTCCTTTCTGTTTGGATGCATCTCTGTGGATCACATTCGGGCCTTATATCATTTCCAAATTCTTTGTCCTTAAAGAAAGATTCATTTCTAGGCGCAAATGGTGATTTCCCTGCATTTTACAGTTTGACGGGTGTGTTTTCCCCATAAATTTATATCTTATCATATTTAGCTACATGGTTATTTTCGATTAGATTCATCTTGGTGGGGGAATTTTGAAACTCTAAGGCCCACTTCAACTCAAGTCTTGGAAATATGAAGGGATAAGGCTCATTTTAGGATCCACCTTTGGGTCCTACCTTAACAGTTGCGCCAAGGTGACACGTGGTAAGCCCATGCTTGTTTGGGGTATCTGCTTTTGGGAACCATCTTAAAAATGTGCTAGGGAGACATGTGAGGCTTCCATCAACTCCTTTCTATACTTTAACTTTTCAAGAAATTTTCTTGGGACACGTGGAGGGCTTGGTTTGGGACCTGCCCCTAAATTTTATTGTTGAAAGAGCACCATGGGGACACATTGAGGTTTCCACAAGCCCTGGCCAGAATTAAACATTTTTTCATACAACTGATGCAGCTTCATTGGACCATGGACACATGGAGGGTCAACACTTATTTGAGGATCCACCTCTGGGTCATACCTTAGCATTTGTGCCAAGGAG
Organism: Taxus chinensis; assembly: GCA_019776745.2. Taxonomy (NCBI): domain Eukaryota; kingdom Viridiplantae; phylum Streptophyta; class Pinopsida; order Cupressales; family Taxaceae; genus Taxus; species Taxus chinensis. Next base: position 700,278,959 of record CM034151.1, read on the forward strand.
ACATGTGGTAAGCCCACGCTTGTTTGAGGTCTCTGTTTTTGGGCACCATTTCAAAATTTCACCAGGGAGACACGTGGAGGCTTTCCGCTGGCTCCTTTATATACTTAAACTTTTCAAGCAACTTTATGAGGCCTAGGAAACGTGGAGGGCCCACACCTGTTTAGGGAACTGCCCCTGAATTTTATTATTGAAAGAGCACGATGGGGACACGTAGAAGTTTTCACTCACTGCTTCCCTTGCTTGGAATTTTCAATGGACAAGGAAAAATGTCTCAGACCATAGACATATGGCACCTTCTGCTAGTCCTGGAATGTTTTCAACAACTCTACCATATTGAGACATGTGGTAATCTCACACTTGTTTGGGGTCTCTATTTTTGGGCACCATCTCAAAGTTATGCATCCAGAGAGACACGTGGAGGCTTCTGCCAGTTCCTTTCTATACTTAAAATTTTCAAGAAACTTTCTAAAGGCTTGGGACACATAGAAGGCCCGTGCCTTTTTGGGGACCTAACCATAAATTTAATTGTTTAAAGAGTGCCATGGGGATACGTGGAGGCTTCCACTGGATCCTTTTTATACTGAGACTTTTCAAACGCCAAAGGGTGCTTTTCTTGGGCCCAGGGCATGTGGAAGGCCTGTGCTTGTTTGGAAAGTTACCTCTATACCTCACCTTTGCAGTTGCACCAAGTAAACACATGAACGACTCTAATCTAAACCTTAGAAGGGGAAGAATCAATGGTTATTATGCATTACATCCAATTTTACCACCTTTTTTGCTCCAAGACTCCTGGAGATTCTAATACGCATTATTTTCCATCATTTTTTGATAAATGCCCTGGTCATTTTTGTCTACAAAGTGTAATTGAATGGATTTAAAGACTTCAATTTGTGAGTGTAAAGATTATTAAGGTTAATATTTTAAAGTTCAAATTACTCGGGCACTTGAAAAAATGTGAATTACTAGAGAAGTATGGACGCAGAGAAGAGTTTCAGAGGAAAGAATGGGAAAAGGATGAAATGATGGAGGTTGTAGGTGCAAAGGGATGAAAATGGTGCTACCTCAAGGGTGAAAAGGATTTCTTGTCAGATCCAGCTTACAGAGCCACTGGAAAATGATTAAAACGTTGATTTCTCACATGTAAAAATAAAAATATTGATTAGAAGAACTGTAAAATTTTTTTGGCATGACATCCTAGTCATTAGACGATGGTCTGAGACACGTGATTAGTTCATGATTTGTTCCACCTGGCAGATGTAGGTGTAAATTTGTTAAACATCACTTTCTAAGAAAAATTGGTAACAAGAAAAGGTTCCTTGAATATTCTTCTTTTTTAGGTGGAAAATCTAGGATGAATGAGCGAGTGAAATGTATAAATGCAATGAGAATACTCTTGCAAATGGTTGGGCGATGAATTTTTATGAGAAAATTTGAGAAAGTCCCATCTTCCTAAGGGACCAATATGAGAAACCTGATTAATTTCTTGTGTTTTAGATTTCAATCACGTCAATTTGGTTGTGAGTGTAGAGTCATTGACAAGCTTTGAGACTGTTCAACAGAAACTTTGCCCTGCTGATGAATGTAATCAAATTTGAATTAATTTGTGTCAATATTGGGAAAATTTGTGTCTGCTTTATTTTAGAATGTCTATAAGTAGTTTTTCTTGTTCCTATTTCAATCTTGTGTTAAAGTCCCTCCGAATCACATTGGATCTCATCCATCTGATAGTTTAGTGGCAGTTGCAGTTTTATTATGAGAATAGCCTTCATCCTGTAATGAGATAAAAAATTTAAAATTACTTTACTTTCATTTTTTGAAAAAGATTGTTTGTAATCCTTTGAGTGTATCTTATGTGTGAGGAACCAGGAGTCTCTTAATGTTTAATTGAGTCTTTATCTCAAGACTTCATATTAAATTCTTAGAGATTGTGTGAAACCGTGTAAATCTGGGCCTCCATTGATTCACACCTTCTGAGTTGAAAGAATATTTTAGCTGTTCTAAAGGATTTTGTTATTGAGTTTGCTAAAATGTTGTGAAGTTTCTCAAAGATTTGGTATAATCAACTTTAGCCTACTTAATCTCCCACCAAAATTATTCAGAACAATGAATCCTACCTGACCTACCCTATGTTTTCCCTGTATGTCCACAAATGTATAAATTCTACTACGCAAATATGCATAAGCAATCAAGATTCCATGATTCCTCTAGTAACCTTAGCCCTGTTTAGAAAATATCACCATTCTTTAGAAGTGACAACTCGTGAGAGTTAAATTATGGTGTATTGATCATATTTTCTTAGGGTATCCTTTCAAATTTGTACAAATAAGGATATCTTCATTCTCCTTCACCAACAGAGGTTACAAAACAGGTCCTCTCACCCTGTTCAAAAGGCATGGCCTAAAGCAATGAGGATAGATAAAATCCTTAGTGAAGGTGATATCCATTTCTTTGAATGCCCGATTGACAAAGAGGCAGATGAATCCCCTCTCCAGCTACAAAATGACTCATAATATGATCTTTATTTCTCTCATTGTCTTGCTAAATCAATGATGTTACTCAGTTCCCAAGGGAGAATCAATTTGGATACCAACAGGTCCATGATTATTGTTCATGTTGTTAGGTTAACAAGAGTTACCTTGATTAGGAGTGACTTACCTCCCATTTGTTTCATAGGTCTTATGACTAATATCTATGACTCGCTTGATCAATTTTGAGGGAAAGCTGTAGTATCTCTTCATAACTTCTTTCCGGGAAAATTTGGAATTCTTACTCTATTTATCTATTGAGGGAATAAAAGAACAAATAAAAAAGCTCCATCTAATCCATGTTTGGAGTGCTTAGTAGAGGAATAGAGGACCTGTCGCTACCTTTGAATTAAATGGGCGGTGGATTCATTATGCTCTTGTTTGATGTGAAGAAATTCTTTATTTCATATTCTTAGAAGTTTTTTCATATAAAAATCCTTAATTAACTTGGATACAAATTTTTTGAAGGAATGTATCGAAGCATCTAGTATCCTATGATACCAATTGAGAATGATACCTTCTAAAGTCTTGGGAAAAATATTTATAACAACTACATCCCATAGGAGCAGCTCTTGAATGGCCATTGCGTAAGCTTTGATATGTGAATTAGGGTCTCCCTCCCCTTTGAACTTCAGAAGATCTGGAAAGGGTCTTAGGAGCATGAAAGTTTGTATGGATAATTATATGTGATCCTTAAGATATTCGAAATAGGTCCCCATTGTGTATGTTTCAACCCTTGAAGATACTTTTTAGGGAGGTGGAGGTTGCATTTGTTGTTAAAATGGTATAGAGTAGACATTTTTGTTACCATAAGGAATCCCCTATGGCTGACCATATAGACTTAGGTAAGTGTACATATCCCCCTATGGTGATTTGGAATACATGTACATGTAAAGGGGTTGAATCTTTTGATATGGAGTTGACGGCACAAAACCAGGAAATGTCATATTTCAAGATAGTTTGACATTTGAGAACACACTTTTGAAAAGTTCCTATGATGGATATCCATATGTGGCATGGGGGGCATACCCAAGGTGCCTATCCCAGTTAATAAACTTCTAGGGATTGGATTATCCATATAAACTAGAGGAGTTTACACAGTAGGGACTTGTACATAACTCTGTGGATTGTGGGAAACTCTTGCATGCCCAACTTATGAATTTTATGTGTTTTGGGGAAGATCTAAATCATTTAAGATTGTCCACTGACGCTGAAACGAAATCACTCCTTGATGGTGTATTGTTTTTGTTTTGGTGCTTATTGATGAACTTTTGGAGGTTTTTAAGGAGTGTGATATCTTTCTATGAATTTGTTTTTTGTTTTGCCACCCCTCACTAGCGATGTTTTCTATTGTTAGAGGGGTAGTGTTTTTTTTTTAGAGCAAGACATCAACATTCCTTTATAACCTATCAGACACCTGGTTTATATTATGGAAGTGTTGTTCACTTCTGGTGTACCGTAGCAAGTAATCATCATCTAGGGGTGGGATTTAGTCCACCTGCATATTGATGGGTTGTTTAAACAAAACCAGTAGGAGATGAACCTACTTCTATGAAATTCCTACTATTAGAGATTCATTGCTTAGGAGGATTTATCTATATGATTTGGTCAAGCTCCTCAATTTGTAAGGAGAAACAAACATTGGCTCCATGAGGAATATGTTTTTACACCTGAGTAGTTGAATAGTTATCTTCCCATATACAGAGTGAAGGTGATTGTTGTTATCTATTTGCTTGATAGTTGTAAATATAAAAGCCCGAGAGGGGTCGATTGTATTCATCATATCGCAACATATTCGAGGGGTATAAGAATACCCAAAAAATAATGGGAGAGAATAAGATGGATGGAGGAAGTAGAAACGTTTATATACTACCTCTTCACATCAGGTTAACCAATTTGTATGAAAGAAAATCAACACGTTACCTTCTTTGCACCCGACCTCCCGAGGTCGTGTTGAGATAGCCGATGTAGAATGGAAATGGGTGTGTGTGTGTGTGTGTATGGAAATGAAAAAGATAATGAGGTAATATTATGTCCTCAATGCACAATATCAAGGTCCACAAATCTAAGGAAAACAAGTTTTTCCTAACCTAAAGTGGTGTAATGGAATGGTCAAATAAAAAGAATACTCAGAGAATCCAGTCAATATCAATATTAGCTGATATTCTATGTATTGGTTGTGTAATACACAGAAAGTGACTTGTGGATGCCTTGTATAGATTTCCAGACAAGGTCATGGAAGTGAAAATAAAATGTGTGATGAACCACAACGTCCATGAGAGGTTTTTCTGGTCTATTCAAGAAATCCTTAGCTTGATCAACTGCTATATTCAACACTGGATTGTTGTGAAATGATGTCGCATGTGCAAGTGGCGATGATATAAATACAAATGCATGTAAACCAGTGTCAATTTTTAATTGGTCATCAGGAATGTTGGGTTGTGGGACCTAGGGATCACAACCTTGAACTTGTGAAGGTTATGGTCTTTGTATTGTCATAAGCATAATAAATCCCTATTGCCAGATGAATTCCAATAATCGTAGGCTTGATAAACTGTAATGTTTAGTGTGTTTAATTGTTTTATCTTCTTAGAATACCTAACAGGTGTGCATAGTACTAAAAAACGTAAACCTGTATCAATGTCGGCTAACAACTCAAGTCCGTTGGGTTTTGGGATCAATGGATCACAACTGAACGTTTTCTCTTGTTGTTGACATTTTATGGTCATGTGGAATGAATTGAATTGATCTTGATAAAGAAAAATGACAATCAAAGGAAATTTAAGTTGTTTTTTTGGTGTTTTCACAGTATATCTGAACAAAATAGTGAAAGTAAACTAATCTAGCAAAAGTAAATCTTTCTTGATCTTTTCTAGGATATTAAGCAATACTTCTAGTCTAATAACTAAAATTAAATACAAGAAATCAGCTAGATGTAGTTAATTACTTGTGCAAGTATGTGAATCTAGATCTAAAACAACTACACTAATTTAATAAAAACCCTTTAAACCTTACCTCAGAGGTAGAGAACAAATCATAACTCTTAGAAGAGATATTGTGCCCCATAACTTCTCTGGTAATGTCAAAGAGAAAAATTTCTAATAATTTATTCTAGTTTTATTTATTTGATTAACTGAAATGAAAAATTTACTACTCTATTTGATATGGATTTGGAATGAATAACTTAGAATTGATAACTTGAAAAAATTGAAGCAAACAAACAACTAATTCAAACCTGGATAAGCAAGAGCTTTGGCAAATCTGGTTGTATTTTTCTTGTCCCCTCAAATTATCCTTTTTTTCTTTGTGTTTCCATATGAGTCCAAGGAATTCTGGAATGAAAAGGCAACAAAATGAGAAGGTCCTTGAGCAATGGCAACTTAAAGGGATTGTGGTTGGAATGCAAGTAGAAGAGAAATAGCACAAGAGATATGAGCTTGCCTATTCAATTTCTAGCAAGAATGTGGTAGCAATACTATAACAGATACATAAAAATCTCAAGCCATTTGCTTGGATACAAACATTGAATATATAGGAATTGGCTAAGATGGGACTTCATACACAAGGCATCATTGGAGCGTCAAATCATTGGGTGAAAAGGTGGTTCAACTAATTCAATCTATTTAAAAATAGAAGAGGGGGGAGTACCATGCAAACAAGACTAGTTTTAGGCAATATGGTTCACAAACGCACCCTACAAGTCACGTTAAGTGAAATCACACATGTTAAAACATACATGAAGCATTCTTGAAAAATCACACAGGACCATTTCCCTGCATGGGTAGTGGTCCTATCACTAAAGGACAAAATATGCATAGAAAAGAACAGAATGCTAGAAAAAAATGTGGAAAAGATAAGTAAAATCATCTAGGAGACAAATATACATTGCGGGTGAGATTAGGAACTCGAACACCTTCTAAAAGTACATGAATCATCACTAAGGACTTTTGTAATTGTTTATTGACAATGTGGCACATGCAAAATTCGGGTGCGTATAGAAACTCATAATCTTGCTAATTATGAATAGAAATTAAAGTGTCTATAGTTGTAACATACATCAGATGTGAAGACAGAGGAAGTTAGCATAATGTGATATGGTATAAAAGGACACGTTAGTTCAAATTATATTCCCACTTGAACAACATATTTATAGTTGTAGGTCAGGTGCTTTGTTGTGTCTACTCAAGTTTGTGGGATTCATGTGGCATGAAAGTGACTACACATCTACGAGGTTGACCATACAAGTCAAGCTACCATTGTCATATGGTGATAACGGGATAGGAGGTGGAGTATTACTTCAGGTTACATTGAAATGTTAAAATCACTATATATTGTGCATGTAGGAGGTATTATAGATGATCACATAGTAGCATAAGTGCATTGACATATTAATGTAATTGGATGAGAGGTGCACAACTATGTGTGATGGAGTTGGAAGACAATAATAATGCTATAAAAGGCTTGGCATGATATGAAATATGGAAGAACACATATTTTGTAGTTGGTGGGATGGTGCATTCTATAGTTAGTTGCACGGAGATAAATTTACACCACCTATTAAAACTTAAAGGTGCACTGAACATAGCGGCCATTCGAAAGATAATACAATGGATACTGGATTCAAGCACATGAGATTGAGATAGAACAGGTACTGTAGGGGCACAATGTAAGCTATGCAAGGAAAGCACGGTTAATGGACAGTTATGTTTTAATTCCAATTCTAGAAATGATAATATCTTTCATTAGAGTTTGTAGTATAAGACTCAGAACAATTTCTCATGTAGATTAAACATATTTCATAAATTTTGCATTATTTTTTTGATTTTTTACATACTGCAAAAGTGTTACATATAGGAGTTGATGTTCTATTAGTCTCCTAGATTCAAGATGCACAAAGGACTACACATGATATTTTTATGGGGTAGGAAGAAATGCAACATGAGATTGTAAATTGAAAATCACATACAAAGCTCGGTGTATAGGTTTATAGTTATTTCTCATGATTGAATAACTCAACTTATAATAAGGTGTTAGGGCACATGTAATGGTACTAACTACTCAATTAGGTGTGAAGGATGCTTACTTGTGTGAAGTATTAGTTGGTACCAATACATAGTAGAGCACTAACGTGAGGGATGAAGAGAAGTCCTAAGATTCCCCTACTTGGAAAGTGGTGCAGATGGGAAATATGTGTGTCTTTTTAAGAGCACCTACTAGTCATGGGAATTAGGTAGCGTGTTACTATAGGATGATCAGAGAGTTACCGTATCATCAAAAATATAGCCACATTCCTCTTTTATAGGTTCTTATGATCACCATCCAATTCTTATTCTATGGTTATACTGGCTTCATTTGATTAAATTTTTCCACTAAGCAATATCTTTAGCTATAATTCTTAAATATATGTAAGAAGTATGCTGCTTAGGTCTTGCAGTGAGCTGGAATAAGCAAATTCTTCATTTTTTGAGGAATGTTTATATTTCTTTGTTACATACATGGTAGTTTCTTATAAATATTATTTGGTTTTTTTTTGTCAGCTAGAAGGGAAGATAACATAGTCATTCCCAATCACCTTGCGACTTGTGAATATGACTGAGTTTGAAAAATATTTTACTGTATTTAGGAGTGCAAACTATTCAGCTTTTGAATACCATTTTGAGATCCTCATTGTGTACTGAGATCTTTGACGCAATGATGCCATGATTTACGATGAGAGACCATACAATCTAGTGGATATGAATGGACATTAGAGCTCCTTGCACTCATTTTTTAGCTTGGGGAAGGTGACAATTAGAGACTAAATCATTTTGTGTTTATTGTTTTAGCACTTTGGGTAATTATGTTTAGGTCTTGGTCCCACATTTCATGAGATGATTCCTCGAGAGTCAAGATAATGTAGCTCAAAATATAGAAGAGCTAAGATGATAATCGTATTTGGCTACCTATCATCTCTTGTTTTCCCATTCAACCACTTTTGGTCAGATCTATAAGTATTGGTTCTTTTCCATCTACTATGCTCTAGAGATTCCTTATTTATCAACTATATCTGGAATTTAACTTCATCTATGTGTGAACATTGAGCGCCATTGAAATTTAGCCTAATGGGATGTCCAGCGCTGGAACAGGTGTATTGATTGGTATAGAAAATTTGTATTAAAAAATATTATTACTCTACCTGTGTCTTTCTTTATGGTAATAACTACATAAGACTGTATTGGAGTACCCACCACAACTAATGGAACCACACAAGGATATCCAAGTTTTTCATGCAATCCTTGCGTAAATTGAGACGAAATTTGTCACTGGCATTGAGAATGGAATAGACATAGCTGGAAAAGTGGATCTAAAAAAAGATTTGATTAGTCCCAAGCCCCTACTGAGTGGAACTGCTAATCCTGAAAAAATGCTGCTAAGCATGAAATCATATGTGAAGATAATCCAATTTCAATTGATAACTATTATACTAAATATATATTGACCATCATTTGGAGGATGAATAACATGGGATAATTTATGAAAGTTATCATACCATAAGGTAGTTATATGAGACAACCATGTAGATATGTAGACCAACTAACTAAAGGTATGAAATACCATACCCAAATTGATAGCAGTATTGTAGCTCTCGAATTAATATCAATTATCCATAGTCAGAGATCATGAAACAAGGTAGTATGGCTGGGAATCAAATGAGGAGACGACTACCCTCCAACTGAAAATGCACTCATGTATACCAAATTAGCATTTTCATGGAACACCCACCATTTCCCATGCCATGCACCATGATGTGGCCATTTTACCAGGTGCCAGAGGAGGTCTTGTCAGTGAGTTGTACTACAAAAAGCACATCCCATCAACTCATTCAAACTTGCTAAGGCTATTTCAATGAATTATATTTAATACAAACGACGCTTAGGATAGAGACAGTGCTGAAGAATCAGTAGTATACGATGCTTCCGGTAGCCATTAATCCTGAAATACACTAGAAAATGTTTTACCTGCAAATAGAACAAAAGTTAAATCAATGGAAATCATTTTAACTTTGTTGTTTATAAGTTCCTTTCCTACATTGAGGGATCTTCATCATGAGCGGAAATCCATTGAGCGGTCAGATCATACCAGGCATGTGACTGGAATAGAGCTTATTCAAGTGAAAACTATGGGTTTATCGCAGGTAGGTCCTGTTGGTGGAATTTTTTCTTGCATGAATGGATTGAAGAATCTTACTATATGGCTCTAGATTGGAACAACAATCTATTTGATTCCCAGGGGCTTTGATACATTTCCAACTATTTATAACATGAAATGCCAATTGTAACAGAAAACCTGCCATTTTTCTGAAATTCATTAGGAACAATGAGAACAAACTCAAATGCCAAAAACTCCTGGATTGTGTTATGTATCTATCCACAACTATGTTTCCACACAAGGTTGAATTTTTCTTGCAATGGTCATAATGAAACAAAAGGAGGTCATTCCTGGAGGGTGGCTATCAGATAATGAATCATAGTACCGTGAATGCTGGCAACTCAATGGGTTGAGATCTTCTCAGTACAATGTAAGATTTGATTTTCCCAAGTGTGGGCTCCCTACTGAATTGGGAAAGTTCTCTGGATAAAAAACCGGTTCCTATTCCAATGTTCAGATGTCATATGCAGAGGTTTCTAAAATGTCTAATCGATAACTATTCCAAGGAGATAGGGTGAGAAATTATATAAGTGACCCTAAATCAAATTTGCACTGAGGAATGAAGAAACATGGGATGCCATTGTAACACAAACCATTAAAATTTGCAAGATCAGGGCCACAGATACCCAAATTTGACACGTGAAAGCAGTAGGTTGGCAAATGAACACGAAAGGAGGGTTGAGAATCATCTGTAGACATGCATTATTCTTCCAAATGTTGACACAATACACTACAAAATGCCTGAGGAAAAGTTCACTAAGTTTTGATGGAGAGGTTTGCTACCCTCCACTGAAAATGCACTCATGTATGTGCACACTTTATGTAAGAACCCACCATTACCCATAGGCCATGAGAGTACAATGATGTGCATGGCCATTTTACCCGGCACCGTTGAGGAGGTCATTCATCAGCGGTTGTACTGTTTTTACAATCCCATCAACTCATGGCAAACTTGCTAATGCATTTTTCAATATCTACAGTGACTTAGCCAATAGGCTGGACAATGCTGAAGAATCCAGCAGTACACGATGTTCTGAAGCAGCCATTAATCCTGAAATACACTAGAAATTGTTTTACCTGCAAATGATCAAAAGTTAAATCATTGGAAGATCGTTTTAACTCCATTGTTTATCAAGTGCCTTTCCTGCATTGAGTGAATCTTCATCTGAGCGGACATCCATTGGGCGGTCTCATACCAGATTTCTGGAATAAGCTTATTCGAGTGAAAACTCTGGGTTTATGCCGCAGGTGGGTCTTGTTGGTGGAATTCCGTCTTCCATTACTGCATTGAAGAATCTTACTTATATGGCTTTGGATAACAACAATCTTATCTGGTGCCATTCCCAGGGGCTTTGACACATTCCCAACTATTTATAACATGAATTTGAGTGCCAATCAGGCTGACAGGGTTCCTGCCATTTTCGTCTAAATTCATTGGGAAAATGAGAAGCAAGCTCAAATTGGAGGGTAACTCTGGATTGCAATTATGTTGCTTCTTTGACTTGCACTTTGAGGTTTCAATTTGAGCTCTTGTAATGGTCATAATCCATCTAGCACCAAAAGGACCATCATTCCTTGAGGTTCCAATATTGTTCAACTCAGGAACATGATCGATACAAGCAGCCACTCAAATACTCTTCCTAGTGCTCGCTCTATCTATTGTATCTCTCACTACTCTCTTAGAACAAAACAAGATTTGAATTAACAGATTTTATGACAACATCAGATCATAAGGTTTGTTGTTTGGGTTTTTTTAAAAATGTTTCCCATGGATGTAGAACCAGAAGCAGAACCAGTTTTGTTGGGGGACGTTATCATATCCCATATATATATATATATCAGTTTTGTTCGCCATTAATGTGATAACAATGACATAGCTGTCCATGGCAGCAGTTCTTTTTTGATTTTAAAGCTATGAAACTAAGATCCTAGAGATCTTTCCTGAAATGTACATGCAGAAGAAATATACAGGTTTATATACCGTGACAGACAAGTTAATCAGGTCATTAAGCTTTTTCATTGATCTCTCTTCATCTTTCTTAGTGAGAGTATACCTTAAATCATTTGTTTTGTTTTAAATGCCTTTAACTAACTTTATCGAAATTTGGATTTTTTCCTTACCACTACCAGTAGAAAAACACATTACTTAGTGGCGCTATCCATTTATTAGTTGATAACTATTGTATTACCTATCTTTGGGAGAAATTTGTATAGCTCACAAATAATATCAATTTGCTTGCTCCAAAATTTAAGGTTTGAAGAGATATTACATTTTAAGTGACTTCACCAAATTTCATGATGATCAAATGGATATCAAATTTGAGGATTTTTTTTATTAAATGTTTTATTTTTATTGATGGTCAAATGAATAACATGGAGGTTTTATTGTGCATTAATTATTATCAATGCAACGTTATAGTTCATCACCACCCTACCCTATCATTATAATTAGGTGTCACTGATATGTTTTGTCAAATTTTGATGCCGATTAGGTTTGGAGCCCTCAATTTTTGTATCACCTTTTTTCTTTGAAAACAAATTTGTCTATAAATAAGCATACATTTGTTAGGAAATAAGAGATAAAATATGCGGAATAATCCCTCACAGAATCGCAGCAGTAGAAACTAATATGCAGAAAATTATTACAGATCTCAAATAAAAGTGCAGAATAAAATAACACAACACAAAGAGACAATATTTAACATAGTTCACCCAATTTGGGCTACGTCTACAAAGAATCACTTGCTCATATTTTATTACAAGCCACCACTCTCTCAATACAATACCCAGATCTGTTTGGAGCTATGCTCAACAAACTCTACAGAATTCACACCCGAATTCAAAGCACATCTGCAATGTTTTTCATCCTTCTATCATATGCATAAAACCATATAAATAGACAACTGCTTAAGTAGTTTTACAAAATTGTGGGTATCAAAACCATGGGCAAAAACTGTCCCATAAACCTATGGGTCAAAATCCCGCCTATATGAGAAAATCATGTTTCCAGATATATCGGGCACGTTTTAAGGCCCAATTTTTTTTTTCAAGGGCTGCACCCCCAAACCCCAGCGAGGATACATGAAAAGTGTGCAATACTCTTAGTGTACAATCTTCAACACTTTCACACATGAAAACAAGCTCCACAACCTAACAATCTCCCACTTGGAGACTAGTTTTCCTCTGAGCAAGCTTCTTAACCCTTCACTAGTTTCTGTGAAGACCAACCAAACATGAACACAACTTCAGTTTTTCCCTTGTGACCACCTTGGTCATCATGTCTGTAGGATTCTGACTAGTATGAATCTTCTCCAGCTTCAAATTCTCTTCCTCCAAAGCTGTCCTGATGAAATGGTACCTTAACTGTATATGCTTCATCCTAAAGTGGAAAGCAGAGTTCTTAGTTAGGTGTATAACACTCTGACTATCACTATGCAACTTTCCTTCCTCCTGCGTATGCCCCAACTCCTCAAGTAATTGCTGTAACCAAATCATTTCCTTGCTTGCCTCTATGGTAACAACATACTCAGCCTTCGTGGTTGACAAAGCCACCAACTTCTGTAGTTGTGAAATCCAACTTACTGTTGTTCCACCTATAGTGTAAATATAACCTGTTGTGTTCCTCCTACTATCTACATCTCCAGCCATATCTGAATCTACATATCCACACAAAGTGGTGTTTGATCCATTGTAGCAAAAACTCTCCCCATGGTCCCTCTCAAATACCGAAGGATCCACTTTATTGCCTGTCAGTGATCTCTACCTAGATCACTCATAAATCTACTCACCGCTCCCACTGCATGGGCAATATCAGGCCTAGTGCACACCATGGCATACATCAAACTACCAACTGATGATGAGTAAGGTACCTTGGACATCTGGTTTCTCTCCTGCTCTGTCTTAGGACATCGTTCCTTTGATAACTTGAAATGGCCTGCCAAAGGAGTCCCAACCGGTTTAGCATCATGTATATTAAACCTCTCCAAGACCTTCTTAATGTACTCTTCCTGAGATAAAGTTAGCTTCCATTCCTTCCTATCCTGAGATATCCTCATACCAAGGATTTGTTTGGCTGCCCCCAAATCCTTCATAGCAAAGGATTCACTTAGCTGCTTCTTGAGTACTTTTATTTCCTGCATGTTTTTACCTGCAACCAACATGTCATCCACATACAGACAAAGAATAATATAACAGCCATCCTCAAATTTCTTTATATACATGCAATGGTCAGAATGACATCTAATATAACCTTGCTCCATCATGAAGCTATCAAATTTCTTATACCATTGACATGGAGCTTGTTTCAAGCCATACAAGCTCTTCTTCATTTTTCACACCATCTCCTCTTTACCTTTTACCTCATAGCCCTCTGGTTACTGCATATATAGTTCCTCCTCCAAATCACCATGGATAAATGTAGTCTTTTCATCAAGATGTTCTAAGTGCAAGTCTTCTGTTGTAACTATTCCTAGAACAGTTCTAATAGAAGTCATTTTTACTACAGGAGAAAAAATATCATCAAAATCTATACCTTTTTTCTGTGCAAACCCCTTGACCACCAACCAGGGCCTTGTATCTTTTCTTGCCTCCTTCTTCCTCTTTCACTCTGAACACCCATTTTTTCCGTAATGCTCTTTTTCCTTTGGGTAGCTTTACCAAATCCCATGTCTGATTCTCCATGAGAGCCTGATGCTCCTCATCCATGGCTTGCTCCCACTTCTTCCTAGCATCTACCTACATTGCTTCATCAAAACTCTTTGGCTCTCCACTATCAGTGAGTAATAAATAATAAAGAGAAGGAGAAAAAATATTCAGGTTCTCTTCTTACTCTAGAAGACCTCCTCAATATAGGAGTTTGGGGTTCCTGTTGAGGGGGTTCCTGAACTGATTCATGTGTCACTTTCCCATCCAGAAGATCCTCTACCACTGCATATTCTTTCTTGGATTCTTCCCTATTTTCCTGCAACTATTGCTTATACATGACTTTCTCATTAAAGACCACATCCCTAGATCGAATGATTTTCTTGTCCTTAATATTCCAACATTTATATCCAAAGTCATCACCACCATAACCAATGAAGGTACATTTTTCTGATTTATCCTCTAGCTTGGTCCTATCATCCTTGTCTATATGAACAAACACCTCACATCTAAAGACTCTAAGAAATGAATAATTAACTTTCTTACCATACCAAGCCTCCTCAGGTATGCCTCCATCCAAGGCACTCAGAGGGTCCTCTGTTTATCAAGTACATAACAGTTGTGCTCACCACTTCTTGCCTAAAAAGAAATAGGCAGTCCTACATGTAACCTCATGCTCCTTAGCACGTTCCATTATTTTTCTGTTCATCCTTTCTGACATCCCATTCTACCACAGAGTTCCTGGAACCATATTTTACCTGTGGATTCCATTCTTAGAACAGTAATCATCAAATTCATTGCTATAATACTCCCATCCATTATCTGACCTAAGACATTTTAGCTTAAGACCTGTTTCATTCTCTACCAAGGCTTTCCATTTAACAAAAGTTTCAAATACATCAGATTTGTTTCTAATACAATAAACCCAAAATTTCCTTGTTGCATCATCAATAAAAGTAACATAATAACTTGAACCCCCAAGAGATGATACCTGAGCTGGCCCCCCACATATTAGAATGCACGAGCTCTAACTTAATCTCTTTCTTTGTAGGTCCAACCTTGAGAAACCTTACTCGCTTTTGTTTCCCATATATGCAGTCATCACAGAACTCCAAACCTATTTCTGTATATCTAGGTAAATCCTTCTTTATGATCTCTATGCCCTTATGGCTCATATGACCGAGCTTATAGTGCCACAATGTTGTATCTACTTCTGAAGCAACAAGATTACAAACATTAGTGCTATAAGTGGTTAAATACAAGGTTCCAACCTTCTTACCTCTTACCACCACAAGAGCACCCTTGGTAACCTTCCAAGAGTCTGTTGTAAATATCACAGTAGAACCATCACTTCCCAACTGCCCCACCGATATCAAATTTCATCTTAATGTAGGCACATGTCTGACATCCTTCAATAGCCAAGTATTCCCATTCTGTATCTTAACCTGAACAAAACCTTTTCCAACTATGATGCAAGGCTCATCATCACCAAGAAAAACATGCCCAAAATCACCTTGAACATAATCAACAAAATAATGCCTATGTGGGGAAGCATGGAAAGAGCCCCTGACAGTCCTTCTTTGCATGCCCAGACTTTCCACAGTGCCAACATACTATCTTGCTTTTGGATTTTGACCTTTCCGGATCCTTTGATTTTCCACAGCTTCCTCTATTCTTCTGTCTCCCTCTAGTTTCCACTGTCAAAGCATTCCCTGAAGTAGAAGATTCACCAGAGATTTTTCTTCGCATTTCCTCACTTAGAATCACCCCTACAACATCCTCAAACTTCAACTTTGATTTAGCTACAACCGAGTTGCTTACCGTCATTACCAAGCTATTCCAAGTCTCAGGTAAAGAGCACAGAACTAATAAAACCCTAACTTCTTCATCAAATTCTATTATAACCAAAGCTAGCATATTTACAACTGTATTAAAATCATTTAGATGATCTGCTACTGAACCATTCTCATACATCTTCATATTAAACAACTTTTTCATTAAAAATATCTTATTAGAGGCAGAGGGTTTTTCATACAACTTCCCTAATACATCCATCAGTTCTTTTGTAGTCTTTTCCTTTGAAACATTAAATAATACTGAAGATGCAAGACATAGCCGGATTGTCCCAAGTGCCTTCCTATCCAGCAAATCCCATTCCACATCTATCATGCTTGAGGGTTTGTTCACCTTCTCAGACAGCAGAGTATAAAGATCCTTCTGATAAAGGTAATCTTCCATCTGCATCTTCCAAAGACTGAAATTCTACCCGTTGAATTTATCAACCCTAGAACTTCCATCATTTTCCATCGCTCCCACTCAAGATAAAACTTTCCCTGCGATTCAACACTTCAGCAAACCAAAACCAGGCTCTGATACCAATTGTTAGGAAATAAGAGATAAAATATGTAGAATAATCCCTCACATAATCGCAACAGTAGAAATTAATATGCAGAAAATTATTACAGATCTCAAATAAAAGTGTAGAATAAAATAACACAACACAAAGAGACAATATTTAACGTGGTTCACCCAATTTGGGCTATGTCCACAAAGAATCACTTGCTCAGATTTTATTACAAGCCACCACTCTCTCAATACAATACCCAGATCTATTTGGAGCTATGCTCAAAAAACTCTATAGAATTCACACCCAAATTCAAAGCACATTTGCAATGTTTTTCATCCTTACCTATCATATGCATAAAACCATATAAATAGATAACTACTTAAGTATTTTTACAAAACCATGGGTATCAAAACCATGGGTAAATACCATCCCATAAACCTATGGGTCAAAATCCCACCCATATGAGAAAATCACGTTTCCTGATATATCAGACATGTTTTAAGGCCCAAAATTTTGTTTTTGGGGCCTATCGCCCCCGGACCCCCACTTGGGGCCTGACACGGCCCCGAACCCCGGCAAGGATACATGAAAAGTGTACAACACTCTTAGTGTACAATCTTTAACACTTTTACACATGAAAACAGGCTCCACAACCTAACAACGTTGAAGTCATTTTTATCATCTAGCATTATGAGGGGAATCCAAGTGTTTATAGAGAATCGAGAAGTTCAAATTTAGATTTTTCTTGAGCATTCTAAATCAAACAATCATTAAGAGAACATGTAATGATGCTTCTAGACACCTCTTGTTTAATATAAGGCTAGGTAATTGCTATGGTTCTAGTGTGTTTATATTCTTATTGATCATTGGTAAGTTACTGTTATGTGTGAGTGTTCTTTGTGTCATTTTATTTTCAATCTGATTATATTTGGGGATAGAAACTAATCTATAGTTATCTATTGAAAGAGTCATTAAGGAACATGTAATGTCAAGGAGAACCCTCCATGGGGTTCACTATTTTTTGTCCTCTCAAGAATCCCTACTTGGTCTAAGATCCTCACCTTAAAGGCATTGGTTTATTCGGTGCTCATGTTTAGTGTGCAAGTGATTAGGATGTTTGATGTGGCCAAGCAAAATGCCTTGTAGAGGGTAGTTGTAGAGGTAATGAAGAATATCTTTGAGAAATCTTCCACGTCTAATTTGATGTGGCTAGACTGTCATACAATGAGAACTCAATATTCGCCCAGTCCCTATTTTTAATTCTTGCAATGGGCTTAGGCCCTAGAGAAGTATAGTGGGCTATAAAATTTCACCCTCGATCTTGTTAAGAAAATCCCACCCTACATGGTGGCAAAAATTTGGACATGGATCCACAAAATGACAAAGTGGCTCATGAAGAATGTGCCTAGGGAAACCAATAGACTTTTGGTGTGTGAGGAGGCTTGTGTAGCTTGAGAGAATAAGTTTAGGATTCTCTAAGATTATTTAAGTAGGCCAAGTTGGAGGAAACTTAAGTTACATCAAGCAAGCTTTAACAGTATAAGAACGTGTCAGTGGAAGTTGTTTGCTGGCTTCTCAATGTTGGGGTGAGAGGGTTTGTCTTTAGTAGTCATGTTTTTAGGATTGGGTTGGCTAATTTTTCCCTTGGTATTCAATGCCCGTTGCAATAAGGATGTCAGAAGGAACTCTCACACACACCTCATTCTTAAGTGCCAACACATCAAGTTGTATGATGAAAGAGTGTAGGTTGGTTTCGAAACATTCTACAGGAGCTATCGAGTGTTGTCTTAGTGGATTCCAATGAGAATATTTTTTTCTCGATACTCCTGGGAGGGGAGTGGTGAATGTTGTCTATCATATTAGTTAGGAAATCACTCGCATTGGAAGGGAATCACAGGGTTTGTGTTTGCGGTGAAATTTCTAATTGTGGCACTATCTCTGTATCAGAAAGTTATATGGGGTTGGATGACAGAGGGGTACATGTTGTAGTTGGCCCCATAGGGGCCTCGAGGATATCTAACCACTATTGAGGTGACACCTAATCATTTAGGGAAAAACCTTCTTGTTAGCTGTTGTAACGCCCACTATTTCAAACACACAAGACAACATAGTGAACTATCAGATAACTTTTCTTTTACTTGTTCGAAGTATAGAACAACATTACAGGTGGACACAAAGGTTACAACTAACTCTTCAAACAACTTGACACAACTATGACCACATAGGCAACATGGAACATCCAACACCCATCAAGGACAATTCACTTTTCTCTCTAACAAGGCACCACGAAACAAGTCCAACCAGAATACACAGTCTCAGTTAAGTGCACCCCACAGTGGAAAATCCTTTAAGGTTAACCATTTTGCTAAAAACATCTTTCAAGACCTGAATTTACGATCTAGAAGATTTAGGTTTGATTCGAGCATTTCTTCTTACAAAGGTGAACTTATTACTTTTATACTATTGACTACTTAGCTTGAGAACAAGTTTTCAGAATGAAGTTCATTTAAAGACTAGCAAAAACTAGCTAAATTCTCTTGATCAAGAGAGAAACCTTCCATCTCTCACAAGGTTGCTTAATCATACCCAAACTACTAAATTCTTCATCCAGACCTCCATTGCACAGGTAACGAGCGTAAGCTCTAACTGAAGTGGAGTGCCATTAAGGTTTGAAAATATAACCTCCTTGTGCAAGGATCAACAATTAACCACACTTAAGAGAAGATTACAAAGTATTATGGCAAAGGTTAGGGTGAGAAAATTCAATTCATTTCATCATCATCATCTCCTTAGTTATTAACTAGTATTTTAAAGAGGCTTAAGAGTTCAACTGAATTTGGGTAAAGCTTTAGTTAGCATTCTCTTGATTAAGTTCGATGGAGGATACACACGGGGTTCCTCAGGATGGAAGCATTAGACTTAATGTGTTCTTATTCAAAATTCCCCACTAACTAAGATCTAACTATATCCCCAAAAGCCAACAATGATCTTACTTTTTAAAATATACTTAATGTTTCACAACAATGAGAGAAAAGTTTAATCCATAGCTTAAGGTTAACGAGGGTAGATTCTTTTACACTGGTAGATAACTCCTTTCTTTCCAATTAAGGACTCTTAAATTTTATCTACAAAGAACACATCTTCATTATTATCTTATTTATTTATTCATCTATGTATTCAATTTATTTCATTTTCTATTATCTTTAGAAAAGGATTCCCAACCCACTAAAAAAATAAACCTAGAATAACACTGATGCCTAGACCATAGAGGGTTATTATTCCAAAAGTTTTATGACTCGAAAGAAGAAGCTACCATTAACATTATTCCTAATTCCAGTTCTTTAAAATTTCATTGTCACAGAAATATTTTTTTTGTTTGTTCATTCTTGTGGGTGCTCAACATGAACTGCAATCACAACACCCTACCAGGGTCATACACAACACTATTGATTCACAAGCATACTTTTACATACTTTCATGATGGTCACACCACAAGAGCTTAACCAAATATGGAAGAGAACAGACATGGTCCACATAACATAACACTTGTCACACATCTATGACTGCCATACCATACTCGAACACAAGTGTACTATGACAACCAGACATTTCTTCAATCCCACAGATGAAGATTTTACATAACTCAGAAAATAGCTACATGTACATAGGGTCGATGAAGTCACTTGGGTGAATTTTTCTATAACATGATACTTCTCCTCCTCTTAGATTCACACTTCTAAATTTTCAAGATAACTCAATAACACTTTACATATCCTACACACTCTCAAATCAGCTTCGCTCCA
The DNA here is from genome assembly GCA_019776745.2 of Taxus chinensis. NCBI lineage: Eukaryota > Viridiplantae > Streptophyta > Pinopsida > Cupressales > Taxaceae > Taxus > Taxus chinensis. Next base: position 700,299,463 of record CM034151.1, read on the forward strand.
TCCTAGTCAAAAATAGTTGTAATATCTTCTAACCCTAATTTTTACATACTTTATGTAGTGCAACCTTGGTGATTTTCCTTCTTGTTGTAAACATTGAATCCACATCAACTACTCATCAGGTGGAGATGGGTTGAATTTTTCCAAAGTGATGAAAAGCAGGTCGTGTATTCCGCCACGTTAAAAAACACATAGTGTTTTCCATCACTTTGAAAAACGTGATCCTATTCTCCAAAAGGGGAAACCCCTAGTGCTTTTCCTTCTTGTTGTAAACATTGACTCCACATCAACTAATTGTCAGGTGGAGATGGGTTGAATTTTTCCAAAGCGATGAAAAATAGGTTGTGTATTCTGCCGTGTTGAAAAACGCACGGTATTTTTCAGCACTTTTAAAAACCTAATCCTGTTCTCTACAAGGCGCAACCCTTGGTACTTTTCCTTATTGTTGTAAAAATTGAATCCATATAAACTACTCGTTAGGTAGAGATGGGTTGAATTTTTCCAAAGTGATGAAAAATAGGTCGTGTATTCCGCCACGTTGAAAAACACACGGTGTTTTTCAGCACTTTGAAAAACATGATCTTGTTCTACAAAAGGGGCAAACCCTCAGTGCTTTTCCTTCTTGTTGTAAACATTGAATCCACATCAACTACTTGTTAGGTGGAGAAGGGTTGAGTTTTTCCAAAGTGATGAGAAATAGGTCGTGTATTCCGCCATGTTGAAAAAATGCACGGTGTTTTTCAACACTTTGAAAAACTCGATCTCGTTCTCCAGAAAGGCACAACCCCCTGGTGCTTTTCCTTCTTGTTGTAAACATTGAATCCACATAAACTAATTTTTAGGTGGAGAAGTGTTGAGTTTTTCCAAAGCGATGAAAAATAGGTCGTGTATTCTGCCACGTTGAAAAATGCATGGTGTTTTTCAGCACTTTGAAAACCCTGATCCATTCTCCAAAAGACGTGCAACCCCCAGTAGATTTTTCCTTACTTGTTGTAAACATTAAATCCACATAAACTACTTGTTAGGTGGATAAGCGATGAGATAATTTCCAACCCGTGGTGCTTTTCCTTCTCCTTGAAATGAAAAATAGTGGTTGAATTTTTCCAAAGCAATGTGTTTTTCCGCCACATTGAAAAATGCACCATATTTTTCAGCATTTTGAAAAATGCAATCCCGTTCTCCAAAAGGTGTAACCTTATAAAAATTGACTCCACATAAACTACTTATCAGTGATTTTCCTTCTTCCACCACGTTGTAAACATTGAATCCCGTTCTCCAAAATTGTAATAGTTTGTCATTGTGGATATGGGTTGAATTTTTCTAAAGTGATGAAAAATAGAGTGTGTCATGTTTCTGCCACATTTTGAAAAAAACATTCTCCACGGTGTTTTTCAGCAAATAATTTTGAAAAACAAAGTGATGAAAAATCCCTGTATTTTCTCCAAAACACAACCTGTTCTCTTAAAGGTGTGCGGTTATTTTCCTTATCCTTGTAAACATTGTTCCACATAAAAATTAAATCCAAGAGATAAAAGAGTGTAATTGTTACACACGATTTTTTTTAACAGATCCCATTCTCCAAAAGGTTGAGTTTTATTTCCAAATCGATGATCAAACTTAAGTGGAGAGGGGTTGAATTTTTCAAAAGTAATGAAAAATGGGCGTGTATTCTGCCACGTTGAAAAATGCATGGTGTTTTTCAGCATTTTGAAAATCGCAATCCCGTTCTCCAAAAGGTGTAACCCACAGTGTTTTTTCCCTTCTCCTTATAAAAATTGAATCCATAATAACCTAATTATCAGGTGGAGAGGGGTTGAATATTCCAAAGTGATGAAAAACAGAGTGTGTTTTTCACCACGTTGAAAAATGCACGGTGTTTTTTCAGCATTTTGAAAATCGCAATCCCATTCTCCAAAAGGTGTAACCCATGGTGTTTTTCCTTCTCCTTGTAAACATTGAATCCACATAAACTAATTATCAGGTGGAGAGGGGTTGAATATTTCCAAAGCGATGAAAAATAGAGTGTGTCTTTCCGCCATGTTGAAAAACACACAGTGTTTTTCAACATTTTGAAAAACGCAATCTCGTTCTCCAAAAGGTGTAACCCTGCGGTGATTTTCCTTCTCCTTGTAAACATTGAATCCACATCAACTAATTATCAGGTGGAGAGGGGTTGAATTTTTCCAAAGTGATGAAAAATAGAGTGTGATATTAATCACCATGTTGAAAAACGCATGATGTTTTTTCAGCATTTTGAAAAAACTTTACAAAAGGTGTAACCTACGGTGACCTAATCATTCTCCACAAAAGGCGTAACCCGCCATTAAAAAATGCACGGTCCAACATTTTTTTCCTTCATCCTTGTAAACATTGACTCCACATTAAAATCAGGTGGAGAGGGGTTGAATTTATCCAAAGAGATGAAAAACAGAGTGGATGTTGAAAAACGGGTGTTTTTCGGCATGTTGAAAAATAATCCCATTCTCCAAAATATTTTGTGTGTTTCTTACTTAGATTGATTTCATAAGTTAACACTAATTCTAGTTTTCTCTGGTTGTATGTGTGCTTGACTAAGATAAAATGTGTTTACAATATTTATAAATAAAGGACGGTACTTTTCATCATTTTAAAAACCCAATCCCTTCTCCAAAAGGTTCCTATGGTTTAGTCCTTTTTGATAATCACAATGACTCCAGGTTAACTACTTATTGGTGGAAGGGGTTCATATGGTTCTAAAGAGTTTCAAAATAATAGTGTTTTGAACTCACGTTGAAAAATGCTAATAGGTGTTATTTTAGATTCTAAACACATCCGTCACTCCGTAAGGTTAACACTAGTGCTTTTCCTGTACCCTTGTAGAACATTATACATCCATATAAGTAATATTGTACATTAAATCGATCATTATCTCTTCTAGGGTTCAAAAATGGGATAAAGGATAATTAAACCCCCACTTTCCAAAATATTTCATGAGAAGTTTTTTATTAATTTTTGTAAACAAAAACAATTGATCAACAATATTATAGCCCCTACTAGTCATAAAATGATTAGATTTTAACCATTTTCAAAGCACTTTGAAACACACAATACCCTGTTCTTCAAAACGTGTAACCCGATGTACTTTTCCTCCTTGTTGTAAAAATTGACTCCACATCAAATACTTATTAGGTGGAGAGGGGTTGAATTTTTCCAATGCGATGGAAAATGGAGTGCATTTTCCGCCACGTTCAATAAAATGCACTGTGTTTTTCAACACTTTGAAAAACACAATCCCGTTCTCCAAAAGGCACGAACCCCTCAGTGATTTTCCTCCTTTGTTGTAAACATTGACTCCACATCTTCAAGTACTAGTCTAAGCTGGAGAAGGGTTGAGTTTTTCCAAAGTGATGAGAAACAGAGTCGTGTATTCCACCACGTTGAAAAACACACGGTCCTTTTTCAACACTTTGAAAAAAATGATCCCGTTCTCATAAAAGGCACAACCCCTAGTGATTTTCCTCCTTGTTGTAAATATTGACTCCACATCAAGTACTAGTCAGCTGGAGAAGGGTTGAGTTTTTCCAAAGCGATGAGAAATAGGTCGTGTATTCCACCACGTTGAAAAATGCACGGTGTTTTTCAACACTTTGAAAAAATTGATCCCGTTCTCCAAAAGGCACAACCCCCCAAATGCTTTTACTTATTTTTGTAAACATTGACTCCAGACAAAGTAAGTAAGATGGATAAGGGTTGAGTTTTTCAAAGATGAGAGACAGGTCATGTATTCCGCCATGTTGAAAAACACACAGTGTTTTTCAACACTTTGATCGATCCCGTTCTCCAAAAGCGTAAGGTACTTTTCATTTTTGTTGTAAACATTGACTCCACATCAACTACTTACAAGGTGGAGATGGGTTGAATTTTTCCAAAGTGATGAAAAACAGGTTGTTTATTTCGCCACGTTGAAAAATGCGACAGTGTTTTTCAGTTCTTTGAAAAATCCAATCCCGTTCTACAAAAGAGGCAATGCCCGACACTTTTCCTTCTTGTTGTAAACATTTACTCCACATAAGTACTTGTGGGCTTGAAAGGTGGAGAAGAGTTGAGTTTTTCCAAAATGATGAGAAACAGGTCGTGTATTCCGCCACTTGAAAAATGCACGTGTGTTTTTCAAGCACTTTGAAAAACCTGATCCCGTTCTCCAAAAGGTGCAACCCCCAGTGCATTTCATTCTTGTTGTAAAAATTTACTCCACATAAAGTACTTGAATAGGTGGAGAAGGGTTGAATTTTTCCAAAATCGATGAGAAACAGGTCGTATATTCTGCCACGTTGGAAAACGCATGGTGTTTTTCAACACTTTGAAAAAAACCTGTTAAATCCCGTTCTCCAAAAGGAGCAACCCCTGGTGATTTTCCTTATTTTATGTAAACATTGACTCCATATAAATCATACTCATCAGGTAGATAATGGGTTTAATTTTTCCAAAGTGATGAAAAATAGGTATGTATATTCCACCACGTTGAAAAACACATGAGTGTTTTTTAGCACTTTGATAAAATGTGTAAGAATCTCGTTTTGCAAAAGGGGAAACCCCTGGTGATTTTTCTTCTTGTTATAAACATTGAATCCACATCAAGTACTTGTCAGGTGGAGAATGGTTGATGTTTTCCAAAGCGATGATAAACAGGTCATGTATTCTACCACATTGAAAAACACATGGTATTTTTCAGCACATTGAAAAACACAATCACATTCTAGTCAAAAGGCGCACCCCACGGTGCTTTTCCAATCCTTGTTGTAAACATTGAATCCACATAACCTAATTTTAGCTAGAGAAGGGTTGATGTTTTTCCAAAGTGATGAAAAACAGGTCGTGTATTCTGCCACGTTGAAAAATGCACGGTGTTTTTCAAACTTTGAAAAACCTGATCCCGTTCTCCAAAAGGCATAACCCCTGTGGTGCTTTTCCTTCTTGTTGTAAAAATTGAATCCACATCAACTAATTTTCAGGTGGAGAAGGATTGATTTTTTCCAAAGCGATGAAAACAGGTCGTGTATTCACCACATTGAAAAACACATGGTGTTTTTCAGCACTTTGAAAAACGTAATCCCGTTCTCCAAAAGGTGCAACCCGCGGTGCGTTTCCTACTTGTTGTAAACATTGAATCCCCATAAAATACTTATCAAGTGGAGAGGGGTTGAATATTTACAAAGTGATGAAAAATAGAGTGTGTTATTCGCCAACGTTGAAAAACACACGATTGTTTTTCAGCAATTTGAAAAATGCAATCCCGTTCTCCAAAAAGTGTAACCTGTGGTGATTTTCCTTCTCCTTGTAAACATTGACTCCAAATCAACTACTTATCAGGTGGAGAGGGGTTGAATTTTTCCAAAGTGATGAAAAATAGAGTGTGTTATTCGCCAAGTTTAAAGCAAGGTGTTTTTTCAACATTTTGAAAAACATAATCCCGTTCTCCAAAAGGTGTAACCCACAGTGTTTTTCCTTCTCCTTGTAAACATTGAATCCACATAAAATACTTATCAGGTGGAGAGGGGTTGAATTTTTCCAAAGTGATGAAAAACAGAGTGTGTTATTCGCCAAGTTGAAAAATGCACGGTGTTTTTCAGCATTTTGAAAAATGCAATCCCGTTCTCCAAAAGGTGTAACCCGCAGTGTTTTTCCTTCTCCTTGTAAACATTGAATCCACATCAAATACTTATCAGGTGGAGAGGGGTTGAATATTTACAAAGGGATGAAAAATAGAGTGTGTTATTCGCCACACGGTGTTTTTTGCACTTTGAAAAACGTAATCCCGTTCTCCAAAAGGTGTAACCCGCGGTGCTTTTCCTTCTCCTTGTAAATATTGACTCCACATAAACTACCTATCAGGTGGAGAGGGGTTGAATTTTTCCAAAGTGATGAAAAAATAGGTGTGTATTCCGCCACGTTGAAAAATGCAAGGTATTTTTTAGCATTTTGAAAAACGCAATCCCGTTCTCCAAAAGGTGTAACCCGCGGTGCTTTTCCTTCTCCTTGTAAACATTGAACTCCACATCAAATACTTATTAGGTGGAGAGGGGTTGAATTTTTCCAAAGAGATGAAAAATAGAGTGTGTTATTTGCTACGTTGAAAAATGCACGGTGTTTTTCAACATTTTGAAAAACGCAATCCCATTCTCCAAAAGGTGTAACCCACGGTGATTTTCCTTCTCCTTGTAAACATTGACTCCAAATCAACTACTTATCAGGTGGAGAGGGGTTGAATTTGTAGGAACGTTTGAAATCAATATGGTATGAGAAATATTAGAGATTGATACAACTTATGTCAAAGAGTCAATTGGATAAAAATTTTTTTTAAGGAATAATAACTTGGGAAAAAATACTTGAGACATACTCAAAGAATCACTATCAGATACATCAATTGGTGTGAAAAAAATACTTGTGAAAGGAACATCTGAAGAGACAATACACACAAAACTTATTATGCCTATGTGAGGTTTTAGTGTAGATTAAGTATGAGAACTAGAGGAACCTTGAGTAACCCTTAGAGGTAGGGATATAGGTGGATCTTATGTGAATGAGGGGAGGTTGGGAATTCTTATGAGTATGGATTTTATCAAATTCTCTTTATTTTCCTCTTATTCATCATATTATCCATGCCCCTCTTATGTTTATCCCTCTCCAACTAGTTATCAACTGTAGCTTTGATAATTCCATGTTGTACCTTCTTCTCGTATACCATAATTTTAATCTATGGGTTAGATTAAATATCATTATCTAGTGCATTTTATGTTTTTTGATATACTCCCATCCCTAATTTTTTCATTAAAAAGGTAAAATTATCCCTTACTACCCCTAAAGTAAAATACCTAAAGGGTGATTGACATATGAATTTGAAATTCTTTCTTGAATCAATCATATTGACACTTGAGGGCCAGTAATTGAAATTTAAATCACTAAATTCAAATGGGATATCAAAACAATTTTTTTGCTTCTTGGCTTTGCATATCACTATTATTCCATAAAAAAATTAGTTTTCTACCTCAATTGTTACTATTTTTATGTATATATTTAGGTAATACGATTGGGATAGTGTGGCAATGATCTAATCTATATATTGAGTTTGGATACCCCTTATAAGAGTAGAAGTTAGAAACCTTGATTCTTAAAGCTTATTGCATGTTTGTTTAGGCCGAATATTTTGTACAAAACTTACTCTTTAATGCTTAGTGGTTTTTTTTTACGCTGAATATTTTGTAGGAAACTTACTTCTTGAACCTTAATGGTGACTAAATTGAGAGTTTGTGAGTTTGTTTATGAAAAGAAATTATAATTGTAGGAAACTTACTTCTTAAACCTTAGTGGTGACTAAATTGAGATTTTGTGAGTTTGTTTATATCAACACAAAGTTTATAATTCTTATTTAAACAACGTTTGTCAGCATAAATATGATTCAATTTTGTATTAAACCCCAAGTACAAATATAATTATAAAAAAATTCAAAATTTCTCAAAATTTGAAATTACTAATGCAGGGCTAGACCAAATACAAAAAAAAAGAATAATAAATAAATGGAAAGAAGCCATCTTGTTAAGTTCTCTACAAAACTGGTCACATTTTTTTACCCTTTTTCCAAACTCATCATTATTTTTCATGCTCTAGTGTTGACAAACAAAATAAAATGGGATTGCTTGTTATTTTAAATCTAGGAGTCATATGGTTCAAAAGGCCAAAATATTTTGTGTCATTTAACATAAGTATTTTAGTGTGTTGAATGGGGTATTTGTATATAATTGTAGTCATCATTAGGTAGGTGACTCTCTTCTTGTATGTTAAAGTTTCACAGTTTTTAATTGTTTTTTATTTGTTGAGTATTTGCAGATCACTCACATATGTTTGCAAGAAACCAATGATTAATCTCCTTAATAAACAACTCATTAGTTAGTTGTAATTTGATTTGATAAAGAAGTGTATGTTTTTTCTCAAAATATTACTCAAACCTGATCTCATTTGACTTGATTGATAGTAATATATTAGATAACAGAGATTATATATTATAGCTAGAACATAGCCATTTTTTAATTGTAGAAACATAAAGAAAGTGGGATTCATATAACTATAAATGGTCTACTTATTCCGAATAGGATTTATCTTCCTCATTCTTACGGTTTTGGAAGCTTCTGTTTCACCTTGTCCAGCAGCAAGTCTTTCTTATCACCTTATGCATTTTCTTTCCCTTCTTTCTTGGAAGCACAGGTCGTCGATCTACTGACACATGTCAGTAGACCCCAAAGATTCATCCCATTGTAAGAAATGCCTTTGGTGTAACAAGAACGCTAAAGCACATTCCAAAACTAATAATTTGTATGTTTTCACCTCCGTAGCCTATCCCAAACTAAAAAGTTGCACTTAATGGAAGAGTCCCAAGGCTCACCCTTTATGGTATCACTGACTGGGAAACCAAACTATTGACATCAACAATTTCATGGTCCATTTATAAATTCTCTCTTGGTTATATGGAAGGTGAAGAGTTTTATGCCCATATTTTTTCTTGAGATTAACTGGCCCGATTAACATCAATAACTCACAACAGTTTTCTTTGGCAAGATTTTGAAGATAAATGTCCAACTGAACTAATGCATATTATTCCCCTTGAAAAATATCTTATTTAGTGTTCCCATGGCCAGGTTGTGCATCTAGGTTAGGTTCACATTGGGTTAGCATTCATGTTATTGATTATTCACTCATCATCATAAAGTGGGAGAAACTCTATAGACACAAAATATATGCACTTGGGTGCATTTCTAGGTCCTATAACTATGTTAATATTGTACATGTAAGAAAGAAAACTAGTAATTGACAATGCTTGTTTGGCCTTTTTTGTTTTTTTCTACTTTTATTCACCTTGCACACCCTACAACTATGTCATTATTTGACTAATTTATTTTTATGGCCAATTAGACACTAGTGATCAGTTACGATACTAGTGCTCAGGCACTCCTGTCCCAATGGGTGCTCTTAACCCTTGCTCCCCTTTTATCACTATTTTGGGTCTCTTTTACTTCTTTAGAATATTGTATACTTTTGGGTTGACCTTTAAGTTGTCAATTATAAAATTCAAACAAGGGATATATATACATAGTTATAGATATCAAATAAGGGGCTAAGCACTAGCATTATCTAATATAGCCTAAGCTTGCATCTAAAGGCACAATGAGCATATCAAAGCATCCATTTAGAACACTTTTGCAAGGGGCAAGAGTTGACTCAGTTCTGCATACATAACATAGGAGGGGAAGTATATTTATTCAAATTACACACATTTTCTTCTGGAGAATTCTACATCTACCCTACTATTCATAGTGTAACATGCAAAATGAAATCCTAAGGCATCATTACACACACTCTAACACAAAACTAAATGGAATTTGAAATGTAGTGCAACACTTTGTACAAAGTTCACTCTTCGGGTTATAAATAAGGAGGTCAATCTGACTCCACATTCTACATTTTTTATTAGATTTGATGGGGTTTGTGGATATGTATGGGTAGACAAATTGTTTTACAAGATACAAGTACATTCACTAAACTAGGAGCAAATATAGAGCGATAAAAAATGTCAACACCGAATTTCCTTATGGTCTAGAACATATCATAATCTAAGCACATATCTAAACACGAGCACAAAGATACAATCACTAGTGTCCCGACAACATACTCTTTTCCTCCTTTGGGCACTCCTGTCCAACATCATTTCGAGTCACAAAACCTCTAGTAAGAATCGAATACACTCATCTTAGTATTTTTTAGCTATTCACCTACCCATATTACTTCTAGATTTATCAGGAATCACCTGAGTCCTTCTATATCCCTCTTTTTATTTAGGGTTTCACATTGTTACTTGTTTGTTTCTTTTCCATTCATTATATTTTATTACTTTCTATATCATACACTTTAATAGTTAGCCTGAAATTATACTTAATTCAATTTATATTAAATCATTTAGATCCTATACTCTTCTAACTACTTTCTAGGATAAACTTCTCACTCTTTTTATAAGTAAATCCTTTTTCCCATATCCTCAAGCATAATATGATGCACTTTAATTTAATTAACTTTTAATTTTTCAAATTCTTGAATGGTTTACGAACTCATGTGTTGTAGGTTATGCTCTAGGGGGTATCTTGTCATTCAAGTAAGCCAATCACATTAAAATATCAAGCAAAGGAAAAGATTCTTTACACACTCTAGCATGTATTTCCTTTTAAGATAGTAAATTTCTACCTACCCCAAATTTGGTAATTTGGCTTATATAATTTAGTCATGACTTGTGCCAACACTCATAGATTAAACACAATATTTTTAAGGATACTTCCTATCCTCCACTGTACATTGTTCAAAAACCTACAAGATTGACCTCATTCTAACATATGTTTTATACCTCCTACCAAACTCTTCTAGATTTCCATCTTACACTATTCTATCCTCTTGGATAGTGGTCTTTGTACATTTTTATCCCATGTTAAGCATCTCATTAATTTTCTTTCCCCAATCTATAATATTCTAGTTTTCCTCCTAGGTCGTGTATGGTTTGAATGGGATCTATGTGGAATCAAACCACTTGTGTGGGTAATATACCTCATCTACCTCTAGATTTACAGATCCTCAATGTGTGAAGCACAATCATAATTACTGTCCACAATAAGTAAAGGCTTCACCGAGAAACCTCACTAACCTTTTCGAACAATTTTTTGAGTTTGTGGGCTCAAAAACATGGGCTAATTGAAATCAAATCCATCTTCCCACTATATTGTAATGATGATTACTACATTCGTGGATTCTTGTTTGCTTCTATGAGTAGCTAGCTAGTATCTCTCGACTATATTTCCTACCATAACTTATATGGCATGGTTCATAATTTCTCTCAAAGGGATCCACCTTACTTTATGTAGATGACCATGGATAATCACAACTATTTATTTATCAAACGTTTTTTTTTGTTATATATGATCATGGGTATACGCATTTTAGGTAATGCTAGTTACTCATACTTTTATGGTGGTGTTAATAGGAACCACATCTTATGTGTTGAACCATATATAAACCATTATGGTAGGAGCTCATAATTATTTTCATCAATTCTGGATAGTCTCCCAGATATTGTAGCTTTGCGAGTACATCCAGATCGATTCCTTGTAGTATATATTTCCACACTAAGAACAAAACTAGAGGATTTAAGAGAAAAATTCACACTTCTGTAAATGTCATTTCCTTAGGTGAAAACATTTTGATTCAGCAACTAAAATCTTTCTTTAGCCATTTTCTTCAATAATCTCTGTAGATCTAAACACGACAAACCTCTTCTAGTCCTTTGAACTCTCCATTATCGGCCCTTTTGTGCAACTTCAAGGGAAAGTCCATGCCCCTTCTACGTAAATACTTGATTGATCCGAAAATGATCAGATTTTTTATCTACCTAATCTTGGACCCTTGTAGGCTTTAAATATTTGTCGATAATTTACTCTTTTTAAGAAATCAATTTGAAAATAATGCAAGATAATAAAGACATTTGCACAACAGATTGATTACGGAGTTCAGTAATTGCCTACATCTTTGAGTTCTGGTCGAACCGTTCCACTAGTTAAAACTTGTAAGTTACAATAGTACTTTCAAAAGAAAACCTAATGGAAACTATTTACTTGCTTATCAGTATAACCAGATCTTCAAATGACAAGGGTCTGAAATGATCAGTCACCCGACTTCCCCTTTCCTGGTGTATTCAACAAGCTTCCTATGGCACAAGCTCCACTATTCAGAATCCTCCAATTCGATCAGCCTTCCAGATGCTTTATAATGCGCCCTATGGTACTCTAGTCGATATTCCAAGCTTCACAAGTAATTTTGTGTGGCTCAATGGGCCTATTGGGTAGTTTGCATAATTTACTCCCAATCACAAATATTTCATCTACTATTGCCTAAAAAATAATAGGCCAATAAACAATATTTGTCTATACATTTCAGGATTTTAATATAGTTTTATAGCTTAACAACTATATTAAAATTTCCCGCACTCTAGCAATAATTGCGCTGGTGTCCCTCCCCACAATTAAGCTTAACAAAATAATAAGCTTGGGCTCATGTGTGTTCCATTACAATGAAATGGGTTCCCTATTTATACAATTTAGGGCCCTAAAATAATGTGAAATTATTTATCCTTAGGCTAATAATACCCTAGCCCGTAGCTTTGTAGATGGGATTAAATCATCCTCCTTAATCCCATTTTAGGCAGCTTAGCATTTTTAATGGGCCAAAACCAATGTTGGCGGCATTTTTGAAGTGGGTTATATCCCACATTTGGTGGGATGGATCCCACATGTTTAGGATTTACCTTAAATCCTTTCCCATGCATGAATAGTGGTCAAAGGACCGCTTGAGCTTAACCGCCCCCACCTCCTTCTCACGTGGATCTCCACGCATGGCATTTTCCCCACAACCGCTTCACCTCTCCCTATCCACCACGTGGATTTAGTATGTTTGGCGGTTATGTTTAAGTGGTGGTTACTAAGTTTAATAATTAAAACTAGGCGCATTAATACTAATGGCTTTAAAAATAAAACCCCCGTATTAGACATGTGGCATGTAAATTGAATGGTGTGCATGGACTTACCAAGATAAATATAAATTCGACCCATACAATGTGGTATAGAAAATAATTAACTCAGTCAATAGCATATAGTCCACTTGTCATCTCCGATCGAAAATCGAGTGAATTCGATCAATGGTGAATCCACGTTGGCATGTGGACCCACCGTGTCGGTGATAATACCATAGTCGACACGGTGCTCTCCTCATAGTGCTTGATTGACGGTCTTTTTAATATTGACCAAAAAATTACTCCATTTTCCTTTTGACCACGTGTCACAAGTTGACTTTCCCGTTGACCTGAACTTTTTGACCAGACATAACTAGAGCTCCTGATGTCCGTTTGTCACATTCTCACAGTCGTTGGAAAGCTCTCGCAGATGATATCTTCTGCACTAACACCATTTAGGGATGTTTAGGGAAATTTTTTTCAAAAATGATCCCCTGATCACACCTCCCCACTGAGAAAGGCTTTTTGTCCCAAAAATCTTCCATATTGGTTCTGAATCTAAAAAAATCTGCTGCCACCTCGAAAGTGCTATTGTAGTAGACCCTTTGGTATTCTCCTCCAAACTTCTCAATTCGACAAATCTTCTTTGATCCTAGGACCTATTGGTTATGGGCCCACGATGCTTCTGCTATGCGCCACTATGATATCCGAAGAAGATCTCCTCGCCTCCACTTTATGGTGCTAAGTTTATGAATGAAACCTCAACACTCCTTATGTGCGGTGCTAAGCTTCTCAATATCTGAAAACAAGGATCTTATTCTGTGACTCTATAACATATCTCCTGGCTCTGAGTTGATTCTGCAAGAATCCAAACTGGTTTGAAGGAACTCCATGTTACGTAGAGCTTTAATTGAGTCCAATGTCGATTATGGATAATGACTTGTCCCATTTCAGACCTCAACGCCTCTAATGCACGATGCTAATCCTATTTCAAGACCTCAAGCCTCCAATGCATGATGTTAAGTCTATTACAGACCTCAACGCCTATGATGCATGATGCTAAGCCTCTTTCAAGACCTCGAGCCTCCGATGCATGATGCTAATTATCTATTGACCTCAACTCATCCAATGAATGATGCTAAACCTATTTCAAGACCTCATGCCTCCAATGCAATGCTAATTCTGTTGATCAGCTACCATTTGAATGATGTTCCGAGGTAATCCTTTGAGAACTCTTCTTGTTGACATACTAATATCAGGGAGCATTCTGTTACACAGTCATAATGCCTCTACACAGAATGAAGTTTTGACCTGACATGTCAATGCCAAAAGTGATTCAGCTACCATTCTGTTACACAGTCACAATGCCTCTACACAGAATGAAATTTCTAAGCTGATCTCTATGAACTCTACTGTTTGTACAAATGGTCATATCAATCTCCAATCTTTATATGAGTCAAATCCCGTGTCCAAGTTTGTAATAGGTACTCAAAAGCTTATTAGGAGATCTATTTGGAGCATTAATCAATTTTCTAAGAAATAAAATCCACTGAGTATTGTAAACATTTCTCTCAGCATTTCCTCATAGAATTTGATCTCCAAACTTTATACTGCATAGGATTCATCAATCTGAAGTATGCAATATATAACAAAAAAAGTCATTCAACTTACCCATTTTAAAGGACTTTCACTTTCATGTATTACCTAGTCCTGGGTTGACTTATCAACTGGGGGTTGAGTAGAAACCTCCTTCTGCCTTTGCAATAGGCCTCCATTCCATCTTTGGCTTGCCATTACTCTGATGGTGAGATGGATGTAGTTTCCAACAATTTTCCACCCGGTGCCCATTTTTCTGGTAATGAGCACGAAAATTCCTCTTAATCTCCTTCTTCTAGGATGAGGAACTCTATCTACCATTTCTCAAATCTTGGAGGATGAGATTGGTCTTTCTAATTTTCCTTGTTCCTAATGAGCGGCATCAACTTCTTCGTCAGTTTCCATCTCTTCCAACATTTGGCCACTGAATGATTATGCAATCCACAAAAAGTACATGGAAGAACAATTCCACATCTTCTGAAAATCGTAACCATACTTCTTAAGTTGAAAAAGTGGATTAGAAGTTTTACTTTGCTTACGATTATGGTAAGAAAATGGAGGTGGAATCTCATTACCTCTTTGCTGATTTATCTTACCACATCCTACTTATGACAACTAAGCACAACTTTCATTCTCAGATTCTTCTTGCAGGACTAGTGGGGTAATATCTCTTTGCTTTCAGAATATTGTCTCCCATTATCGTTCTTCGAGCATTCTCTAATTTCTATTCCCACACTAGGATAACCAAAACTTGCAAAATGAGGATGATCCTCAACCTGTATTGGGTTAGCAATGCCTTGGCCATTTTTACTAAGGTCTCTTCCATCAAATCCCATTTTATCTAGTAACTTGGACCCAATGCCTCTAGTATGCTTTTCAAACAAAGCAAAGACTTCATTACCTGGATTCTGAAACCAAATGGGAGGAAGAAGAAGATTCCTAGTGGGTGAACAACTTATAGTGTAGTTGTCTGCCATGGTCACTACATCTAAAGTTGAAGGTATTTCCTTCCATCTGATCATCACACTACAACCTTGCTAAGAGCTCATCCTTGGTTTTCAGTTCTAATTTCAAATGAGCATTCTCCTCTTCCAAGGAGTAATGCATTGATCACAGGAGAGAATTATCTTCTTTGATCTGGTGATTATACGCCTCAATTTCATCGAGCTTCACCTATTTAGACATCTTTCCCATAGTGCACTTGTACCCTGTTCACACAAACTGAACTAACTGCACCAACTGAAGCAATCACTCTATTAATCAGATTTTGAAAAAAAAATAAGGAGCTCAACCAACTCTGATACCAAACTTGCTTTGGAGATTAAGTTTGTAGGTGTCGATTACCAGCTCTGATACAAAACATGATCCAAAAATAATCAGATTATTACTACTTGATCTTGGACCCTTATAAGCTATAATTATTTACTGATAGTTTATTCCTTTTAAGTAATCAATTTAAAATAATGCAAGACATAGTAATGAAAATTGCACACAGATTGATTATGAATTTCAAAAATTGGCCTACATTTCTGATTTCATGGTCGAACCATTCCAGTAGTCAATACTTGTAACTTACAATAGAACTTTCACAAGAAAACCTAACGGATATTTTACTTGCCTATTAGTACACCAGTTCTTCAAAAAAAATTCCAATGATTAGTCGAATTATTTCTTCACCTTCCTAATGTACAATATCCTTTAGCTTCGATCGGCATTACTTGACGCTATCAATGCGACGCTAGCACTCCGGTTGATAATCCAGGATTTGCAAGTAATTGGTGTGGCTCAATGGGCCTATTTGGGTAGTTTATAATTTACTCCCAATCACAAATATTTTGTCTACTATTGCCTAAAATAATAGGCCAATAAACAATATTTGTCTGACACATCACGTAATAAGCTTAGGACAAATAAGCATGGGTGTGTCCCACAACTATAGCTTAACAAATAATAAGCTTAGGTTGTGTGTCTCCACCTTTCCGCGCTCTAGCAATGAGATTCTCTGTTGCGCCGGTGTCTCTCCCCACAATAAGCTTAACAAATAATAAGCTTGGGGTCTGTGTGTGTCCATTACAATGAAATGGGTTCCCTATTTATACTAAAATTAGGGCCCTGAAAAATGCATTAATAATTTATCCCTTAAAGGCTATGTTTAACCTAGCCACGTAATTTGGATGGGATAACAATCCCCATATTCCATCCAATTTTTTGGGCGACTTAACATTTTTAAATGGGATGAACAATCCCACTTAGGGTGAAGCGGCACAGTTTTGCATATGTTAAAGTGGAATATACATCCCCTTAGCGGGCTCCTCCTCCATTTCACGTGGAAGGTTTTAATGGATGCTTATTTCCCTACCATTCACCCAACACGTGGAAATACCTTAGGCTTTATGTAAGCTTTAAGCACGCCAAACAGTGGTTCAAAGGACCCTTGGAGCAAAACCGCCCCCGACCTTTCACTAACTGGAGGTGTGTGCTTAGCATGGCATTTGCCCCTTTCCACTTGGGTGGAAATTTGGTAATGTTTCTACCGTTCCACATACTAAGTTTGTCTTAACGAGATAATTAAATTTGACCCATACATTGTAGGCATAGAATGTAATGTAACTCGCTTTAATACCTATGAACAACTATATAACACATAATATATAGTCGATATCTCGATAGGAAAATGGCATATATGTGTGACATTTGGAACGTGGTGTGCTAAGTGGACTTACCAAGTAAATAAAAATTTCGACCCATGTACGGCATGCCGGGTATCATTAAATTAATTAACTCGGTCATGACCACCATATATTACGTCCACTTTTCAAAGATCTCCTATCGATAGCACCCAAAATTGAGTGAATTTGACAACGCTTTTCCTTTTCACCACGTGTCATAGTGCAATTGGTCCAATATTGACCTATTGACCAGAGTTGACTTTCTGACTGAACTTTGACCGGACATAACTAGAGCTCCCGATGTCTATTTTTTCACGTTCTCACAGTCATTCGAAAGCTCTCAAGATGATCTTATGCACTGACACAATTTAGGGATGTTTAGGGAAATTTCAATAGAAAAAATGATCCCCTGATCAGGAGAAGAAGTGATGAGAAGTGTAGCCATAACATCATAGTTAGGAACTTCAACTCTTGATTGAGCTTATCTTTTTCTTACTCTTAATCATAGACTGAACCCAAGAGTAAGAGTGACCCTGAATCTGTTCTTGTGTAAAAGGATCCATTGAAACGTGTAAGGTGAAGTTGAAGAAGATATTGAGATGATAGGTATTGTCTATAACTTAGTCTGCAGAAGGAGGAGGTGAAGTCCTGCTTATATTTATCTTAGGTCTGGAAGCACTATGTCTTCCCATATGATCTTGAGATGAAATACTTCAATAACATCTTCCTCCTCCTCTTCATTCTATTCAATTTATTCCTCATGCTCTTCTTCTTCTTATTTCTTATCACCCTCTGATATGGAAAATTCAAGATTTCTCATTTTTCACTCTTCTATTTCTCCTCTTCTCTTTTATCAACTTCTTCAACCTTGCTTTCATCCTTTTGTAGAAATTATCCTTCTTATCATGTTTCTAATTTTTTTATTCAGGAAAACTATCCTCGAAATAGAAACATCAATAGTACTAGATTCTTACTGAGTAGCTCAGGAAGGAGTGCATTTAATGTTGAGGATAGGTCCCAAATTACAAAATTTGAGAAGCATTCAAGTGGGTGGAAAATGTTTTATTGAACATACTTCTTGGGTGGGACAAGAAGGATATGATTTAACACTATCAAATTGAAGATTGTCCTTCTCCTTCTGTAAACACATCAGGGTTATCGGGGGAGAGGAGAGTATTGGGCCGGAGTTAGCTAAATTACAATAGTGTATTTACTAAGACAGAGTTGCCAATACAGATCTCAATGGAGTGACACTATAGGTAGCCTTTTACAGTTTGAATAAGCCTGGATCTATTTCACACCTTATAGTCATTCTATCTATATCAAGTATGCATCTTCCTCACTAAATAAAGATCTCATCATCATATGAAATTATCCCAACTAATCTTCAGTTGTGGGTACATGTAGGTATGAAAGCACTTGAATATTATTGACTGATGATTCCATATTACTAATCAAAGGTACAACACTCTTCTGGAAAGTTGATGTTAGGTGAAAAGAAAGATAGAAGATACTCTCAATATTCTATATAATCACATGATGAAGATCTGTAAGTGTAGTTTCCCTACAGGATATAGGATATTGAGGATCCTAGATACCTTTTTGTACAATGACAAGTCCTGATGGAGAATATACAGTTGCCTATCAATTTCAACCTCCCACAGGAATGATCTTATCATTGTATGCCTAAATGGGGACCTACATTTGTGATTAGAGATTCAAAATTAGATACTGTCCCTGATACATCTGACCAATTTCTGGAATCAGGACTCACAATCTCCCATAAACATATGGTCAATCACTTGGCTTCTTAATGAGTAAAGTATGTTAGTAATTATTGAGCCATCCTTAAGAAATCATGACTAGGAATATAGGCAAAAACATAGAATTGACTCTTCTATAATGGATTTTGCCGTTATCATATGTCAATTGGGTATAGAACTCATAAATTGGCAAGATTCAAACCTACCACCTTGAGTTGACAAGACAAGCTGAGATTTTGTATGTAGTAATGGTATAGATCAAATATGAAGTATAATGTAGATGAAATATCTAGTCTGATGAACTTGAGTCTAGACTTTTTGAGTTAGGGATATGCTAACAAAGAAGGCATTTATCCCCAATGAGGATACTTTTGCTTTCCTTCACAGCTGAGATAAAAACTTTCAGGTTAACATTGCACATCCAGTCTGTACAATTCCTTGGTTGAGGGAAGTCCCACCAACTGGATGCTGATAAGAGCCTTTCTTAATAATGATTTATAGGAACAATTCCTCAATGAAGTCACTTATATACCCAAAGTTTTTATCATGCTAGGTAATTTGAGGGTATTTTCTTCTTTTCTTCCAACCAAAATCACTATACGGTATAAAGCAATTTCCTAGGGCAAGGTACATTGGAGTTAGATCAAGAATATCATTCAACATAGGATTCATCTAGGAGTCCATAAAATCTTGAAGTCGTCAAAAGTCAGAATGCCAAGGGCCATGTTGATATGATGTGCATCCAATTGTAGTATATGTCTATGATCTAGTCATCACTTGAGGATCCTTCAGGATTCCTTGAGTCAACAAATAAGGGTCTAACATGATCATTTGACATGCACATGATCTCGGGCTTCTGCATTAGTGTCAATGGACTTGAAGTTTGGCACCAAAGTAGAAATCATATCTTTGTGTCACAATTGAAATACGGAAAGACCACTGCGTATGATTCTTTGGGCCAATGGGGTTGGGTTTTTATCCCTCATTCTTATCCACAGCAATTCAGATTAAGACTTCCACTGTACTTGATATCACTGTACCCAATTTCAGGTACAATGGTATGTAGGGATTCAAATGGATCATACTTAGTAGTTGATTGGAAATCTCATTTTAACTTGATTTAGACTAGGCCGAATTGATCAGGGATGAAGTCAACTATCGTAGAAAAAATGTGATAGAACCAGGGAACCAAGGGCATCTCACTGGACAAGTAGATAATCTAGAAAATGAGGGAAATAAGTGATGAACTATGGACTTACTTGCATAGGATGATAATGAAGAATAATAACTTCTCCATTGATGTAGATGCACTATTGAATTTTTGAAAATAGCAGGAAACATGAGGGATGAAAAGTCAAGAAATCCACTATTCAAGGAGACAAGAACATCAAACATTGGATCTGGAGCTCGACATGCGTAAATGTGAAATGGACAGGAGGATAGCAAAGTTTTGTTTACATCGATGATGCTCCACAGTAATTAGAATGCACCGTGCAACAAATGCCAGCTATAATCTAAAAATTGATATTTGGAAAGTCTCAACGGATACAGTTCAGTGAGGGTCGAGAAAATACCGATTTGCTCGAAATTTCCAAGTTTAAGGCAGAGAACGTGGGAATGCAGGGAATGGAGGAGAATAGTAAGAACTTTTTCGGAATCCATTTCTATTCATGAGGCTGACGTTACACGATTTAGCTTTAGGTAAATACTTCATTCACAAACCTGTTCCTTGAAGTAGTGTATCCAGGTCCAATATGTGGGGAATCGAAGTAGTTATGGAACAAGTGTAGACCGTCTTCACATAGTCTCTTGCACGAAGAGGATACTTCACCGATGGAGAGAAAATAATCAGACATGGTGGCTATGAAAATAACCATGTTGAACATAAGGGGGAACTGTTCTGAAGGTTCCACCCAAGAATGAGCTTAACTGAAACGATTAGTTGAAATGTGAGGAAGGAAAATGTAATAAGAGAACCAAGTGATTTACATTAAGATATTGTTCAAAGGGTATGTCACATAAATCTGATTCCTTTGATCCAAGAGATGATAGTTAACTAATTGATTGTGTTCTCACCCCAAGGACTAGTGGGAACAAATTCTATTGTTGAATTTTTGTTCCTCAGAAGGACGCTTTTACAGAATTTTGCAATAGGGGCAATTAGGGGCAAAAAGCTATTTCTGCATATTTTCTCAGATTAGATGATTTGCAACACATAGGGAAATGATGACCAAAATGACAAAGGAGTTGTCCCATAAATCAAAAGGTTTTTAAATCTCTCTTAATGGTCCATGATAACATACTTGATTAATGCCTATCTCTTTATTCAAAACTTCACATTAGAATGAGAAGATCATGTTTCTATGCAACAGCTGAAGATGTCAATATTTTTTTCAAGTATCCCATTTTCAGCGACCGGCATCCGTATGGTATGGGAAGCATAGAAAGTTCAATGGGAATATCCCTGACTTGTGGAGGATTTTTTCAATGCTCTAGACAGAGATAAAAAGGGGAATTCTGACCCCTTTAAACATCTATGAGGATGAGTGTGACGATGTTCTAACAGATCATGTATAGAAAATCCAAGGAGTATGGTGGTGAAAGGTTGAGTTTGACTATACCATTGAATGGTTCATGAATACACATTGTTCTAATACACGAGGATAAAAGAGATTGAATTATATTAGCAACCTTGTTCCTTATCTATATACCAAGGATGGAAGTGACTTTAGGTGATAAAATACTCTCTACTGATGAAAGCATGTCGCAATACCACCAAGGTGGTGAAGCTAAGGATTGATCAGAAGAAGTTTGAATGTTAATGCCGTGGTGGTGCTCCCACAAGAATTGTAGCCCACACACAATGCATACATCTGGATCTATCTTGATGTTAGCTATGGCCACTATTACAAAAATGTGCGAATGAGCATTTTCTGGTTCTTTCTTGCATGCAAATATCCTTTTTCTCCAAAATTCATGAATGTGGCCTTAAAAGCCCTCTCAAACAAGGTTACCAAAATGGTTATATGGTAACCGACTAGAAGTTTAGGCGTTGACCGTCATCAGTTTTGAGGAAGATCGAAGTTAATTAAGGTGGGATTCCCTAGGTTTACTAAAAAATGACAGATCTTGTAATCATTTGGGCCATGTCTGTCCATTTATACTGGATCAAAACATGTAACGTTATCTTTTTAATGAGAAGGAATGTGGTTTGAGGATTAACATGCATTGATTTTTAGAGTTGAACTAAGTCTTTGTTAGTTATGGTGAATGGATAGATACTAAACATAAGTTTTTAATGAGGTGTCTAAGTGAGGTAGTGTGAGGTGTCTATGAGGTGGAAATTAGTTTAGTTAATATAATGTAAATAATGAATAAAGTGAGGATGATTATTAATTTAATTAAAGTGATTAGATTAATATTAATGTGTGATGTGAGGGTCATGGTTAGGTAAAAGTGTTTAAGTTAGTCGTTGTGAAAGGGGGACCAAGGGGAGTTTGACCCAATTTTGGTGTCAACATGTTGGTGTTCTATACATTAACGATGTTGACTAGGTGACCGCTGCATATGGGAAAGATATCATGGCAAAAAAAGTAAATTACCATTTGATAGGTGATTTGGGATGTGGCAGTTACCTCTCTGTAGCATCAAGCTATTACTGAAAGAGACTTGACTTTCATTCCAAAAATTTGTGCACGCATTTCCACTATAGAATGTATTATTGTTAATGTCTACCTATACACCAAAAATCCTTTAAAGGAAATACATATTTGAATAAAATATACCACGATGGGAAATGTAATTGTAATAATTTCTTATATAATATTAAATTCTTGATAGAAACACATATATCAATTTTAATTTATTATTTTATTTTGATAATAAAATAGGTTCCAAGCATTATTTTACAATAATGAGTGATATAGTGAAAAACTTACAAGTTATTAATTATAATTTTCAAAAATATAGGAAAGTAATGAGTTATCCACAAAACACTACTCTATAATATTAGTTGTTTAATTTGTAATGTTAACAAGAAATTATGTCAATATCCAACTAATTTGACATGGATATTGACATACTTTAAATTTGTAATGTTAATAGGAAATTATGTCAATATTTATGTCAAATTAGTTGGATATCAAGAGCTGCTGTGGGAACTCTATTTAGTAAATACACTGTTTTTTTAGCTACTTCGGCCCAAAATGTTTTTGATAAACCTGCATCATCAATCATACATTACACCATATCCATAATAGTACGATTTTACCTTTCAACAACACTATTTTGTAGTGGTTTATGATTAGGAGCCATTTGATGAAGAATGCCATGTGTTTTCAAAAAAATCATTAAACTCATTGCTGGTGTATTCTCCCCCTCAATCTGAGTAGAGTGTTCTTATTTTCCTACCAGACTCTATTTCAACAAGGGCTTTAAACTTATTGAAAGTTTCAAAAGCTTGGTATTTTGTAGAAAGATAGTATATTCACATTTTTCTTGAAAAAATCATCAACAAAGAGCATGAAATATTGAAACCCAGAGTGGCTAGGTCTCATTGGCCCACACAAATCGATATGCACCAAGTCAATTTTTTCCTTATCTCGAAATGTACTATATTTTAATGGTGCTCTATTTTGTTTTCCTGCAAAACAATGTTGACATTTATCTGTACCCTTATTTTAGAGGTGGTAAAACCCTAACCATTTCATATCGATGAAGTGTGTCAAGATGGCCAAAAATCACATGTCAAAGTCTTCGATGCCATAGTTGAGCTGATGATGTATCCTTGGCTAAAAGTTCTTGATCATTTTGTTGAACAAAATCCAACTAAAATATTCTTCCAACATTCGAAAGCTTTTGTAACAATTTTGGAGCTTCATGACTTATCTTGAATTAGGCGCATCTTTTTTACTGCCTTTACAATCAAAGCCAATTTATGAGATTATGATCTAATAATTGACTCATGGATAACATATTTTTTTGTTAAACTAGGGACATAAAGCAACTTATGTAATTTTACAATTATGTTGCCCAACTGGTAGTGAAATGGAACCAATGCCTTTAACACTGTATGATGTATCATCACCCAAAGAGACATGATTTTTGGTGGGTGTTTTACACATTGTGAAGAACCAATATTTCTTTCTTGTCATGTGTCGAGTTATACCCGAGTCGACATACCAAATTTCATTTGTAGAATTGGATACTTCATTTGACTGTGCAGAATAGAGAAAGTCGTCATCATCAAATTGATCTTCCTGTTCAGCTACACTTTCCTTGTTGAGTTTGGTTTCTTCTTCTTCTTTTGATAATTTTGTCCCTATTTACTCTGTTGTTGGCCTGATTTTGTTTGTTGGTAACTAGTCTTTTACCACTTGATGATCCTTGTTGGAATGTATTGTACCAACAAATTTTTTAACTCATGTCCTTTTTCGACCACAAATAAGACATTTTTGTTGGTCCTTTTGGCCTTGTTGAGAATTACCTTGCTTCTAAGGCTATTTACTAGACTTCACCTATTTTTTTCCCCTTTTTTATTAGAAGCAAGTACCCTGCTCTTTAGTTTCAATAGTTAGAGTGAATAGATTATTCTTGTTGGAGCATATTCACTAACTCCTCAAAAGTTTTTGTGTAACCAGGTATGTTTAACATGGTCACAAAAATACCTATAAGAAGGAGGGAAGAGCTCTCAATACTATAGGGCACGAGTGATGTGTCAGTTACTTCTTCTTTGAAAGCTTAAAGTGATGTGCACAAAGTTTCCACTCTTCTAAAAAAACTTTTCAACTTTCTCAGTTGGTTGCATTTTCAAGTTTAATAGTTGACTATGGAGATGAAGTATTATGTTCTTATTTTTTGACTCATATACCATTTTCAACTTGTCCCAATATTCTTTTTCTATTGTGGACTCGGGTCAAAGCATACAAGTGTGTCCCACTTTGTGGCCATAAATATTTTAAAATCTGACTAGTAAATAAATAATTAAAAAATGCTATAAAAATTTAAAAAAATCAGGTAAATTCTAGATGCCCTGCACCTTTGTATTTATAGCCTCTTAAAATACATGTTTGGTGTAATTTTATATGTGTTTGTTCATGTTTTGGTTGTCAGACATAGTTTGCTGAAAGTACAAAAACTACAAAAAAATTGGGACACAGTTATATGCTTTGACCCACTCACGAATATGAGGATGTACCTCATCTGAAACACTAAACAAGATTATTAACTTTGCTTTTTGATTTGCACAATAAAATGTAGTTTGTATGTGTAACATCTATTACAGATCTTGTTAATGTACCAGAACCAATGGTCCATAGATTTTCAAACGTCAATTTGTCTACGAAATTTTTGTTTTTCCATGCTGGGATGCATAATTATCAGAATGCAAAAGTTGAGAATCTGGCAAAAAGAACTTTGGCACCCGTAATTGCAACCATTGTGAAAAGTGATAAACAATAGAAGCAAAAATTGAACACTTTTCCCCCCCCTTAAAGCATGCAAACCCCCCCAAAAATATTATTTTATTTATTTTTTGGGATCCTTTACAGCCGTGTACAATGAATTTTTGGCACTAGTGGCCCTGTTACAAATTTGGCTATGTGGTCGATTTGTAAAAATAAAATGGCTCTCTTAGACTCTTTCGCCTCTTTTTAAATACAAAAATCTTATTTTTACAATTTTTTACAAGATAAATCTTTTCCAAATATGATTAAAAACTAGACCAAGATGTACATCTCACAAAAATACACACTTAAAAAAAAACGAGCACCTCAATCCTAGGTACCAGTTGAAAGTTATGCCTTTTTTTAATTGTAATTTTAATATCTTTCTGGGCCCCCTTTTCAAAAACTGGAATTTTTTTTCCTTCCAATTTTTTTCCATGATGTCCAAAAATGGAAATTTTTTTAAAATCAATTTTTTAAAAACCGAATGCTAGTAATGACTTACATGCATGCACAGTGAGATTTTAGGGGTGCAACTATAGTTCATCCACTTTACATATGCATTATAATAACCCTTTGGCTGCAAACTTTTCTTTTATTGTTTCTCTTTGTACGCGGGTATTTCTTTTGCTTGGAGGCAGCTTGTTCTTCCTTCTTCCAACGCAACTCTTTTTGTTAAAGGTTTCAAATCTTCTCCCCATTCCAAAATTTGTAGTCTTTGTTTTGGATGTAGGTATGTTGTAGATCATTCAAATTTGTGATGTTCTACTCCTATGGTAGATGCAGGTTCACAGAGAACCTTCCACTTTTGATTGGATCTTCTTTATTTTAAATGCTGAAATACAAAGAAGAGGAAGAAAAATAAAAATTACAGAGAAGGGGATGAACAAGTAATATGGAGTAGCTTGAAAAGCTTGGGTACCCATAGATCAAAAATATTGTATATATATATATATTTTTAAATGCCTCCAATTTTTTTAAAAAAAAAATGAATGTACAGGTAATTTTATTTTTGTTAAAATACCACAAAATCAAATAATGTCACCTTTTACAACATATTAGCATCCAAGTTTGCAAAGGCCTTTGATTTCACTCCAGGTGTTCTTCAACTACAAATCAACCATGATTCAGGGTGAGGAGCTGAGTAGGGGCTGTGAAATGGCTGGGCGCATCTATGGCTCATCCTAGCTCTGTAATGTTCTCTTGATCTCCCTAAACTCCCCTAAAACTTACTACAGTCCTCTTTAGATCAGAATACTGCTTTGATATCAAATATTGAAAATGAATACTTGAATACAATCATTGACATAGAAGCTTTGCATAGAAACAAGATGGTTCTTGTGTATTTTATTAATATCAAAATCAAGCATTATAGACAAATGAGAGAGATTGCAATATTTATAGATATTGGACAACTTCGTATCTCATTCCACAATATATGGAAACAAATCATCTAATATAAGAAAATATGTAGATATAGCATATTGCCACTAAATTCCCCTATTTTCCCTCATGGAAATCATTCGGGAACAAAATATTGCAAGATAGAATATGATCCCACAAACATTGGGATGAGAGCACTATCACTTAGTTAACTATATAACTACGGACAACTAATATCTATTAACATAAGTTTAAAGTATTTAATTAAATATTTTAAGTTATTACATTTATTCAAATATCAACTAATGATGAATTAAGATAAGTTTTTATTTCATAATAGTTGGTTACCCATGACCGTCATCGGTTCTCTCTAAATCGTCATCGGTTATATCTGATCGGATACCGGTATCTTTGTTTTTGGTTATCCTATCAATAATAAAACCTAAGGAATATTCACCCCAACAACCTAAGTGACCTAGAACCTGACCCTAACCAGTACCATAACCCTGACTAGATACCCCACCTCTCAGATCTGATCAGTAACCTAGCCTGTTATGTTAGGACTTTCTTATTATATTTGGACAAGATACCTAAATCATATAAATTACAGTAGGATTCTATTTACTTGCATTTTGTCTTACATTAAATTGTATTTAAAAATGGTTTGAATGCCATTGAGGAAGTATAAAACTTCCTATATCTAGCACACGCTAGGTAGCCCACTGACATATATTACTTAATCCTCTTTTTTTGATCTTGTTGTGTATTTTCATGTAGTTCCTCCTAGCCAAAAGGAAGCTCTCACAATCAGCATTAGATTGATAAGTTAGACACGTGCTCAACCTTCAAACCAAACCATTGCAAAATGTATTCCTCCTTGGCCCACACCCTTACCTATTTTGTCTAA
Source organism: Taxus chinensis (assembly GCA_019776745.2). NCBI lineage: Eukaryota > Viridiplantae > Streptophyta > Pinopsida > Cupressales > Taxaceae > Taxus > Taxus chinensis. Next base: position 700,326,795 of record CM034151.1, read on the forward strand.
AAACTTAAAGAAAATGGTGAAACATTTTGGCACTCCTAGTGGGACCCTCTCTTGCGTTCATTGCATTTTATTCATATAGGAAAAATGTTTTTGTGTGTTTATTTCATTTCAATAATTAAACATTTAATCTTCTCCCTGGAAATAATACTTTCTTCTAATTGTGTAAATGAAAATTTTCATTTGGGGCTTAAAATGATCCACTTCTTCTTTCTTGCATTTCATTAGAGAAAAAACATCCCTCCTTCCTGTTCATCATTTATTACATTGAATATCATATTTCGACTTTGGTTATTAAAACACTTGCATTGCATTATGATTTTTTACATTATAGCTCACATTATTAGCGAGGGCAATCTATACGTTGGAATTCATGCCTAGCTTATGGTTGACAAAATTGAATCATCAAAAAAATCACTTGCTTCTCTCTCTTTCTCTTGCTAAACTACACAAAAATGTGAATATACACACCTTCTTAAATGACATTTTACCTAGGAAATCCCGTTAATTATCACACAATCAAAGGATTGACAGGTAATCCCTAGCTGGTTATCTTTTTCCAGTACCCCATCAGAGAAAGGATCGCCCCTTCCATAACATAACCTGAAACCTCACCCTCTAGATTTCATTTTTCATAGGATTCCTTCCAAACCAAGAACTCTATTCTAAATTCACGTGTTAGTAATAAATAACATAACTTACAAAAAATATAAAATTTACTTTTAGGATTGTGTGTTTTCATACCTTTGTGCTTGACTTGCGTTTTGAGGTGAGAGGATATGTTTTTTTCATCTTTCTTTTTCCTTTCATGCTCTGACATCATCGTCAGAGTATTTTAACTTTCTCTGAGTGTGTCAGGTAATCATCCTATCATACCCAGGATTCTAGGTTTATTCTTCATACAAAATAAATTCACAACACCTCATTTTTCTTCATTCTTTGGATTTCACAGTAACTGACATCGGTCCCAAGACCATCGTCGGTTTACATCTGGATGGCATAGGTTTACAAAACCGGCATTAGTTCCTTGTTTTGTTGGATCATTTTATTTAGAGAACACTCATCTCACCTTATTTTGTGTCTAAAAGTTTATGTGTCACCATAAAATCATTATTCTGATCATAGTCCTCCAATACATTCTCCCTGTCTAACAATCACCAGTTTCTATTTTATTTGCTAAAACTACTATTCTTCATAGTAATGGGAATCATTCATACCTTAATCGACATTGGTCATACCTTAACCGACATCGGTCACCCTATTATGATTTTTATCAAAATATTTATCCAATTTTCTCCTCGATATCTATTTGGTCCCATCTCTGATGTCCCCTGTGTCATTTTCAGAGTACTGTTCACATGATTTATGTTGATTCACATGGTGTTGACTCACAACCAAACTAATGCCCTTGTGTTTCACAATAGCTGCCATCCACTCCCACCTATTCCATCGTCATCGTCTATTATTTCACCTATGGATCTGAATCATCTTATCCCCATCGCCATCGGTGATGAGGAGTTTTTGAGACTCCTTGACCAAAATCCCACTGCCCTCTAATACTACCTCGCTCATTCTTCCACCTGGGATTCCTCAGGAAAATTAATATATGACATGCTTGTATCTATCTCTCCAGATCTATCCTCCACTTCTGCATTAGCTAGCACCAATTCGATGCTACCACCATCCACTTTATCACCTATGGTATCTCAGCTAAATCCCATAGCTGCTACAACTGTAACATCTACATCATTGATCACACCCGCGACATTGATTGTCCCTCCTAAAATCCCTATGAGTCTAGCTCCATCTACAATTTCCACTTCCCATATACCCGTTACATCACAACCACTTTTAGTGTCGGTAACTTACACCCCTTTCAAAAACCTCATCCTTTCCATCCCACAATCCTTACCCCCGATCACCACTAGAGTTGTTACAACTACCCCATCCACATACACATACTACCAACAACCCCCAACCTAATCTATTGCTTATCATAGTTATGTGCCACCCAAATCTATTCCTCCTGTGCAGTTCTCATACTCAGCGCCATCATACACCAACATACCACCCACCTCGTACATTCAACATCAACCCCCTTTTTCTGTAGGTACACCCATTCATCCCAACCTACTAACGACCTCATTAAAATGATGATGGAGAAAATGTAGACCTTAGAAGCATCTATTTACAAATCCCGTAATTCTTTAACATATGATGAAATCTGTAATGAGCCTATCCACCCATATATTCCCATTCATCCTTACCCAGGGCATTAGGAAATGCCTAAATTCGATCACTTTAATAGTAAATAAGACCTAGAGCAACACTTGCAATCATTCAAACATGGGTGTTACCTAATCACCTGGGTCAAAGCATATAACTGTGTCCCACTTTTTTGTAGTTTTTGTACTTTCAGCAAACTATGTCTGACAACCAAAACATGACCAAACACATATAAAATGACCAAACATGCATTTTTAAGAGGCTATAAATACCAAGGTGCAGGGCATCAAGAATTTACCTGATTTTTTAAATTTTTATAGTATTTTTTAATTATTTATTTACTAGTCAGATTTTAAAATATTTATGGCCACAAAGTGGGACACACTTGTATGCTTTGACCCACCTACGATGATGCTTTACTCCTACGAACTTTCCCAATTTCCTTGACAGGACCGACATTAGATTGGTATAGTGAACTACCTCGACATTCAATTTATTTATGTAATCAGGTAGCTTTCCTAGATCATTTTTCAATCAATACTACCAAGAGATTCACCATGACAAATCTCTATTCAACCCGGCAGTACGAAGATGAATCTATTCCATATTTCATTGCCTACTAACAAAGTCTTATTAACCAATTGACTTTCCAATTACCTCAAAGTGAACTTATTGAGTTGTTCACTACAGATTGTGACAGACACATATCACCAACTCTACAATCCAAACCTTCAAAACCTTTGATGAAGAGTTCACCATGGCCCGAAAACTAGAAGTTTTTGCCATTGAAGACAAGAAAATTCAGTTACAGAACAAGAACACCCCATTCAAATCCAATGATTCTTCTTCATATTTAAAACCCAAAAATAACTATTCAAAGCCCAAAGGATTGGCCAACATGGTAGTCCTCGAGGTGGGTCCACCTCATCCTTATAACAAGCTCAACCTTCTTCCAATCTTACTCTTGTTCAAGATTTTCAGCTCCGGTGGGAGAAATAGAAGTACACTTCGATCGGAGAGCATTATTATTCAGTCTTGGAGAAACTTCTTAAAGTTAGAGCCATTAAACTTCCTTCCATAAAACCTCATACATGTTTTAACCCCACTCGTCCTATGCCCGCATTGTATAAAGAACATGACTACTATAATTACCATCGCATTAAAGGACATAGTGATGGTAACTACAAAATTTAATAAAACATTGTTCAAGAGATGATAGGAAATGGAGATCTTGTTGTAGACAACCCAAATGTACCAACATATCAGAATTTTCAAATCTTCAAAAATCCATTCCTTAATTGTAAGCCATTGTCTAATAAAAATAGTGAACCTTCATCCAACAACAACACCATCCGTGAGGTTCACAATTTTTTTTATATCACGCCAATTGTTCCTCAAAACTAACCTACTTCATCTATTAAGGAAATATTGGCACGAGATAATCCACCCATAGAGGAGCATACCTCTTCTACTCCTTCACCCATAGAGGAGTCCCCCTCTTCTACCCTTTCTCTCATGAAGGAATCCACACTTTATACCTATGACGTATTATTGTGTGCTTCCCAACCTTCTGAACCGTCAACACTTGTTATTCTCCCATCCACATGAGAATCATCATCAACTTCTCCTTAACCGAGAGATAAATCTACCTCACGTAACCTATTATATCTCCTACCCATGGGAGATGCTTCAAACATGTCACTACCTGTCGGGGATAGTTCTCCCCTAGCATCCCAGAACCCTATTGACATGATCTGAGCTCTTTTACCTATAGAATATGAGGCCATCCAATTCCCTATCTCACTGAAATATTTTTATAGGGATTTCTACCCAACCCACTCCATCATCTTCTTCAGTAATCCCATTTTCATGATTGGTTGATCATTTGGATTACGCTGATCATTCTATGCTCTAGGGACGTCTTCAACTGTTCATTTTGACCTAAATGCAAATGTTACCTGAAGATACTTCCATGATCTACCCAAAGGTATTTTTGGCAACCAAAAATATACTGACCATACCAATTGAAATGGATTCCTCTTCATCATTCCTAATTCCATCCAAACTTATACCCATCACTACAACTATTCCCAAACCTAAAACACTACCCACACTTATCTCCCCACCTGTATCTATACCCACCACTACTTTGGGTGTTATGGTGACATCAAGCGTTACTCACCCACCTATCAGATTGGACTTAGCCATATCTTCCAAAGTCTGCAGTACCATTATCTTCCCGCCTAAAAATAAAACTCAACCCTCTAGGCCATGTACACCCATCTTGCTTACTACACCCTTGTCACCCTCCCTCCTCCCATCTATCCTAGAGCCTCATCCATCCACCTTGACTAAACAATCTCACACCCAAATCAAATCAAAAGCTAAACAACCTACTACTACATCACGAGCCTTTGTTACACCCCATTCACCCAAAAACCAAGCTCCCTCACCCTCACCCGTGCACTTCTTGCCACCTATACCTCCACAAGTTACTATATCCCCAACCTTACTTATATGACTTCAACTAATGCTGCCTACCCAACCTTTACCAACCACCTCCATCGTAACTCAATTTCCCCCATGGGTAACCCATCCTTTGCCATCATCTACTTTTCCTTCTACATCCTGTACTCTCATGTCACCTTTACCAAAGAAGGTGAAACCCAAATATCAGAATCCGCTACCCTCCACTAAGGTAGTCAAACCAACAAAACCTTCCATCGCTAGCTCTTCTACCCCACCTTTACCAAAACAGATACCAGAAAAACCTAGGACCACTCCACATACCAAAATAGTAGACCAACCCATTCTCCCTCCTGTAAAGCCTCTTCCTTCATAATCAGCCACACCTGTAACCAAACCCACACTCACCTCCCATTACGATCCGTTAGCGGGGTCCTATGCCAACATTTTAACCAATATTTTATAGAATTTTTTCATCACATTAACATTTATTTGACCTTACAATCCTCCCAAACCCAAACCAAAACGATATAATGAAACCAATATTTCTGCCTATCATTGTGTGTCAGGACATGATGTTGAAAATTATAATGTTTTAAAGACCGTTATTCTTCAAATTTTTCCTCCTGAAATTTTTTTTGACGATGAGAACCATGCTCCACTATCACCTATCATGATACATAATCGTCCTTTACCCATTCTGTGACCAATATCTCTACCACTGCAATCTTTTTTCCCACCTCCAAAATTCGAGTTCAAAATGGTCCGTGTAAGAGAGTTCGCCAAACCACCACCCAAATTTCAATGCGCCCTACTCATTTCACAAGGATCTTATCCACCTCTAGGATTTTTTCCCTCATGTTGTTATACCTTTCATGACACACCCTCTCCATCCACATCCCCTCAAACTAACATGGTTCACGTTGCTACGTGCGCTCAGAAAGACAAAGGAAAAAAAAAAACTAGCCCATCAACCAACCTTATACCCAATATACCATCTGCACCCACTCCCAAAATCACCATCCATAGACATACATGCCCTATCTATGATGGGGTCACCCATCATGTACTGATAATATAATTACATCAGTCTCCTCTAAAGATGTCTTTATATGATCTCGTCCAGACTTCTTAATCCCACAGACAAGCCCATATCGGGGTTTTACAATCCATTGAAGTTCTACCCAATTACCCCTCACCATGTGACCTTGTTAACAAAATCAGCTCCTCCTTCTACCCCCATGACCCCTCCTCATGTCGCCGCCCTCGACTTCTCTAAAGAGGAGATTGTACCTCTCTACTTAGATGACCCTGATCTCACCATATTCATTTTTGTCTATATCAATAACATACGTGTACAATGCATCATGATTGAAGGTGGTGATATAATTAACATAATATCCTCCCATGCATACAATCAAATGTGTATTCCTTCTAACTTGATGCATAATAACCCAGTTATGCTACGCTCCTTTAATGACGCCATCACCTCCACCCTTGACACTATTATCCTTCATGTTCACGTAGGTGCTCACATTGTCCTGTAACTATTATACATCTTAGAGGGGGGAGTTCTAATATAACCTATTTCTCGACATATCTTGGACTCACATTATGGGTTGTTTCCCTTTAACTTTACACTGCTATGCAAAATTCTAGTATGAAGGTCATAATTACACAATCCTTGCCGATCCGTCGCCATTCAAGACCTGTAACATGCTATACCGATGCTATGATGTACTTTTACTAGTTCATACATTTGTCACTACCCTCACTTCACCTTCACCCATAAGCCCATCCACCAAGGCTGCCACCACCTCTCGCACATCTAACCTTGTTATTTGTACTACCTCAGTAGCCTTTACAACTGACTCATTTGCTTCCCAATCATCTATTGAACCGTCTATCCACGTTACCCACATATCAACTACTAATCCCTTAGAAGGTGTTTTTAAATTCCTCACTTTGGGAGAGTACCACCTATTCAATATGAACACATTCCTCACCCGAAAAGAGTATGGGAACCTGGATCAACACCCTCGTTATGACTTCCACATAGGAGAGGTTTTATCTTATTGTCCTCCCCACCTTCACACTAATCTAACATATGGGGGACTTGATATTGAAACTTATTCACCTGAACCTCCATCCCAAACACAACCATTTTCATCTGACTTACACTCCCTTACTAACTGCCACTTTTCTCACACTTTCCTCCATTGTTGGTTTTTATAAACAAGGCCTCCATACTATCATCTCCTATACCACCCGTAAACAAAATGACCATAGTTGCATTGGATTTGATGCACCACCTCCTAAGAAGGCTCACGTCGACCTCATTGAGGAAGAAAAACCTTCTCCACCTCATTCACCCACGTCACAATCTTCACCCACGGAGTCCATAGATCCCAAATCTATTCCTCCTAACTTTTTTTTCGTAAAGACAATTTCCTGGGGACCTCTAACCTATCAATTTGATGGAGAGGCTCCCTCTTCTCTCCCATTCATGTATTCTGACATGATCGCTGATTATACACCTTCTATTAATGTCATTCAATGTCAGGATGATGAGTCCATCCTCACGTACCTTGGTGCGGAAGATTATTATATTCATCGCTCATTACCTTCTAAGACACAAACCATGTTGAACGAATCAACCATTAAAATCAACATTAACCCTCAAGACGACCCACACATTCTAAATATAGGCCAATCTTTAGATGCTACTGAGCAGGAAGCTTTTACCTCTTTCCTTGGGGACCATAGCAACAATTTTTCCTATTCTTATGCCGATATTCCTAGTATTGACCCAAAAATCGTGGTCCATAATATCGTAACCATTCATGATGCCAAACCCATCAAACAAAAGCTACATAAAATACATCCTCGCATTTCTCTTCTAGTCAAATAAGATCTTCAGCACCTTCTCTTAGTTTCCTTCATCCTACCCATTGACTATCCCCAATGGATTTGTAACATCATTCCTGTCACAAAGGCGACAGGGGGACTCTGCATTTACATAGACTTCCATGACCTCAACCTAGCTTGTCCCAAAGATGATTTTATCCTACCAGTCATTCACCAACTAGTTGATCTCACCATCTGCCATTAAATGCTATCACTCATGGATGATTTCTCATGTTACAATCAAATGCTACTTGCTCGAAATGATCAAAACAAGACTTTCTTCATCACCCTGGGGTGACCTTCTTCTATCAAGTCATGCCTTTTGGCCTTAAAAATGTTGGCGCTACATACCAACGAGCCATGAATTAGATCTTCCATGACATCATACATCACATATTGGAAGATTAAATATATTATCTTGTGGATAAATCCAAACATCGAGCTGAACACCTAACTGTACTTAAGGTCATGTTTGATCACCTCATCAAGTATTGTGTTCATCTTCAACCAAAGAATTGCAACTTTGCGGTACTTTTAGGAAAACTCCTTAGTTTCATCATTTCTTTGCATGGTATAGAAGTTGATCCTGCTAAAGTAAAGGCTATTTTAGAAATACCTCCACCTATTAATATCCGTTAACTTTTATGCTTACAAGGTAAGTTGCAATCCATTCATTTTTTATCTCGCAGCTTTCCAACCGCTGTCAACCATTTCATCATCTTCTCAAGAAGCACATTTCATTCAAATGGGATGATGAATTCCATAAAGCCTTCGAAGACTTAAAACAATACCTTCTTCAACCACTAGTTCTCATTCCTCCTAAGGTTGACCAACCCTTTTACCTATTAATTTCTGCCACTAACCATTTTTTATGTGCAATGCTCACTCATCACGACGAGCAACATAGAGAGCAAGCAGTTTATTACATAATTTGTACCCTTCTAGACTACAAAAATAGATACACCCACACCAAATAATTATTCTTAGCCTTAATTTTTGTAACCACCAAACTCCACCATTACATCCTCAGCCACAAAAATTTTGTTGTTACCAATATTGACCCCTTACACTATATGTATGCCAAACCCTATCAACATAAATGTGTCACACGTTGGATTATGCTTCTTTCTGACCTCGACCTCGAATTAATTCATCAAAATTCCATCAAGGGCCATGTTATCAGTGACTAACTAGAAGATGCACCTCTTTCAGGGAATCAACCCTCTAACTTTGATTTCCCATATGAATCCATAACTACCCTCTCTGTAGATGAACCCGCTCACCAAATGACACTCTTCTTGAATGGCTCCAAGTGTAAACGTTGAGGTGGGGCTTGTGTTATCCTTATTCCTCTTGATGGTGAACCTATACCTTTATATTTCAAACTATATTTTGAGTCTACAAACAATATTGTTGAATATGAAGCACTCGTATTGGGTATCCACATTGTTTATGACTTAGATGTCAAGTCAATCAATATATTTGGTGATTCCTAACTGGTCGTAAACCAAATCAATGGTATATACCAGTTTCATAATGAGATACTTCAAAATTATAAACATTATGTCGACATAATTTTGACTACCATTGATCGTTACGTACTTCAAACCACCCCATGTTCTACCAATAAATTTGCAGATACCATGGCATGCTTGGATTCTTAGATACCTGCTTCGACTGCCAAATCTAAAATCTTTGTCACAATACAAAGGTTACAATCCCCCTCTTATTTACCTCATCAGATCTACTTTGTCGGATCCATTGCACCTGACCCACGTGACCTTTGGTATAAGTATTTTATAGACTATCTTTCCCTTTCAATTCTACCTGTTGATCTCACTCATAATAGACAACGTGCCTTTCTTAAAAGTGTCTATCGCTGTCATCATGGGTGGCATCCTTTATAAGCACTTCTTCGATGGTGTTCTCTTACTATGCCTTACAAGTTATGAAATTCCCTACACCATCAAGGAATTTCAAAATGGAATTTGTGCAGACCACTTTAGTGGTTTAGCTGTCACAAAATGCATTATGTTAATCTTCATCACACACCTAGTCATGTCTTACAGGTCCCATGAGACCTTTGGCCTTTCTCTAAATGGGGCTTAGATCTTGTTGGAGAGATCAATCCACATTCTTCACAACGCCATCAATGGATTATAACCACTACTGAATATTACACTAAATGGGTAGAATCTGTTGGTACCCAAATTCATTCTCCTTTTCAAGCTGAGCCACATAACAGATTTGACATCGAACTTAGAGACAGATAGATCATGATGTATGTCATTTTGTAGCTAGGGATGAGATCTAACTAGCCCTTTATCACTTAGATTGTGGAGATATGGATAGCACCTTAAAGAGGATTCAACCTATCCTCAGTGCTTTAGGTTGTGCCTTTTGACCAAGGTGAGAAGACCCATAGTGTAACCTCTATTTGATGAAGGAGATGGATATATCCTTCTTTTGCACAAATTTTATGAAGAAAACCTTGGGAAAGTATGATCAATACTCCATAATTTAACTCTCAAGAGTTGTCACTTCTAAAAGATGGAGATACTTTCAAAAAAAGGATAAGGTTACTGAAGACATTATGGAAACTTGATTGCTCTGTATATTTTAGTAAATAGATTTTATTCCTTTGTGGACATAATGGGAAAAAAAGGGTGGTTCATGATGAATTCATGGTTTTTGAATGATTTTGGTGGGAGATTAAGTAGGATAAAGTTGATTATACCAGATATTTGAGACACTTCACAACAATTAGAAAGCTAAATGACATAACGCTTCAGAATAGCTAATATTTTCCTTCAACCAGAAGGTGTGCTTCAATGGAGACCCAGGTCAATACATTTTCACACAATATTTGAGAATATAACATGAAGGCTCGAGCGAAAGACTCAATAAAACATAAAATACCCCTGGTTCCTCACGCCTAAGATACACACGAAGGATTACAGATAATAGTTATCAACAAATGAAAGTGAAGTGATTTTAAATTGTGTATCTCATCACAACATGAAAGCTCTTCTTGAAATTAAATTGAAAATGCCACTAAACTATCACAAGGATGAGATCCTGTGTGATTTGGAGGGACTTTAACACAATATTGCAATAGGAATAAGAAAAACTACTTGCAGACATTCTGAAACAAAGAAGACACAAATTTATTGAAGATTAACACAAATTAACTCAAAATTTATTAGATTCATCAGCAGGGGAAAGCTTCTAGAGAAATCTCAGAGCTTTTCAATGGCTATACATCTGCAACTAACTTGACATGATAGAAAATATAATAAATAGGAAATTAACAGGTTTCTCGGATTGGTCTCTCAGGAAGATGGGATCTCTCAAATTTTCTCTTAAGAATTCAACCCTCGACCCTTTGTAAGAGTATTATCATTACATTTATACATTTCAATCGCTCACTCATCCCAAATTTTCCCCCCAAAAATAAGAATATTCGAGGGACCTTTGTTTGTTATCAATTTACCTCAGAAAGTGTCGTTTAACAAATTCACATCCAAAATTTTCCAGGTAGACCAATTATGAACTGATCACATTTCTCATGCCCTCGACTAATGACTAGGATGCCATGTCACAACTTTTTTGTAGTCCTTCTAATCATTTTGATTCTATTATGTGAGAAAGCCCCATTTTAATCATTCTCCAGAGACTCTGTATAACTGGATTTAACAGGTAATCCTTTTTCACTCTCGAGGAAACACCTTTTTCATCTTTTACACCTGCAACCTTCATCATTTCATCCTTTTCCCTCTCTTTCCTCTGCAACTTTTTCCCACGTCCCTCTTCTCTAGTAATTTGCAAGTGCCCAAGCAATTCCAACTTAAAAATATCAACCTTAACAAACCTTAGACTCAAAAATTAGGTTCTAAATCCATTCAATGGCACTTTGCAGACACAAACAACAAAAAATTACATAAAAAATGATGAAAAACAGTGCGTATTCACATCTCCATGAGTCTTGGAGAAAATATGGCAGAAAAATAGATGCAATACACAACAAAAATCAATTTTAGCCCTTCTCTACTTTATATTATATCCACCCACGTGTTTCCTTAGCACAACTGCAAAGGATAAGTATAGGGGAAAGTTTCCAAACAAGTGCGGGCCTTCCATGTTTCTGGGCCCAAGAAAAATGCCTTTTGGCCTTTGAAAAAGTCTCAGTAAAAAAGGAGTCAGCGAAAGCCTCCATGTGTCTCAATGGTGCACTTTGAGATGGTCCCAAAAAGAGGAGACCCCAAACAAACACAGGCTCACTACATGTCTTAGTCCAGTAGAGTTGTTTAAAAAATTTGAAGGATCAGCGGAAGGCACCATGTGTCTAGGGTCCAAGATAGTTTTCCTTAGCCATTGAAAAGTGCAAGCAAGGGTAGAGTGAGAGGAAGCCTCCAAGTGTCCTCCTGGTGCTTCTTCAAAATAAAATTTAGGGGGCGGTCTCCAAACAGGCATGGTCCCTCCACCTATCTCAGGCCTTAGAAAATTTCTTTGAAAATTTCAAGTATAGAGAAGAGCCGACGGAAGCCTCCACGTGTCTCCCCAGTGCAAGTGTTAAGGTGGGACCCTAAGATAGATCCTCAAATGAGCGTGGGCCCTCCACGTGTCCATGCTCCACCAAAAATTTACCAACCGTATGTAAAAAAATTCTAAGTCTGGGAAAGGTAACGGAAACCTCCACCTGTCTCCCTGACACAACTCCAAGGCCAAAACAAAATGTGAATTTTCAAATGAGCGTCGACCCTCCACATGGAAAAGCCTTAATTTGAAGTGGGCCTTAGAGTTTCAAAGTGCCTCTCCAAGCCGCATCTAACAAGAAAGGGCCATGTTTCCATAGATGCTGAGATATAAATTTGACGGGGAAGACACACTCGTCAAACCATAAAATTTAGGAAAATCACCATTTGCTCCTAGAAATGAATATTTCTTTCAAGATAGAGAATTTGGAAATGATATAAGGCCCAAATATGATCTTCTGAGCTGCATCTGATAACATTTCCACAGATATTTTGGACAAAAATGATAGGGACAACAAAATGTGATTGTGAAACAATGGAAGGAAGGCAAAAAACCTGAGTTTTCACCCAAGTTACAAATTCTTTTCACATGGACAGAGGAATGAAAAATAAATTCTGGACTTTAAGTGATCCTTGACCAAGGAAGGGACTAACCATGGCAACCAAATGGAGGACATATTTTTCATGCATCAATACGGGGAGATAGAAAACATGATAGAGCCCGTAAACTAAAGAATTTCAAGGACAAACGGGGTGAGATCAAATTGAGCACCAACATCGGCTCTGACTCAGGGATGGGCACTCCCTGTGAGTGCCACAAGATAAAATAGTAGAACAAGTGCCAAGAAAAAACCATTGGGCAATGGAGTCAAATAATAAGCTTGCAGAGCAAAACAATAATAACCAACTCCCCCTAGGACAAACCGAGAAACCAACAAAATGGCCACCAAGGACCAGGATAGACAAAAATAGAAAAACACAAAAGCGGAAAGAAACCAAAATACTATATACTGTATAATGGATTATACCTTGATTATGAGAAATCAATCAAGGAAATGTTTTGAATGCTTTCCATTAACAGGAAATTCAAGAAGTTCCTCATATAAGTCTTTTAGGAGGAAGATATTTTCACCAATTCGTATGTTAATTGATTAAGGGCCCATCCACAATGCATCAAATTTATAATGTTTTCCCTTATCTTCATGCTTGTTATCCCATAATAGCATAAGATCCCCAATGATGAAATCTTGTGGAGTCACCTTTTTGTCAAATAACTTCTTCAACTTCTCTCTAAACTTCACATGCCGTTGATGGGATGCCTTCTTTGTTCATCTAACTCAATAATCAGATTGATTTGAGCATCATATGGACGAACTTCTTGATCTTAAATTTGTTGAACAAACCGAAATGAAGACAATGGCAAATGAAGGGGTAGAAAATCTTGAGTTCTATATACCAAATCAAATGGGATCTTACCAGTATCTCTTTTGATAGTGATTTTTTTAGACTCAAACAACAAACTTCAGTTTCTCCCCACACTTCTTTTTGTTCAGATCCAAGGTTCTTCTAATGATCTTCAACATTTTTTTTATTTCTGGACTCAGCTTGTCCATTTCCTTGGGGATTGTAGTTAGAAGCATATGTCAAATTGATTCCATACATCTTTGCACATTTCCACCAAAAGTTTGGCTCTGAAACTCATGGCATTATTAGTGAAAATCTTAGCTGGCACTCCAAATCTGCATATGATTTGATTCAGCATGAAGTCCATGATAACTTGGTGTGATGCTTTCTTAGTGGGGATTGCTTCCACCCACTTATTGAAATAATCAGTGGCTACAAGAATCCATTTATGACCAGCACTAGAAGGATCTAAAATTTTTCCAATGAAATTCATTCCCCATTACTTAAATGGGTCTCTAATTGACACAGGTTGCAAAGGAAGGGAGCCTGAAGCTTTCATTTTTCTAGAAAAATGCTGGAAAATTTCACATTTCCCTTTGAAGAGAGTTGGCCACCAATAACTAACCCTCAAGATTTTATGTGATATAATTATTCCAGCAAAATGTCCCCCACAAACTCCTCGATGAAGATCAACAATTACCTTTAGGGCTTCATCCTCAGCAATGCACCTCAAGAGCACTCCCTTCGGGTTCTTCCAAGATAACCCAAAATCAATGATGACATATTTTTGAGAGGCTAACTTAAGAGCTCTTTTCTGATTTTTACTCAAATATTTATGGCAGCATAGATGTTTGAGATAAAATATTATATCTTTGTACAATTCAGAGCTTACCAACTTTTCAAGGACATCTAATCTTTCTCCTTCTACTTCATTCACCTCAATATTTTGCAAGTTTCTCTTAGCCATAAGATTTTCTAGACCTAAACCTCTTATCAATTTCATGGTTTTGATATCCATGTCATATTCCTACAACTTATTTACCCATCTGCATATTTTTCTTGAGACCTCCATCTCTGATAAGATATCTTTTACCATTGTTTGGGGAACATAAGCAATAACTTTAGAGCTCAAGATGTAAGGTCTGAAAACCTTTGTTTCTTTCACCAAGGAAAAATATTTCTTCTCCATGATGGTGTACTTCAAATCAGCTCCTTGCAATGACTTACTGAAAAAGGAAATTGGTCTCTCAGCTCCTTCATCATCTTTCTACAACAAGACAAATGCAATGGTGTTTTTTGAAGCAAAAGAAAACATTTGAAAAGCCTTCTTGTAATTTGGAGCTGCTAAAACAGGGGCATGCTTTAATGCTTCTTTGATCCCATTGAAATCTTGAATGGAATCTTCTTCCCATTTGATAACTTGGTCCTTCTTCTGCATGCGAGTAATGGGGATGGTCAGCTCAAAAAATTTATACACAAATATTCAGATAAAGTTTATTTGTCCAAAGAAGGATTGAACTCCCTTAATAGTTCTTAGAATTGGAACCTTGCTGATGGCTTCCACTCTCTCGAGATCAACATCGTGTCCATACCCAGGAAGAAAAATGAAGCCGCGGATAGGCTCGCAACAATTGGAGCAACATTTGATGTGGTTGCCAACATCAGAAGGGAAAAAAACACAACCACATATCCATGTGATTGTGAGGCCAGCAGTTCCAGATAATAACACAAGCTGGTAGGTGTTTGAGAACGATCAATTGATCATCAATTTTTTGTAAGAAGAGGCTGAATTCTCATCTAGGAATCAGGACAAACTAGAGCAACAGTATAGGGATCAAGTAGTGCAGCTGCAGACAAACAAGCTTCCTAAGGGTTTAGTAACATTGGAGTCTATCTTCAACCCTAACGACCAGTTTCGTAAGGAAAAGGATAACATACAGGTAAAGAGAGAAGATTTAGAGCCAATTCCAGTTGGGGAAGGAAAAACACTTTCAATTGGTAAAGTGGCCACTGAGCAGGAGAAATTAGATTTCATGCAGCTTTGCCAAGAATTTCTAGATGTCTTCTCTTGGAGCTATGAAGACTTGAGAGGATTTAATCTGAAGTTGGCACAACATACCATATAATTGGATCCAGATGCTAAGCCCATCAGGCAGAAGTAGAGACCAGTCAACCCTCACATTGAGCCTCTAATGAAGAAAGAGATAAACAAGCTAATAGAGGCAAGCATTATATTCCTAATCAAGCACTCAAGCTGGGTTGCAAACTTGGTTCCGGTCAGGAAGAAGAGTGGAGAAATTAGGTTGTGTGTGGACTTCTGAGACCTTAACAGGGCATCTCTCAAAGACCATTACCCACTTCCTTCAATGGAACAAATATTGTAAGTGGTATCCGGTTCAGAGAGATTCTCTCTTCTAGATGGCTACTCAGGGTATAATAAAATAATGGTGAAAGAAGATGACCAGTTCAAGACGGCTTTGACCACCAAATGGGGCACCTATGCCTACAAGAAAATGCCATTTGGGCTATCAAATGCTGGTGCCACTTTCTAAAGGGAAATGGATATGGCATTCAAGGGATTGATCAATAAAATAGTTCTGATATATCTTGAAAACATCACTGTATTCTCTAAAAATGTAGTAGATCACCTCCCTTGTTCTCGTTGGTAGGTATTTTAGAGGTGTAGAAGATTTGGGGTATCATTGAATCCCAAATAATGCATATTCTTGGCTCATGAAGGAAAAATTCTAGGCCATATTGTTTCAAAGGAGGGGTTGAAAATTGACCAAGAAAGAGTTGAAGCAATTCAAACGTTTCCATTTCCGAGTCACAAGAAGGCTCTTCAAATCTTTTTAGGAAGGATCAATTTTGTCTGCAAGTTTGTTCCAAACTTTGTAGCTCTCATAAAGCCAATAACACTGATGTTAAAGAAGAGCATGGCATTTAAGTTGACATATGAAGGAAAGGCAAGTTTTGAGGCAATAAAAGAGGCTATATCTCGAGCTCCAACTCTCGCCAATCTAGACTTCTCTAAGGACTTCATGCTATATTCCTTCGGTGGTGGAGACAAAATTTATACAATCCTGTTACAAAAAAACAAAGAGGGATTAGAACAACCAGTTGCTTTCTTTAGTCAAGGCTTAGAGGAATACGAAACTAGGTACTATTTCATTGAAAAGCATGTCCTTACAGTGATCAGGAGCTTAAAGAAATTCAAGAACCTAGTCTGAAAAAATAAGATCCAATTATTTGTCTCTCATGCGGGAGTCAAGGACTTCCTTCTAAATAAGTATCTGAATGAGAAATGTGCAGGATGGATCACTCGTGTTATGGAATATGACATCTAAAATTAAGGTCCCTAAGTTGGTCCATGGAAAGGGATTATGTATCAACTAGCCTCAAGTCAGAAAGTTGAAGTAGGTGATGAAAAAGAGAGTGTCTTGGTACTATAGAATGGTCAAGAATAGGAAATTGATGATGTGCCCGCTCCTTGTTGGACTCAGAATATGATACACTTCCTAAAGATAGGCCTATACCCTCCAGAAATGAGCAAAGCAAAGAGGAGATACTTTAGATTACAAGCCATTCCATATGTGATTGTTGATGGTGTTTTGTTCAAGAAAGAAATCAATGGAGTTCTATTGAGGTGCATTGGGATAGGTCAAATTGAGAGGTTGTTACAAGATTTTAACGATGGAGATTCCAGAGGACATTTTTCCCCATAGATAATAGCTCTCAAGATAATGAAGGCAGGGTATTATTGGCCCACAGTGTTCAGTGACTGCTATACATGGATAAGAAAGTGTAAGAAATGTGCACTCTTCATAGGCAAAGAAATACTAGCAGCGCTTCCATTGCACCCAATTTTGGTTGACCAACCATTTATGCAATGGGGATTTGACTTCATCGAGGTCATCAATCCAAACTCAAGCCAAGGCCACAAGTGGATTCTCATGGCAACGGACTATTTCACCAAGTGGACCGAAGCAGTACGCTCGAAGAAGGAAATACGTCTAACATACTAGACTTTTATGAAGGAATAGTGACCAGGTTCGGTGTGCTGGCCACTATCATATCAGACAATGCATTGGCATTCATAGGTTCCAAGATTACATAATAGGCTGTCAAGAATGGAATCTATTTGAGCACCTCTTCAAATTATTACCCGCAAGGTAATGGACAAGAAGAGTCCACAAACAAGAATTTTCTAAGAATCATCAGAAGGACTTTGGATGAAAACCAAAGGGCATGGCATACCAAGATAAAATCAGTGTTATGTGCTGATAGGATAACGCCAAAGAGGTCTATATGTAATTATCCCTACAAGTTGGTCTATGGGAAAGAGGTAGTATTGCCCATATCATTGGAATTGCCAGCATTGGAGCTCATGAAGCAGTTGGAGTTGTCTTAGTTTGAACCAATGGAGGCTAGGTATGCAGAGTTGATGGAATTGGAAGAAATCAGAGAGTATGCAGTTCAGATGATTGAGAAGGATCAGGCCTTAGTAAAAAGATGGTTTGATAAGAAGGCTAGAGTAAGGACCTTCTAGGAAGGGGACCTAGTTCTGAAATGGGATGCAGATCGAGAAAAACCAGGAAGGCATTCCAAGTTTGATGCCATTTGGAGTGGCCCCTACATGGTCACGGGATGTAAAAGTAGTAATTCCTTCCAATTTTCTACATTGGATGGAGAAGAATTCCTAATTCTGGTTAATGAAATATATCTTAAACATTGCTACTAAAAGGAAAAGGTTTACCCTTGTAAATATTAGCCTAGATTTCAATTCCTCTATGTGCGGATGCACATTGTCTTGTTGTAGTTATGTTTCAATTTCCCTAAATGCTTTGGCACATGTTTTGTTTCTCTCAGGTTGAATTTTTATAGTTCAGCATGCTCTCAGAGAAGGATTTGCAGTATCAGGTTTGGGATCAGATATCAGGTTTGTTTCAGGTTATTATTTATGAGTCCATGCCTAATGGATTGCTAAAAGGCCACTGATCTTCTACCTAGGAGGCAGGTGATTCCGTTGAGTGGCAAAATTGTTGTATATATCTCTCCCTAGGTAAATATAGATAAATAGAAGAATATGGATATCAAATAAACTCAAAACCTGACATTTATTTGCGCCACCAGTCGCAGCCCTGGCATAGATTAGAAGGTGCTGACATGGAAAAAGTTGCGCACCTAACACAAATTAGAAGGCTCCGACATGGAAAAATTTGCGCCCCTAGCGCAGCTTAAAAGGCACCGACACCACATTTTTAGCACCTATGGTGCACTCAAAATTATGTTGATGTGAGGATGGATGCGCCAAGGAACACCTTCAGGAGGCACAACATTTTGAGCATTGACACCCCAAACTTGACAAGAAGCAAACCCTAACCCATATATTCAAATGGCCATAACTTTTCACAGGGAGCTCGGATTCACGCAAGGTTGGAAGTTTCAAAAAGCTTACAAGATCCTTTGTCCAGCTACATTTGGATATCTTTAGTTGGGTGAGAAAAATTTCTTCAAAAATGCAAAATAAAATTCGCCATTTTTTGGGTTTGCTGAGGTCCTCACCTACCGCCATAATGAGATGAATTAAATGCAACTTGGAGGTGGTTGGGGTAGATTTAGAATTCCTCTCTCTTCCCTCTCTCATTCTTCCTATAAATTGTAAGGAGGGGCTTCTTTCTAAAGGTGGGAAATTCTTGTTTTGCCCATCCCTTCTTCTCTTTGGTAGGTGAATTTGTGGAGTTCAAACCTCCCATCTAAAACTGTAATGCAACTTTGCCTCTTAGCATTCTGTAGTGTATTGTATCAATATTTGGAGAAAATAATGCATGTATGTAGATGATTATCAACCCTCTCTATGTTCATTTACATCCTCCTAATATTTCATTACAAAGTTGGTTATCTATGCATGATCTTGCATTGCATTTTAATGGTTTGTGTTTATTGGCAAGACAAGTGTTCTTCATTCCTCAGTGCATCACCTTTGTTAGTCTAGGTTTATTTTTATGCAACTTCTTATCCTTTCTCCTTGGAAAGTTAGATTACGTTTTTGAGTAAACCCTCTACATTTTTATGTGTGCATATGAACAGAGGAATTGGAACCGGCCCTCATCTGGAGAGATTTCCCAATTTGCAAGGTCCCACACTTGGGAAAAGCTACATGTTATGCAATCACACTGAGAGTCTCAACCCATCGAGTTGCAGAAATTAAGGGGTGATGTGATTCACCATCAACAACACCTTCTTTTGATACAACGTGACCAAGAAGCTTTTCCTTTTGCACTCCAAAATTGCACTTCTAGGGATTCAATGACATGACATACCCTCTACACCTTAACAACATTCTTTCTAAGTGTTACAAGTGATCGTTTGTTTTTGTGGAAAACAAAGTTACATCATCTTGATAAATATCAATGAAATCATTAATATAAATAGAAAATGCTACATCCATTGTTCTAAGAAATAATAGAATTAAGTTCCCCAAGGAGTGGTAAAGACAGTCTTTATTATTTCCGAATCCTTCACAACAACTTGATTATAGCCAAAGAAAATATCCAAAGTGGATAAAAATTCAGAACTAGCTACTAATTGTAGCATATTCTCCATGTTTGGTAGAGGGTAATTATCTTTCAAAGATGCTTTATTCAAGTTCCTAAAATATATGCACAACTTTATATCACCATTCATTTTTCTAATAGGTACTAAATTTTCAACCCAAGATGAGTACCTTGTGGGATGAATGATCCCTCCATCCCTCAACTTCTTCAATTACTCTTGCATCTTCAAAGAAAGGAGTGGATTAATCGGCCTCTATTTTTACATGAAAGGCTTTGCTTTAGATTCAAGAGGAATTTCATGTTGGAACAAATCTTCAATGTATGTCTTCTACTCATAGTAAGACCAAGCTAGGCAGTCTTGATATTTCTTCAACAATTGAACATAGGACTACTTCTCTTTCTTGCTCAGATTGCTTCCTAACCTGATTTTACATGGTTTTTCCTTTGTGTCCAGGTAATGCTCCTCCACATATCTTGAAACTGACATACACCTGTTAATAATGCAATCAACATTATATAAGTTTTATTCAAGTGCCACAAAACCTTTGGGAATCATTTTTTTCTTCAGCTGGATGATGTCTTTACCAAATTAAGTTTCCTTTCCTTTAGCAGCACACACCAATATTTCCCAATCTATATTTTAGTCAGAAAAATACCTTGGTTTTTCATAAACCATTTCACCTGGGCATCATCATTGAACACTTGCCAATTTTTAACATTTTAAGGGATAGATGGCCTTGTGAGTATTTCAAGATCATACTCACAAAATGGAGATACTAGACAATTCCCAAATCTGGATCCTTGCACTTCTAACTTGTCTGCAACAACATTAAACTTTCTATCATGGTGCATAATATTAAATGAGTCAAATATTTCAATCAAATCCCAGAATGCAGTCTTTTATTGTTTCATTCTTTGATTTTTAGTAGCATACAATTTTCTAATTTTCTTGACAATCAGTTCTGAATCTCCTTTGACAATGATATCCTTCACACCATATTTCCATACAAGTCTCAAACCCAATAAACGTGCTTCATATTCATCACTATTGTTAGTTCATTCAAAGTTGAGTTTGAAAGAAGAAAAAATCTCTTCCTGGCCTGGAGAAATCAGAACAATACCAGCACCATTTCCAAACTTGGAACAATCTCCACTGAATAACAAGGTCCAAGGAAAACCCACTCATTCCAGCCATTTACATTGATCAATCTTGCGCTCTTTTCCATCATCAAATCCAAAAAATTTATCAGCATCTACATTATTATACAACACTTCATAAGAAGTGTTATTGGGATCTTCAATGAGGTACAACATCTTCTTCTCTTCATACAACTTTACAAGGTTACCTTCAATTGGAATGCTAGGAAAAGACATATCCATCTAAACACTTCCACCAAAACTTGCAGCCAAATTTCTTGATAACAACATGCCCCATTTGGTAGGGCAATCAACAATAACAACATCAAGTTTCAATTTCTTACCCGGATAAGCTGCAAGTTGTACCACCAAACCTTTTACACATCCTACAACTGACACCTCTCTAGAATTCATTAAAGTACACTTGCTATAAGTTTTTGTCACTTTAATGTTCAAATCATTGATGACCTCTAGAGGCATAACATTACATGATGTTCCAGAGTTAAACATACAATTGTGCAGTAGTTTTTCCTTAATAATCAGCATTATAAAAAAATGGATCAACATTTAATTGAGACTCAACCAAAGATGTTCCCAAGTAATCTTCAAGTGGTTCACCTGTCTCCTCCAATGCTGGTGGTTTTTCTAGGTCTATAATGGTTGGAGGAGGAGTTGTCTATATTATTTATATTTTTGCCTTGGGTACTCCTATCTTCTTTCAATCCCAAATACTCAAAGGCCCTCTTCTTGTACTCAGGAATCCTAAGTAGTTCAAAAATTGGATTAGAAATCTTGATTTGACTCAAGACTTGGGAAATGTCATAAGGAATGTATTTGGTAAAAGCAACATTTGGAGAAATATTTAAAAAATCATCGGATGGCACAAATTTTTTCACATTTTGGGCATGGGTGGGAACACCAGTTATACTTGAGACAACAAGGTCCTTTTCGAGATGCATATTTACTTGGTGTTTCTTTTGGGATATTGGTGAGAATTGGGGTTTTTGGTTTGGTTTGAGGCCCTACCCCTTTGACATATTTACTTCTTGTGTTATATTATTTTTCTTAAGTAACAACAACATTCATTCATAGCTTTCTATCCTCTTCCAATGGGATTCCTCCATCATACTTCTTAATCATTAGAGCTCTTAGGTGCTCAAAATAATTATTAGGAAGTTCAAAATATTATACCATATCTATTTATAAAGTATGAGAGGGAGGAAGAAGAGGTACTCGATGAATGTAATCCCAAAAACTTGCAGAAGTTCTTGTACTCATTACTTTAGTTGAAGTTACTACCTACTATTTTTTTAGAGAAATTCACCATGCATGCATCATCATCAGTGTTATCATCATCAACAAATTCTTCAAATTTCTGATCTACTTCACATGGTGGGTGGGGTAAGAAACATTTTTCACAATAATCAATTTCAGTTGTCTCTTCAACAAAAACAACTATGGCATTTAGAGGATCAAGCACTACTCTATTTTCCCTTGCTTGGGGTTATCTAGCTCTCATGGGTCCTTAACCTCTATCATCAGATCTTTAATCATTTCTAGGATGATTTGCAAATATTTCTTGTCCTTATTGCCTATGCTGACCTTGAGAACCTTGTCTAGTTCATTTCTCTACCCTAGCTAGCTTGTAAGAGATTTCTTTGATAGCTCTGGTCAAAGTCTTTACAACTTCCTCGAGATCCATATACTTACTTGATTGAGGCTTCTCTGGGTTGATCAGTTTAACACCCTCCCTCTTAGGAGGTTTTCCAACTTCTTTAATGTTGTTCTCAATTTGCAGAGCCATGGTAAAGGACTGCCTCAAATTTCTAGGGTTCTTATCCCTCAAATAGTAAGCATCTTTCTTATCAAATTCATCTGAATACTTTATCAGACATGATTCATCACATGGAATCAAATAAAATGATAGTCTTCTCAATTTTTTGTTAAATCTTGTATTGAAATCATACACTAATTCATTAGGATTCTTTTTTATATTTTCAAATTTTGATAAAAGAAACCTAGGGTCTATTTAATCTCCATATTGTAATTGTTATCCATATTTCGATACCCTGAGAAAAATATTGGATCAGCCACGACCCCACATAGAAATAACCTAAGAAAACTCATTCAGATCTTGTAAACAAGATGCAGAAGGTGTCAACAATGGTATGGAAGCGGCTGAGAAGGATTAAACAACCCTATGAAAGAAGAAGGGGGGTAGTGCCAAAGAAGACTCAAAAATGAAATTAAATCCATTTTACAAATTATAGGTAGACTCAACAATGTAATTATAGGGCCAAAGAAGAAGGGGCAGTGCCACAAAGGAACCAGGAACGAGAAGGGAGAAAAATGGTGGAGTTTCAAAGTTTTTTAGGCTTAAAATAGTTTAGGAAAGAGTCCAAAATCGACTAATTATGGGAAATGCCACTGGAGAGAGCCACATGTCCTAACAACGCTTCTCCTGAGATGAATGCATAAAGGGAGGCTTAAAAAGGTGCCACATCTCCACGTGTCCTAGGCTAAAATCGAGAGAGGGTCATATGGTCGATAGAGTCAAAAATTAGACAAGGTGGGTCTAAAAAATTTGCTAAGTATAAAATAAAAGCAGAGGTCACCAAGTGTCAGCTTGGCACATCTCCAAGAGTTAGTCCAAAGGCGGAGACCTAAATGAGCCTGAGCTCACCACGTAACCCAGAGTCCAAAAGGATAAGAGAAACCATTGAAAAGTCCACAGAGCTATGGAGGCTGCCAAGTATCAACTGGGCACTCCTTCAAAGCAAAATATTGAATCAGGCTTCCAAGTGAGCGTGGTGCCTGCACGTGTCTAGTCTCAAAAATGGGTAGAGTCGGTTGAAGAGTCAATATATGAGGTAGGATGACAGAGGCTTCCAAGTGTCTAAATGGTGCTAATTCAAGGATTAAATAGAGAGAGTGTTTCTAGATGAGTGTTAGACTTCCACGTGTCCTAGGCCAAGAGATATGACCCCGCTAAGTAAAAGACTTAGGCCAAAAACATAGAAATTGGGCAAGTGGCAGAGGAAGTTCAACGTGGAAAACCTAAAATAGTAGCGCTAAAGTGGGCCATCGGGGGGAAAGTTGGTATATTTCCCCTTGTTATTCCAAAGGTGTAAAAATTTTAAAATGGGCTACAACTTCGCCCGAAGGAAAAAGTCAGCATTTGAGCCTGAGTCAAATTTCAAGCAGGGAGTCAGAGGAAAAGGTGAAATTTTTCCTTTTGTCAAAAGGGCACAGAGATGAAAACTGGAGCACATTTTCCCAGCCAAACAAATGGTGTCATGTGTCCAAGCGGAACAATGGGACCGCGGGAGTTTTCTGACTTTTACATTTTTGTTTTTCGGATGAGGGGGAAAAGATAAATCACTAACCCATAAGCCTGATTTTTCCCTAATCTGGCTGCCATGTGTCCCACAGAAATGAAGGACCTTGTTTTTCAAATTTGTTTTCCCACTTGCTTGTACAGACCTGATACAAACTTTGAAGGGACATATCTTTCGACTCAGGGATCAAAATATTACAATGCTGGTAGCATCTTGACGTCTTTTACGCCATGAAAATATTAAAAAAATATTTTTTAGGCCCTAGTACATTAAAAATGGAGAAATGTCTTCGGGCATTTAATGCAAGATCTTCTTGCCTCAACAACCAGATCATATTTGATTTGCTCTGTTGTTTCATCCCCCTTCAAGGTGGCGAATAAGGATTTGATGTAGTTAAGACAAGTTTGTGACAAATTTTATGGGAGACATTAAATAATGGCGGTTGAGCTTGGAGTTTTTTTCTCGCTTATCTCTTTTTCTCCCATCTCTATCAAATGTATAAATATAGGCTCGGGACTCATTGTAAAGGGTTGGACATTCTTTTGTATTTTGAAGGATCCCCTTTCTTTTTGGCAAGGAACTCATGGAGTTTCAAGACCTTCCATTAAAACTATGATATGCTTCTCGCATCTTGGTTGTGTTAATGTATTGTACCAATCTACAGAGCAATAAAACATGTTTTGTGATCAATTCTAGATCCTCTCTTGTCTTCTTTGCTATCATCTGGTCTTTCATTCTAAATACGGTTATCTGTGCTTGATTATTTTATGCATTTTATTTGGTTAGTGTCTATCAGCAAAACAAATGTTCATCATTCCTTACGTGCATCACCTCATAGCTTAGGTTTTTTTTCAATTTCTTGTATTTCCTTCTATCCCTGTCTCCTTGGTATATTTTAGATTAGCTATAGATATATATCCTTTGCAAGTTCTCACGTATGCACCTAAACAGAGGAATAGGAACCAACCTTTAATATGGAGATAATTTCTATTTTCAAGGTCCCACACCTTGGGGAAATTTCAATGTTATGTGGATCACACAAAACGAGTCTACCCTAGAAAAATAGACTTGACTACTCATTTGGGGGTGCTGTGATTTTACATTAACAATTTTGGCACACCCGATGGGACCAAGAAGTCTCCATCTTATTACAGTAAGATTGATGTGTACTTGTTGTGATTCTAACTTTTGAGAAGTTTTAAAATTGTGCAAATGATGACTCTAAAAGAAACAAATCCAATGTTTTTAGTAGTCCAAGAAAGTTTATGAGAAGTATACAAAAAAGGTCCAAAAAAAGAGAAGAGGGATAATTTCTACACATACACTTTTCTCTAGATAGAAGGAGAAGAGGAAGACGATCCCAGAGGTCTCTATCTCCACCAATCGGATCCTTATCAACACCTCCTCTTAGTAGGTCGTTCTTTCAATCAAGAAGAGTGCTCAAGGTAATCATGATGGCTCAACCAAATCCATATGTCATTTTCACTGGAAGTAGCCCACTTGCTCTAAATGCACAAAATCTAGTCCCAGTGGCATGACTAAAGAGCATCCCATATTTCACTGGGGAAAAATAGACTTCTCCTGGTGACCATGTTTAGGAAATTGCAAATGTTTGTGCAATCCATGAGATCACTGAAATGGATATTGCAGTAAATTTTATAGCCTCTTCACTCAAGGGAAAATATTCACAATGGTTCAGGAGCTTAGGATCAGGCTCTATTCAATCTTGTGAGCATCTATACACATCCCTTCATAACCAGTTTGGAGAGAAGGGGGATAACATGTCCTTGTTGGAACAACTGACAACAATCAAAATAGGTCCTAATGAGCAATTGACAGATTTCAACCACAATTTTCAAAGGACTTGGGACAGGATTCCAATAGCAGTAAAGCCCACTAATGAAGGTCCCTTCTAATGCTTTCTTAAAGCTTTAAATTCCAATATTGCTTTAATGATTCAATCAATAGAGGGAAAAATCTTACTTGTAGCCTATAACCTGTCCATACGAGCTAAAATTTGTTTAGTACAGGCTAGAAAAATTGCTTCCCAGACCATCCATGCTTCTATACACCAAATTAGGGAACCCAGGGTACCAGGAAAACACCCACATTATCCACTGTACCTACTCCTAGGAGTCATAGGTTAGCTGAAGCTTCCACCTCATCATCTAACACCTCCAAAAAGCTTCAGGAAGTCATGAAATAACTTTAGAATCTAGGAAATGAGTTAGTAACCCTAAAAAGGCAGCAAGCTTAGAGTTCTAGGCCATCTAAACCTCAGGCTCAGTATCAGACTAGACCCCAGTATCAGTAAAAAAGACCACCATCTCAGAATGTAAATCAAAGTCCAAATCAAGGACAACCTCAAGTTGTTAGACCTTTTAGGTCATATGATCCAAGTAAAAATTCAATATCAAGGGCATTGGTTCCAGCCATAGAACAACATGACACAAGAATATGATTGGTGCTTCGCATGTAATCAACCACATAATCAATCAATGTGCTTTAATGGTGCATTGACTCAGGCCTTGATGGTGCAAACCAGGATGGTGTCATAAGAACCTAGCCAAGAAGGAGATCAGTAATAAGGATCTCAGCAGGAGTGACCTACAAGTGAAACTATGCTTGTTAATTGGCAATCTGAGGACTTCTGTGGAATGAATCACCTCCCTTCTCAAAGTGTATCTTCCAATATATGGTCCAAAAGGAGAAATATTGGAGAAGATAAACCACTAAACTTAGGTAACCCCCAACCTTCCATCACTCCACAACATTTTTGTGATCCAAATGTAACTCCCAACATGCAGAGCCAATCCAAGAAACCTTTCAAATCCCACTCAGGAACTTGTTGTAACAACCTATGTGCAAGAAAAAAAATGTTCTAATGAAGGAGCATAAAAGGATAGCTCATTCAATATCATTGAGAAAATGAAGAGGAAAAGTGTGAATATTTCACAATGGGAGTCACTAACCATTCTAGGGGAGAGGGATATGTTGCAAACTACCATACAAAATTGGTCAAGCTCAAATCAACCCCCTAACTAGGAAGAGAGAGTGTCTACCAATGCAGCTCAACCTAGAAGGGACCATGGAGAAAAAACAAGGTAACAACCTGAGACCTCCTCCATTCTATTTTTAATTGATTATTGGGGACAAATTGGTGCATAATTATATGATTGATTCTGGGGCAAGTAGTTCTTTAATGCCCAAGAAAATAATTGATCAACTGGGTATCCAATATGAATTCATCTCTAGAGGGGTATTATAATTAGATGGAATAGAAATGAAAACTATTGGAATCATCAAAGATCTGAGCCTCACTCTGCATGACTAACCCAATGTGACTATATTGTAGAATGTGTTAGTCACAGACTTGCCACCATATTTTTCTTTTTTTTTGTCGAGGGACGTCACTGCCAAAATTGGAGGCTATATGTATGTTGATTGGTCACATATGCTCTTTAGAAAAAGGTATGGGGTGAAGGCCACAATCAAATCTGAGTCCATTATTGATTATTATAGTGAATCTTATGTGCCTAGCCGAATCAATGCCAATTTCTTATCTTTTTATCAAGAAGACCTACTAAGCACTTATGAAGTAGATACCAAGGTGGGATGTATCCCAAACATGAATCTTGATGAGTAGGCTAACAAAAGACATGATTTTGACACCTATAAGGAGATGGAAGAATCTGAGCTAGGTATCTATTGTCTACATGAAGAGAATCATCCTCTTCCTGGCCTAATCAAGTTTGAGTATAAAGAGTATAATGAGGTATGGCAATTGTTTTTTGATCGGCTCAAGGAGTAGACAAGGAGCTAGAGGAGGAGCTATTATTGTGGCCCCCAAAGGTATGAAATATTATTCAACCTTCAAATTTTAGTTTTCCTACTCAAATAATATTGTTTAATATAAGGCAATGGTCTGTGGTCTTCAATGGGAAAGGAAGCTAGGAATCAAGAACTTACAAGTGTTTCGTGACAGTGAATTGGTTGCCAATCAAGTTAGAGGACTTAATGCTGTCAAAAATGACCTGCTCAAGAACTACAAGAGTAGGGTATGGGATCTCATAGAGGATTTTGAGGCCTTCTACATTGTTTCCATAGTGAGGAAGAAGAATGAAGCTGATGATACAATTGTAGAACTTGAAGCAAAATTTGATGTGGTTGATAACATCAAAAGAGATAAGGTACAACCACATATCCATGTGGTTGTGAGGCCAGCAGTGCCGAATGACAAAACATGTTGGTAGGTAATTCAATAATGATCATCAGATCATTAATTTTTGTCAAGAAGAAGATCAATTCTCAGCCAGAAATCAAAGTAGATTAGAACAACAATATGGGAATCAAATAGTGTAGGGTAAGTGCAGGAAGTTGATGGACAAATATAGGGTCATCCGTGGACATCATATTGCAAAAAACAGTAAAAATCTCAACTTGTAGGGATTATTAGCTATACACGCACTCTAAATTAGAAAAATTTATATAAATATGAATCGTAGAATTCGGAATATAGTTTCTAAAATACTAATTTTTTAAAAAAAATGGGACAAGTTTAGCTATATTAAACACTTAAAATTATATGACTTAGTGTTTTTTTTTTGAAAAAAACTTATAAGATTGTAGTCCGTTTGCCCGCATTTTGGATGACCAAATCTTGTTATTTTTTTTTTCCTTTGGTGAAACGTTAGATGTAGTTGTCTATCTTGGGATGGATTTTATTTTGTATTTTTTTTAGCAATATTTTTTTTTTAATGATTTTTTCCGTGAAAGTGGTCTGAAAATATTTAGAAAACGGAGTGCTTTCCGTTTGCCCGCCATAACTATATCAAAAACTATCGAAATCAAATATTTTTTTTTTTAACGTGTATAGAATTTGTCCACGCTTGGGATGGTATAATTTTTATCATATTTTGATAAGCGAAACAAAAGTTACAGTCTTAAACGTAGACATGAACATTCACGGGAAAAAATGTCTTAAAGACCTATTGTTAGTAAAAAAATTATAAAATGATATTTATCTTATTCTATTCACTTTAAAAACAATATTTCTACGAAGCTAAGAGTCTCCCCTACGCGATGGCACCATTTTTATGAAATGTTTTTTAGTTTTTTAGCATGGTTCAAGTCTTTGGAAGAGCAGATTTGAGGTTTTTTTGACCTTTTACACTTCATAATGACCTTCCATAGATTTTGGTTGGGGAAAAACAAAGATTTTCTGAGGCTTAGGTTCGGCGATCGTGGTTTTTTAAACATAGATCCGTGATAAACCACGAGCGTCGCTTTATAAAGCACAATCATGGTTTTTTAAACATAAATTGCTGTGAGCGTGCTTTATAAACCGCGATCGCGCTTTATAAACCGCGATCGCAGTTTAGAAAGCACGACTCGTAGTTTATAAATCATATTTACACACATCCCAATGTCTGAATTACCATGTGATTTTTACTCTCTGACCTTACCGTACGAATTACTGCGAAATTCTGTCTTTTTCTGCACGTTTTTCTTATCACCGGAAGAAAAACATCATGGGAGACAAAAAACGAAGTCAAAAAAAGGAAGTCATTAAGTAAAAAACACCAAACGAATTAGAGGCCAACAAAATTCAAAATGCTGAGTGAATGCTGAAACTTTCGTGAATCTAGAAGAGGTTCATCTTCAATCCCAACTATTGTAAGCAATGAAGAACTAGGTAATGTTTCTACTGTCAATGTTGAAGTTGAATTAAATACTCGTGATGAAGAAGTTTTTACTGTCAATGTTGAAGAAGAATTAAATACTCATGATGTAGCAAATGTTGAAATTGAAGGAGACAATGAAAATGTGAATAAGGAAATTCATGTTGAAACTGTAGACAAGAAAAATTTGACAAAAACACCTCCTAGGATTTTACGTAAGAAACCTAATTTTTTTATTGAAATTGATGAAAACATTTTGAAACCAATGTCTGACAAACTTTCTGAATGACAAATAAGAAGAAAAGCCACTGAAATTTGGGATAATCATTTTTAAATTTTAAATGATTCCCAAAGATGTCAGTTGTTGGTTAGTTTGATGAAATTGATTAAAATGAGACCTACATTAAACACCTTAGGATTGAACAACATCTAATATACGTGGTCAAACCTCTACAATTGTTGAAAACCTTCATGATGCATATCACACTGTTGGGTGTCAAGAGACGCACTAGGGATAGTAATATTGTGCGTCGTGTACTTGCTACTAGTGTTGTAAGTGAATCAATAAAAAAACAACGTTTGATTACGCAAACAAGTCGAATGTTGCAAGTTAATCGAAAAACTCTAATGAAAGCAATTGAAAGACGTAATATCCTTCAATCACTCAATAATGTCGATTTTTGGGCATTTTCTGCTAGAGCACCACGTAAGGACAAAAATAATTCTGATGCTATAAGAGAAGTTGTTATTAAATTTTGGCATGATAACACTAGAGTTTCACCTAATACAAGAGATGTTATAAAACAGAGAGTTGGTTCTACTAATCGTGAACCACATCCAAAGCATTTCTTAGATATGGACTCAAACTCAATTTTTTCGTAAGTTTGAACAAGAGAATCTGGAAATTAAAATTAGTCAACGTTTTTTTGAAATGTTGAAACCATTCTATGTGAAAATTAACCATGCTCGCACCACTTGTTGTAGGCAACATGTTGAATTTGCGATGCATTATGCTAAATTTTTACATATTCATTCTAATTTTCATTCTGAAACTATGTTATCGGAATGTGGTGTTCAAGTTCCACCAATATCTTCCAGGGATTTCATTCCTACTATATTTTGTGAAAAAGAAGTTGGACAATTTTTTTATAGTCAGGATTGTTTAGATGGAAGTTGTAGTACATGCGGCGGATTACCTAAATTAGAAAGTTGCATCCATGAGAAAATTGAAGGTACAATAGGACATAATTTAGTTGAGTTTGATAAATATAAATCAGTTGCATACCAGTTGAAAGATGGAAAAGAGTCGAAACGGTGTGAGCTAGTTACAGAACAAATGCCCATTTTCTCAATTTATGAGAAAATTTAAGGATGAAATTGTTTATGAGTATGCGAGGCATACACATAGAGCTCGATGGTTGGGATGAACAATTCAAGCTATGCAAAGACACATTTCCTATTGGTACTATTGTTTCAGTGGTCAATTTTGTAGAGAATTACACATTGCAAACACAAATGGAGGTTCAATCGCAATATTACAACTCAGTACAAGTTGCCATTTTTGTGCATATAGCATTTCTACATTCTCCTGATAGTACAGAGAATGATCAAATTTTTTTTAAGAGAGTACCACTTTTATATCAGTGATGATCGTACTCATTCTACTGAATTTGTGCAAGGGTGTTTCCAGTTATTTTATGGAAACTTGTCTGATAGGGACATCCACTTCAAACAACATTATATATGGTCAGATAATTACACGTCTCAGTTTAAGAATGCACGAATGTTTTATTGGATGAGCAGAATGCACGTCAAGATGGGTGTGAAACATATTTGGAGTTTCACTGAGGCTGGACATGGAAAAGGAGAGCATGACGGTGCAGGGGCATGTGTGAAAAGAGCTCTTGCAAGAGAAGAGTTGAAGTACAAAGATGGTGCTAAATTAAAAGATGCAAAGAGCATAGTGGAATGGTGTACTGACAACATGGCCCGAGGTTCTCAAGAAAATTCCACAGTTCACAGATATTTTTGGTTGATAGAGGAACAACATATTGCTAACTACGAGGATTGTATGACACTCACTGGGTCCAGTGATATGCACTCATTTTGTAGCTCAGACGCTACTTCGTGGGCCATATGGACAAGAAAGTTGACATGTTTTTTGTGCATCTTGTATCGAATTTGTCACTGCTGAGTGTGATTCACAAGAATGGGTGGAAGGATGGATTTGTAGGCCTCTAACTCCGCTTCCTAGTTATCAACCTCCACAAGCATTACGACTTGTTTCTGTAGATGAAGTTACAACATCCAAGGACTTTGACAAAATTTCAATTTTGGTGCGACAAGGTATTTATGGTTATTTATTTAATTTTTGTATTGAGTTATGTCCATTGAAATTTTAATATGTAATTTAAATTTGAGTTGTTCAACCTTGGTTATTTTTTTTGTAGGACATGTGTTTGCAGTAATTGCGATAGAAGACAATGAAGAAGGAACAGACTATTTCTTATGTCGTTGCATCGAGGAAAGAAAGAAGTTGACTTCTCCTATTATAGATGGCGAAGATATTGAGTATCCTACAGGGTCAGTGGTAGTTACTGGAACTTGGCTTCGATGGTATCCATTAAAAAACTCCTCTGTTTGGGTGTTTGAAGACTTTGAGACACACAGGAAAATACTCTTATATTCACATCTAGTTCTAGCGACAAATATTCAGCTGTATAGATATCGAGGAAGGCTTAATAACAAGATTCTTTGGAAGGTTCGAGAGTCAGATCATGAAGCAATCTTGTCTGCTATTCAGAGTAGATCCGATCCTGATGGTTCATTGGAATGAATTTACAATGCTCATGTATGGTATATATATAATTTCTTTTCAATATATATATATATATATATTTTTGTTAGTTTAAAGATCTAGATTTAAGTTTGAATATATTTTATTTTAAATTTGTGTATTTTGTACATATATAGATAGTATATATGGTTTTGATTTGAAACTTAAATTTCTTTGACTAACACTTTTATGTTTAGGTTAGTGGTGCCAGAAAAGCTTCCACCTTCACGTGGTTGGCACTGTTAGTAGAGAATTTTAAATTCTCGAAGCTAAGAGAAGCTTTCATTGTTTGAAAAAGTTGTAAATTTTAAATTTTGAAAAAGTTGTAAATTTTGAAAAATGTTGTAAATTGTGAAAAAGTTGTAAATTTTGAAAAAGTTGTAAATTTTGAAAATGTTGTAAATTTTGAAAAAAGTTGTAAATTTTGAAAATGTTGCAAATTTTGACAATGTTGTAAATTTTGACAATGTTGTAAATTGTGAAAATGTTAAATTTTGAAAAAGTTGTAAATTTTGAAAAACGACTCCTCCCCAAGTGTTTACAAGACCATACCTACGCGTGTGCACCGATATGAGAAGGAAAAAACTGAGAGAGGATATTGTAGAGGGTC
Organism: Taxus chinensis; assembly: GCA_019776745.2. Taxonomy (NCBI): domain Eukaryota; kingdom Viridiplantae; phylum Streptophyta; class Pinopsida; order Cupressales; family Taxaceae; genus Taxus; species Taxus chinensis. The sequence continues at coordinate 700,360,489 of CM034151.1, forward strand.
CCTACGCTGAGGTGTCAGATCAGACGAGGCATCTCTAGGTGCCATGGAGTCCGAGTAGTCACCCATCGAAGTTGAACGATATTTTGGTCTCAGGGCTCTTAAGGGACTACGCCCGAACGAAGTAGCCCGGAAGCAACGACCTTTCGTGCACCAAAACACCACCTCCTCTAGCATTCACCTAGCCACACTGGACGTGTCGGTGTAGTCCGTTTGGTGCCACAACCCACCGTTTGCAAAATATAGCGTTTGACAACCTTACACTGGCTCCAACTGCACTATTTCACGCGTTTACAAACAATAGGACAGTGAGAGAGCACCGAAATGAGAAGGAAAAAAACTGAGAGAGGCTATTGTAGAGGGTCCCTACACTGAGGGTGTCTGGATTAGACGAGGCCTCTCTAGGTGCCACGGAGTGCCGAGTAGTCACTCGTCAAAGTTGAACGATATTTTGGTCTCAGGGCTCTTAAGGGACTACGCCCGAACGAAGTAGCCCGGAAGCAACAACCCTTTTCACGCACCAAAACACCACCTCCTCTAGCATTCACCTGGCCACCCGGACATGTCAGCACAATCAGTTTGGTGCCACGACCCACCGTTTGCAAAATATAGCGTTTGACAACCCTTACACTGGCTCCAACTGCACTATTTCACACGTTTGCAAACAATAGGACAGCGAGAGCACCGAAATGAGAAGGAAAAAAATGAGAGAGGCTATTGTAGAGGGTCCCTACACTGAGGTTTTAGATTAGATGAGGCCATCTCTAGGTGCCACGGAGTCCGAGTAGTCACCCGTCGAAGTTGAACGATATTTTGGTCTCAGGGCTCTTAAGGGACTACGCCCGAACGAAGTAGCCTGGAAGCAACGACCCTTTCGCGCACCGAAAACACCACCTCCTCTAGTATTCACCTAGCCACCCAGACATGCCAGTGTAGTTAGTTTGGTGCCACGACCCACCGTTTGTAAAATATAGCGTTTGACAACCTTACACTGGCTCCAACTGCACTATTTCGCACGTTTGCAAACAATAGGACAACGAGAGCACCGAAATGAGAAGGAAAAAACCGAGAGAGGATATTGTAGAGGGTCCCTACGCCAAGGTGTCAGATCAGACGAGGCCTCTCTAGGTGCCATGGAGTCTGAGTAGTCACCCGTCGAAGTTGAACGATATTTTGGTCTCAGGGCTCTTAAGGGACTACGCCCGAACGAAGTAGCCCGGAAGCAACGACCCTTATCGCGCACCAAAAACACCACCTCCTCTAGCATATTCACTTGGCCACTTGATACATGCTCTGCATTCAGTCGGTTTGGTGCACATGACCCACCGTTTGCAAAATATAGCATTTGACAACCTTACACTGGCTCCAACTGCACTATTTTCACGCTGTTTGCAAACAATAGGACAGTGAGAGCACCAAAATGAGAAGGAAAAAAACGAGAGAGGCTATTGTAGAGGGTCCCTACGCCAAGGTTCTGGATCAGATGAGGCATCTCTAGGTGCCACGGAGTCCGAGTAGTCACCTGTCGAAGTCGAACAATATTTTGGTCTCAGGACTCTTAAGGGACTACGCCCGAACGAAGTAGCCCGGAAGCAACGACCCTTTTCACGCACCAAAAACACCACCTCCTCTAGCATTCACCTGGCCACTAAAACATGTGCCGACATAGTCGGTTCCGGTGCCACGACCCACCATTTACAAAATATATAGCGTTTGACAACCTTACACTGGCTCCAACTGCACTATTTTCACGCGGTTTGCAAACAATAGGACAATGAGAGCACCGAAATGAGAAGGAAAAAACCGAGAGAGAGGCTATTATAGAGGGTCCTCTACACCGAGGTATTCAGATTAAACGAGGCCTCTCTAGGTGCCACGGAGTCCGAGTAGTCACCCGTCAAAGTTGAACAATATTTTGGTCTCAGGGCTCTTAAGGGACTATGCCGATCCGAATGAAGTAGCCCGGAAGCAATGACCCTTTTCGCGCACCAAAACACCACCTCCTTCTAGCGTTCACCTGGCCACCTAGACATGCTGGAGTAGTTGGTTTGGTGCCACGACCCACCGTTTACAAAATATAGCTTTTGACAACCTTACACTAGCTCCAACTGTACTATTTCACGTGTTTGCAAAGAGTAGGACAGCGAGAGCACCGAATGAGAAGGAAAAAACTGAGAGAGGCTATTTGTAGAGGGTCCCTACACCAAGGTGTCAGATCAGATGAGTCACTCTCTAGGTGCCACAGAGTCCCCGAGTAGTCACCTGTCGAAGTTGAACGATATTTTGGTCTCAGGGGCTCTTTAGGGACTACGCCAGAACGAAGTAGCTCGGAAGCAACGACCCTTTTATGCACCGAAACACCACCTCCTCTAGCATTCACCTGGCCACTCAGACGTGTTGGCACAGTCGGGTTTGGTGCCACGACCCACCGTTTGCAAAATATAATGTTTGACAACTATTACACTGGCTCCAACTGCACTATTTCACGTGTTTGCAAACAATAGGACAACGAGAGCACCGAAATGAGAAGGAAAAAACTCGAGAGAGGCTCTTGTAGAGGGTCCTTACACTGAGGTGTCAGATTAGATGAGGCCTCTCTAGGTGCCATGGAGTCTGAGTAGTCACCCGTCAAAGTTGAATGATATTTTGGTCTCGGGGCTCTTAAGGGACTATGCCTGAACGAAGTAGCCCGGAAGCAACGACCTTTCATGCACCTGAAACACCACCTCCTCTAGTGTTCACCTGGCCACCTCCAGACATGCTGGTGTAGTCAGTTCAGTGCCACAAACCCATCGTTTGTAAAATATAGCGTTTGACAACCTTACACTGGCTCCAACTGCACTATTTCGTGCGTTTGCAAACAATAGGGACAACAAGAGCACCGAAATGAGAAGGAAAAAACTGAGAGAGGATATTATAGAGGGTCCAATACTGAGGTGTCGGATTAGATGAGGCCTCTCTAGGTGCCACGGAGTCTGAGTAGTCACCCGTCGAAGTTGAACGATATTTTGGTCTCAGGGCTCTTAAGGGACTACGGCCCGAACGAAGTAGCCCGGAAGCAACGACCCCTTTCATGCACCACTGAAACACTACCCTCCTCTAGTGTTCACCTGGCCACCAGACATGCCGGCACAGTTGGTTTGGTGCCACGACCCACCGTTTGTAAAATATAGCGTTTTGACAACCTTACACTGGCTCCAAATGCACTGTTTCGCGCATTTTGCAGAACAATTAGGACTGCGAGAGCACTGAAATGAGAAGGAAAAAAACTAGAGAGGATTTTATAGAGGGGTCCCCTATGCCGAGGTGTCACATTAGATAAAGCTGTCTCTAGATGCCATGGAATCTAAGTAGTCACCCGTCGAAGTTGAACGATATTTTGGTCTTAGGGGTTCTTAAGGGGACTACGCGCCGAACGAAGTAGCCTGGAAGTAACAACCCTTATTGTGCACCGAAACACCACCTCCTCTAGCATTAACCTGGCCTCATAGACATGTTGCCAACGTAGTCAGTTCATTACCATGACCCACTATTTATAAAATATGGCATTTGACAACCTTACACTCACTTCTACTGTACTATTTCGTGCATTTGCAAACAGAATAGGGCAGCGAGAGCACCGAAAATGAGAAGGAAAAAACTAAGAGAGGCTAATGTAGAGGGTCCTATGCCGAGGTGTTGGATTAGATGATTCATCTCTAGGTGGCACATGGAATTCTGAGTAGTCACCTGTCGAAGTTGAACGATATTTTACGTCTCAGGGCTCTTAAGGGACTACGCTCGGAACAAAGTAGCCCGGAAGCAATGACACTTGTCGCGCACCGAAACACCACCTCCTCTAGCATTCAAATAGCCACCTCAGACGTGCCGTTGACATAGTCAGTTCGGTGCCATGACCCAAACAATTTGCAAAATATAGCGTTTGGCAACCAATCACTAGCTCCAACTACACCATTCCACACATTTGCAAACAATAGGGCAACGAGAGCACTGAAATGATAAGAAAAAAACTGAGAGAGAATTTTGTAGAGGGTCCCTACGTCAAGATTTCATGGATCAGACACGAGCTATCTCTAGGTGCCACGGAGTCTGAGTAGTCACCCGTAGAAGTTGAACAATATTTTGGTCTCATGGCTCTTAAGGGACTACGCCCTAACAAAGTAGCCCAGAAGGCAATGACCCTTGTTGTGCGCCAAAACACCACCTCCTCTAGCGTTCACCTGGCCACCTAGACATGTGCCGGTGCATTCGGTTCAGTGCCATGACCCACCATTTGTAAAATATAGTGTCTGACAACCAATACACTTAGCTCCAAACTACACTATTTCGTGCATTTACAAACAGTAGGATAGCAAGAGTACCCAAAATAAGAAGGAAAAAAACTAAGAGAGGCTAATGGAGAGGGTCCCTACACTGAGGTGCTAGATAAGATGACGCCATCTCTAGGTGCCACGGGAGTCCAAGTAGCCATCTGTCGAAGTTGTATGATATTTTGGGTCTCAAGGCTCTTAAGGGACTATGCTCGAATGAAGTAGCCCGAAAGCAATGAAACCTTGTCACGCACCGAAACACCACCTCTTCTAGCATTCACTTTGCAAACCAGATGTGTCAGCATGCAGTCAGATTCGATGCCACGACCCACTATTTATAAAATATAGTGTTTGACAACCAATACACTGGCTCCAACTGCACTATTTCACACGTTTGCAAACAATAGGGCAGTGAGAGCACTCAAAATGAGAAGGAAAAAAATGAGAGAGGCTATTTATAGAGGGTCCCTATGCTGAGGTGCCAGATTTGACAAGCTATCTCTAGATGCCACAGAATCTGAGTAGTCACCCATCAAAGTTGAACGGTATTTTTGGTCTCAGGGCTCTTAAAGGACTACGCCACAAATGAAGTAGCCTGAATGCAACGACCCTTTTGTTGCGCACCAAAACACCACCTCCTCTAGCATTCACCTAGTCACCTGGATGTTCCGACCCAGTCGGTTAGGTGCCACGACACAACGTTTACTAAATATAGCATTTGATAACCCTTACACTAGCTCCAACTGCACTATTTCGTGCATTTACAAAAAGTAGGGATAGTGAGTAGCACCAAAATGATAAGAAAAATAAATCAAGAGAGACTATTGTAGAATATCTCTACGCTGAGGTACCTAGATAAGACGAGGCCTCTCTAGGTGCTACAGAGTCCGAGTAGTCACTCGTCGAAGTTGAATGATATTTTGGTTTTAGGGCTCTCAAGGGACTACGCCTCCGAACAAAGTAGAACGGAAGCAATGACCCTTTCGTGCACTGAAATACCACATGCTCTAGCATTCACCTGGCCACCCAGATGTGCCAGTGCATTCAGTTGGTTCAGTGCCACGACCCACTGTTTGCAAAATATACCGTTTGACAACCTTACACTTGCTCTAACTACACTATTTCGTGTGTTTACAAATAATAAGACATCGAAAGAACCCGAAATGAGAAGGGAAAAAATCAGAGAGAGGCTATTTTAGAGGGTCCCCTACGCTGAGGTGCTCAGATAAGACAACGCCTCTCTAGGTGCCACGGAGTCCTAGTAGTCACTCCGTCAAAGTTGAGCGATATTTTGGTCTCATGGCTCTTAAGGGACTACGCGCCTGAACGAAGTAGCCCATAAGCAATGACCGCTTTCACGCACTAAAACACCACCTCCTCTAGCATTCACTTTACCACTCGGATGTGCCGGTGTAGTACCGTTTGGGTTCCACGTCCCACCATTTGCAAAATATAGCGTTTGACAACCTTAGACTGGCTCCAACTGAACTATTTTAACACATTTGCAAACAATAGGACAACGAGAGTACCAAAATAAGAAGGAAAAAAACTAAGAAAGGCTATTGTAGAGGGTCCGTACACCGAGGTGCCGGATAAGATGAGGCCTCTCTAGGTGCCACAGAGTCTGAGTAGTCACCCATTGAAGTTTTACAATATTTTTGTGTCTCAGAGCTTTTAAGGGGCTATGCACAAATGAATTAGCCCGGAAGCAACGACCCTTTCACGCACCAAAACACTGCCTCCTCTAGCGTTCACCTGGCCACCCAAACATGCCAGACGCAGTCGGTTCGGTGCCACGACCCACCGTTTGACAAAATATAGCGTTTGACACCCTTACACTGGCTCCAACTGCACTATTTCACGCATTTGCAAACAATAGGACAACGAGAGCACCGAAATGAGAAGGAAAAAACTGAGAGAGGATATTGTAGAGGGTCCCTACACTGAGGTTCCGGATTAGATGAGGCCTCTCTAGGTGCCACACAGTCTGAGTAGTCACCCGTCGAAGTTGAACGATATTTTGGTCTCAGGGCTCTTAAGGGACTATGCCTGAACGAAGTAGCGCGAAAGCAACGACCCTTTCATCACACTGAAACACCACCTCCTCTAGTCGTTCACCTGGCCACCCAGATGTGTTGGTGCAGTCGGTTCGGTGCCACGACCCACCGTTTGTAAAATATAGAGTTTGACAAACTTACACTGGCTCCAACTGCACTATTTCTCGCGTTTGCAAACAGTAGGACAGCGAGAGCACCGAAATGAGAAGGAAAAAATTGAGAGAGGCTATTGTAGAGGGTCCTACACTGAGGTTCGGATCAGACAAAGCCTCTCTAGGTGCCATGGATTCCGAGTAGTCACCCGTCGAAGTTGAACGATATTTTGGTCTCAGGGCTCTTAAGGGACTACGCCCGAAGGAAGTAGCCCGGAAGCAATGACCTTTCACTGCACCGAAACACCACCTCCTCTAGCGTTCACCTGGCCACCCAGATGTGCCAGCGTAGTTGGTTCGGTGCCACGACCCACAGTTTGTAAAATATAGCATTTGATAACCTTACACTGGCTCCAACTGCACTATTTCGCGCATTTGCAAACAGTAGGACAACGAGAGCACCAAAATGATAACGAAAAAACTGAGAGAGGATATTTTAGAGGGTCCCTACGCCGAGGTTCCAGATTAGACGAGGTCTCTCTAGGTGCCACGGAGTCCGAGTAGTCACCCGTTGAAGTTGAACGATATTTTAGTCTCAGGGCTCTTAAGGGACTACGCCATGAACGAAGTAGCCCGAAAGCAACGACCCTTTCGCACACCGAAACACCACCTCCTCTAGCATTCACCTGGCCACCCAGATGTGCTCGGTGTAATTGGTTCGGTGTCACGACCCACCGTTTGCAAAATATAGCGTTTGACAACCTTACACTGGACTCCAACTGCACTATTTCACGCGTTTACAAACAATAGGACAACGAGAGCACCGAAATGAGAAGGAAAAAACTAAGAGAGGATATTGTAGAGGGTCCCTACATTGAGGTGTTAGATTAGACGAGGCCTCTCTAGGTGCCATAGAGTCCGAGTAGTCACCTGTCGAAGTTGAACGATATTTTGGTGTCAGGGCTCTTAAGGGACTAACGCCCGAACGAAGTAGCCCTGAAGCAACGACCCTTTCGTGCACTGAAACACCACCTCCTCTAGCGTTCAATTTGCCACCTGGACATGCCAGCGCAGTCGGTTCAGTGCCACGACCCACCGTTTCCAAAATATAGCGTTTGACAACCTTACACTGGCTCCAACTGCACTATTTCACGCGTTTACAAACAGTAGGACAGCGAGAGCACCAAAATGAGAAGGAAAAAAATGAGATAAGGCTATTGTAGAGAGTTCCCTACACTGAAGCTTCCAGATCATATGAGGCCTCTCTAGATGCCACGGAGTCTGAGTAGTCACCTGTCGAAGTTGAATGATATTTTGGTCTCAAGGGCTCTTAAGGGACTACGCCGAACGAAGTAGCCCGGAAGCAACGAACCTTTCGCGCACTGAAACACCACCTCCTCTAGCATTCACCTAGCCACCCGGACATGCCGGCACAGTCGGTTCGGTGCCATGACCCACTGTTTGCAAAATATAGCGTTTGACAACCAATACAATGGCTCCAACTGCACTATTTCGCGCGTTTACAAACTGTAGGACAGCGAGAGCACCGAAATGAGAAGAAAAAAATCGAGAGAGGCTATTGTAGAGGCTCCCTACGTTGAGGTGCTGGATAAGACGAGGCCTCTCTAGGTGCCACGGAGTCTGAGTAGTCACTCGTCGAAGTTGAATGATATTTTGGTCTCAGGGCTATTAAGGGACTACGCCCGAACGAAGTAGCCCGGAAGCAACGACCCTTTCACACACTGAAACACCACCTCCTCTAGCGTTCACCTGGCCACCTGATACGTGCCGATGTAGTCAGTTTAGTGCCACGACCCACTGTTTGAAAAATATAGCATTTGACAACCTTACACTGGCTCCAACTGCACTATTTCATGCATTTTTACAAACACTAGGACAACGAGAGCACCGAAATGAGAAGAAAAAATCGAGAGAGGACTATTGTAGAGGGTCCCTACGTCGAGGTGCTGGATTAGACGAGGCCTCTCTAGGTGCCATGGAGTCTGAGTAGTCACTCATCGAAGTTGAACGATATTTTGGTCTCAGGGCTCTTAAGGGACTACGCCCGAACGAAGTAGCCCGGAAGCAAACGACCCTTTTCGCGCACTGAAACACCACCTCCTCTAGCATTCACCTGGCCACCCGGACTTGCTGTGCATGGTGTAGTCGGTTCTAGTGCCACAAGCCACCGTTTGCAAAATATAGCATTTGACAACCTTACACTGGCTCCAACTGCACTATTTTACGCGTTTGCAAACAATAGGACAGCGAGAGCACCGAAATGAGAAGGAAAAAATTGAGAGAGGATATTGTAGAGGGTCCCTACACTGAGGTTTTGGATTAGATGAAGCCTCTCTAGGTGCCATGGAGTCTGAGTAGTCACCCGTCGAAGTTGAACGATATTTTGGTCTCAGGGCTATTAAGGGGCTACGCCCCGAACGAGAAGTAGCCCGGAAGCAGCGACCCTTTCGTGCACCAAAACACCACCTCCTTTAGCGTTCACCTGGCCACCCTGATGTGCCGGCATAGTCGGTTAGGTGCCAAGACCCATCATTTCCTAAATATAGCGTTTGACAACCTTACACTGGCTCCAACTGCACTATTTCACGCGTTTGCAAACAATAGGACAATGAGAGCACGGAAATGAGAAGGAAAAAAATTGAGAGAGTCCTATTGTAGAGGCTCCCTACGCTGAGGTGCCGGATTAGACGAGGCCTCTCTAGGTGCCACAGAGTCTGAGTAGTCACTCGTCGAAGTTGAACAATATTTTGGTCTCAGGGCTCTTAAGGGACTACGCCCGAACGAAGTAGTCCGGAAGCAACGACCTTTCACGCACTGAAACACCACCTCCTCTAGCGTTCACCTGGCCACCGGGACGTGTTGGCACAGTCGGTTCGGTGCCACGACCCACTGTTTGCAAAATATAGCGTTTGACATCCCTTACACTGGCTCCAACTGCACTATTTCACACGTTTGCAAACAATAGGACAGCGAGAGCACCGAAATGAGAAGGAAAAAACTGAGAGAGGATTATTGTAGAGGGTCCCTACGCCGAGGTGTCGGATTAGACGAGGCCTCTCTAGGTGCCACGGAGTCTGAGTAGTCACCTGTCAAAGTTGAACGATATTTTGGTCTCAGGGCTCTTAAGGGCTACGCCCGAACGAAGTAGCCCGGAAGCAACGACCCTTTCGCGCACCGAAACACCACCTCCTCTAGTGTTCACCTGGCCACCTGGATGTGTTGGCGTAGTCGGTTTGGTGCCACAACCCACTGTTTGCAAAATATATCGTTTGACAACCTTACACTGGCTCCAACTGCACTATTTCGCGCGTTTGCAAACAATAGGACAACGAGAGCACCGAAATGAGAAGGAAAAAACCAAGAGAGGCTCATTTAGAGGGTCCCTACGAGGTGTCGGATTAGATGAGGCCTCTCTAGGTGCCACGGAGTCCGAGTAGTCACCCGTCGAAGTTGAACGATATTTTGGTCTCAGGGCTCTTAAGGGACTATGCCCGAACAAAGTAGCCCGGAAGCAACGACCCTTTCGCGCACCGAAACACCACCTCCTCTAGTGTTCACCTGGCCACCCGGACGTGCCAGTGCGTAGTTGGTTTGGTTGCCACGACCCACCGTTTGCAAAATATAGCGTTTGACAACCTTACACTGGCTCCAACTGCACTATTTCACGTGTTTGCAAACAATAGGACAAGCGAGAGCACCGAAATGAGAAGGAAAAAACTGAGAGAGGCTATTGTAGAGGGTCCCTACACCTGAGGTGCCAGATCAGACGAGGCCTCTCTAGGTGCCACGGAGTCCGAGTAGTCACCCGTCGAAGTTGAAGGATATTTTGGTCTCAGGGCTCTTAAGGGACTACACCCGAACGAAGTAGCCCAGAAGCAACGACAATTTCACGCACCAAAACACCACCTCCTCTAGTGTTCACCTAGCCACCCGGATGTGCCGGCACAGTCGGTTCATGGTGCCACGACCCACCGTTTGTAAAATATAGCGTTTGACAACCTTACACTGGCTCCAACTGCACTATTTCACACATTTGCAAACAATAGGACAGCGAGAGCACCGAAATGAGAAGGAAAAAATCGAGAGAGGGCTATTGTAGAGGGTCCCTACGCTGAGGTTTTGGATCAGACGAGGCCTCCCTAGGTGCCACGGAGTATGAGTAGTCACCCGTCGAAGTTGAATGATATTTTGGTCTCAGGGCTCTTAAGGGACTACGCTCGAACGAAGTAGCCCGGAAGCAACGACCCTTTCGCGCACTGAAACACCACCTCCTCTAGTGTTCACCTAGCCACCCAGACGTGTCGGCAGCAGTACGTTCGGTTTGGTGCCATGACCCACTGTTTGCAAAATATAGCATTTGACAACCTTACACTGGACTCCAACTGCACTATTTCACGCGTTTGCAAATAATAGGACAACGAGAGCACCGAAATGAGAAGGAAAAAATGAGAGAGGCTATTGTAGAGGGTCCCTACGCCAAGGTTTCGGATCAGACGAGGCCTCTCTAGGTGCCACGGAGTCTGAGTAGTCACCCGTTGAAGTTGAACAATATTTTGGTCTCAGGGCTCTTAAGGGACTACGCCCGAACGAAGTAGCCAGGAAGCAATGACCGTATTGCGCACCAAAACACCACCTCCTCTAGCATTCACCTGGCCACCCGGATGTGTCGGTGCAGTCGGTTCAGTGCCACGACCCACCATTTGCAAAATATAGTGTTTGACAACCTTACACTGGCTCCAACTACACTATTTCATGCATTTGCAAACAGTAGGACAGCGAGAGTACCGAAATAAGAAGGAAAAAACTGAGAGAGGCTATTGTAGAGGGTCCCTACGCTGAGGTGTAGGATCAGACGAGGCCTCTCTAGGTGCCACGGAGTCTGAGTAGTCACCCGTCGAAGTTGAACGATATTTTGGTCTCAGGGCTCTTAAGGGACTACGCCTGAACGAAGTAGCCCGGAAGCAACGACCCTTTCGCGCACCAAAACACCACCTCCTCTCAGCGTTCACCTGGCCACCTAGACGTGTCCGGTGTAGTCGGTTCGGTGCCATGACCCACCGTTTGCAAAATATAGCGTTTGACAACCTTACACTAGCTCCAACTGCACTATTTCATGCGCGTTTGCAAACAGTAAGACAACAGAGAGCACCGAAATGAGAAGGAAAAAAACTGAGAGAGGCTATTATAGAGGGTCCCTACGCTGAAGGTGGCAGATTAGACAAGGCCTCTCTAGGTGTCACGGAGTCCGAGTAGTCACCCGTCGAAGTTGAACGATATTTTGGTCTCAGGGCTCTTAAGGGACTACGCCCGAACGAAGTAGCCCGGAAGCAACGACCGTTTCGTGCACCGAAACACCACCTCCTCTGCCGCGACCCGCTATTTGTAAAATATAGCGTTTGACAACCATTGGCTCCAACTGCACTATTTCGCACGTTTCCAAAGTTCACCTTATCAGATAAGATGATCCTTCTCTGGGTGCCAGAGTCTGAGTAGTCCACCCGTCAAATTTTGAACGATATTTTGGTCTCAGGGCTCTTAAGGGTACGCGCCGAACGAAGTAGCCCGGAAACAATGACCGTTTCGCAAAACATACCTCCTCTAGCGTTCAACTGACAACCTTACAGTCATTTTGGTGCCACGACCCACCATTTGTAAAATATACTGTTTGACAAACTATCATGGCTCCAACTGCACTATTTCACGCGTTTGCAAACAGTAGGACAACAAGAGCACCGAAATGAGAAGGAAAAAACCGAGAGAGGCTATTGTAGAGGATCCCTACACCGAGGTTCTGGATCAGACGAAGGCCTCTCTAGGTGCCACGGAGTTCGAGTAGTCACCCGTCGAAGTTGAACAATATTTTTGTCTCAGGGCTCTTAAGGGACTATGCCCGAACGAAGTAGCCCGGAAGCAACGACCCTTTTACGCACCGAAACACCACCTCCTCTAGCATTCACCTGGCCACCTGGACCTGTCGGCACTAGTCCGGTTTGGTGCCACGACCCACTGTTTGCAAAATATAGCGTTTGACAACCTTACACTGGCTCCAACTGCACTATTTCGCGCGTTTACAAACAGTAGGACAGCGAGAGCACCGAAATGAGAAGGAAAAAACCGAGAGAGGCTATTGTAGAGAGTCCCTACACAGAGGTTTCAGATCAGACGAGGCCTCTCTAGGTGCCACAGAGTCCGAGTAGTCACCCGTCGAAGTTGAACGATATTTTGGTCTCAGGGCTCTTAAGGGACTACGCCCGAACGAAGTAGCCTTGAAGAAACGACCTTTCACGCACCAAAACACCACCTCCTCTAGTGTTCACCTGGCCACCCTGAATGTGTCGGCACAGTTGTCGGTTTGGTGCCATGACCCACCGTTTGCAAAATATAACATTTGACAACCTTACACTGGCTCCAACTGCACTGTTTCGCGCGTTTGCAAACAATAGGACAGCGAGAGCACCGAAATGAGAAGGAAAAAACTAAGAGAGGCTATTGTAGAGGGTCCCTATCCGCACAAGGTGCCGGATAAGACGAGGCCTCTCTAGGTGCCACGGAGTCTGAGTAGTCACTCGTCGAAGTTGAATGATATTTTGGTCTCAGGGCTCTTAAGGGACTACGCCCGAACGAAGTAGCCCGGAAGCAACGACCCTTCGTCGCGCACTGAAACACCACCTCCTCTAGTGTTCACCTGGCCACCCAAACGTGTTGGCGCAGTCAGTTTGGTGCCACGACCCACCGTTTGCAAAATATAGCATTTGACAACCTTACACTGGCTCCAACTGCACTATTTCGTGCATTTGCAAACAGTAGGACAGCGAGAGCACCAAAATGAGAAGGAAAAAACCGAGAGAGGCTATTGTAGAGGGTCCTACGCCGAGGTTCTAGATAAGACGAGGCCTCTCTAGGTGCCATGGAGTCTGAGTAGTCACCTGTCGAAGTTGAACGATATTTTGGTCTCAGGGCTCTTAAGGGACTACGCCCGAACGAAGTAGCCCGGAAGCAACGACCTTTCGTGCACTGAAACACCACCTCCTCTAGCATTCACCTGGCCACCCAGACGTGCCGGCGTAGTCGGTTCGGTGCCACGACCCACCGTTTACAAAATATAGCGTTTGACAACCTTACACTGGCTCCAACTGCACTATTTCACGCGTTTGCAAACAATAGGACAGCGAGAGCACCGAAATGAGAAGAAAAAAACTAAGAGAGGATATTGTAGAGGGTCCCTACTCCGAGGTGTTGGATTAGATGAGGCCTCTCTAGGTGCCACGGAGTCCGAGTAGTCACCCGTCGAAGTTGAACGATATTTTGGTCTCAGGGCTCTTAAGGGACTGCTGCCCGAACGAAGTAGCCCGGAAGCAGACGACCCTTTCGTGCACCGAAACACCACCTCCTCTAGCATTCACCTGGCCACCCAGATGTGCCGGTGCAGTTGGTTTGGTTCCACGACCCACCGTTTGCAAAATATAGCGTTTGACAACCTTACACTGGCTCCAACTACACTATTTCACGCGTTTACAAACAGTAGGACAGCGAGAGCACCGAAATGAGAAGGAAAAAACTGAGAGAGGCTATTGTAGAGGGTCCCTACACTGAGGTGTCAGATCAGACGAGGCCTCTCTAGGTGCCACGGAGTTCCGAGTAGTCACCCGTCGAAGTTGAACGATATTTTGGTGTCTCAGGGCTCTTAAGGGACTACGCTCGAACGAAGTAGCCCGGAAGCAACGACCCTTTTGCGCACCGAAACACCACCTCCTCTAGCATTCACCTAGCCACCTGGATGTGCAGACACAGTCGGTTCGGTGCCACGACCCACCGTTTACAAAATATAGCGTTTGACAACCTTACACTGGCTCCAACTGCACTATTTCTCGCGTTTGCAAACAGTAGGACAACGAGAGCACCGAAATGAGAAGGAAAAAACCGAGAGAGGCTATTTGTAGAGGGTCCCTACGCCATAGGTGTCAGATCAGATGAGGCCTCTCTAGGTGCCACGGAGTCTGAGTAGTCACCGTCGAAGTTGAACGATATTTTGGTCTCAGGGCTCTTAAGGGACTATGCCCTGAACGAAGTAGCCCGGAAGCAACGACCCTTTCGCGCACCGAAACACCACCTCCTCTAGCGTTCACCTGGCCACCCGGACATGCTGACGCAGTCAGTTCAGTGCCAGGACCCATCGTTTGCAAAATATAGCGTTTGACAACCTTACACTGGCTCTAACTGCACTATTTCACGCGTTTGCAAACAATAGGGCAATGAGAGCACCGAAATGAGAAGGAAAAAACTGAGAGAGGATATTGTAGAGGGTCCCTATACGCTGAGGTTTCGGATCAGATGAGGCCTCTCTAGGTGCCACGGAGTCCGAGTAGTCACCTGTCGAAGTTGAACGATATTTTGGTCTCAGGGCTCTTAAGGGACTACGCCCGAACGAAGTAGCCCGGAAGCAACGACCATTGTCAAGCAACGTAACACCACCACCTCTAGTGTTCACCTGGCCACCCAAACGTGCCTCCAGTCGGTTTGGTGCCACGATCCACTGTTTACAAAATATAGCGTTTGACAACCAATCACTGGCTCCAATTGCACTATTTCGCGCGTTTGCAAACAATAGGGCAGCGAGAGCACTGAAAGTGAGAAGGAAAAAACCGAGAGAGGATATTTTAGAGGCTCCCTACGCCTAGGTGTCAGATTAGACGAGGCCATCTCTTGGTGCCACGGAGTCCGAGTAGTCACCTGTCGAAGTTGGACGATATTTTGGTCTCAGGGCTCTTAAGGGACTACGCCTGAACGAAGTAGCCCAGAAGCAGCGACCATTTCGAGCACCAAAACACCACCTCCCCTAGCATTTACCTGGCCACCCTGGATGTGTCAGCGTAGTCGGTTTGGTGCCATGACCCACCGTTTGCAAAATGTATGGCGTTTGACAAACCTTACACTAGCTCTAACTGCACTATTTTACGCGTTTGCAAACAATAGGACAGCGAGAGCACCGAAATGAGAAGGAAAAAAACTGAGAGAGGATATTGTAGAGGGTCCCTACGCCTGAGGTTTCAGATCAGACGAGGCCTCTCTAGGTGCCACGAAGTCCGAGTAGTCACCTGTCAAAGTTGAACGATATTTTGGTCTCAGGGCTCTTAAGGGACTTCGCCCGAACGAAGTAGCCTGGAAGCAACGACCCTTTCGCGCACCAAAACACCACCTCCTCTAATGTTCACCTGGCCACCTAGACATGTGTCAGGCATAGTCGGTTCAGTGCCACGACCCACTGTTTGCAAAATATAGCGTTTGACAACTATTACACTGGCTCGAACAGCACTATTTCGCGCATTTGCAAACAGTTAGGACAGCGAGAGCACCGAAATGAGAAGGAAAAAACTGAGAGAGGCTATTGTAGAGGCTTCCTACGCCGAGGTGCCAGATTAGACGAGGCCTCTCTAGGTGCCACGGAGTCTGAGTAGTCACCCGTCGAAGTTGAACAATATTTTGGTCTCAGGGCTCTTAAGGGACTACGCACGAACGAAGTAGCCCGGAAGCAACGACCTTTCGCGCACCGAAACACCACCTCCTCTAGCATTCACCTAGCCACCCGGATGTGCCGGTGCAGTCGGTTCGGTGCCACGACCCAACGTTTGTAAAATATAGCGTTTGACAACCTTACACTGGCTCCAACTGCACTATTTCACGTGTTTGCAAACAGTAGGACAACGAGAGCACTGAAATGAGAAGGAAAAAACCGAGAGAGACTATTGTAGAGGGTCCCTACGTCGAGGTTTTGGATCAGACGACGGCCTCTCTAGGTGCCACGGAGTCCGAGTAGTCACCCGTCGAAGTTGAACGATATTTTGGTCTCATGGCTCTTAAGGGACTACGCCCGAACGAAGTAGCCCGGAAGCAACGACCCTTTCCCGCACCGAAACACCACCTCCTCTAGCGTTCACCTGGCCACCCAGATGTGTCGGCGCAGTCGGTTTGGTGCCACGACCCACCGTTTGTAAAATATAGTGTTTGACAACCTTACACTGGCTCCAACTACACTATTTCACGCATTTGCAAACAGTAGGATAGCGAGAGCACCAAAATGAGAAGGAAAAAACCGAGAGAGGCTATTGTAGAGGGTCCCTACACCGAGGTGCTTGGATAAGATGATCGCCTCTCTAGGTGCCACGGAGTCCGAGTAGTCACCCGTCGAAGTTGAACGATATTTTGGTGTCAAGGCTCTTAAGGGACTACGCCGTCCGAACGAAGTAGCCCGGAAGCAACGACCTTTCACGCACCGAAACACCACCTCCTCTAGCATTCACCTAGCAACCCAGACGTGCCGACGCAGTCGGTTCGATTGCCACGACCCACCGTTTACAAAATATAGCGTTTGACAACCTTACACTGGCTCCAACTGCACTATTTCACGCGTTTGCAAACAATAGGACACACCAAAAATGAGAGAAAAAATTTAGAGAGGCTCCCAAAATGAGAAGGAAAAAATCGAAGTTGAGAGAGGTCTTATTGTAGTAGGGTCCCTACGCACCGAAACAGGTGCCACCCAGATGTAGAGATGAAGGCCTCTCTAGGTGCCACGGAGTCTCGAGTAGTCACCCGTCAAAGTTGAACGATATTTTGGTCTCAGGGCTCTTAAGGGACTACGCCCGAACGAAGTAGCCTGGAAGCAACGACCCTTTCACGCACCAAAACACCACCTCCTCTAGTTTTCACCTAGGCCACCTGGATGTGTCCGCACAGTCGGTTCGGTGCCACGACCCACCGTTTGCTAAAATATAGCGTTTGACAACCTTACACTAGCTCCAACTGCACTATTTCGACGCGTTTGCAAACAGTAGGACAACGAGAGCACCGAAATGAGAACGAAAAAAAATCAAGAGAGGCTATTGTAGAGGGTCTCTACGCCGAGGTTTCGGATCAGAGAGCTATCTCTAGGTGCCACGGAGGGTCTCTAGGTGCCACTTTAGGTGCCACGAGTCCAAGTAGTCACCCGTCGAAGTTGAACGATATTTTGGTCTCAGGGCTCTTAAGTGACTACGCCCGAACGAAGTAGCCCGGAAGCAACGACCGTTTCGCGCACCAAAACACCACCTCCTCTAGCATTCACCTGGCCACCTGGACGTGTCGGCACGGTTCGGTTCGGTGCCACGACCCACCGTTTGTAAAATATAGCGTTTGACAACCTTACATTGGCTCCAACTGCACTATTTCGCGTGTTTGCAAACAGTAGGACAACGAGAGCACCGAAATGAGAAGGAAAAAACTAAGAGAGGCTATTTTAGAGGGTCCCTACCCCAAGGTGCTCGGATTAGACGAACTGCCTCTCTAGGTGCCACGGAGTCTGAGTAGTCACTCGTCGAAGTTGAACGATATTTTGGTCTCAGGGCTCTTAAGGGACTGCGCCCGAACGAAGTAGCCCGGAAGCAACGACCTTGACGCGCACCAAAACACCACCTCCTCTAGCGTTCACCTGGCCACCCGGATGTGCCAGTGTAGTCGGTTCGGTTCCATGACCCACCGTTTGCAAAATATAGCGTTTGACAACCTTACACTGGCTCCAACTGCACTATTTCACGCGTGTTTGCAAACAATAGGACAGTCGAGAGCACCGAAATGAGAAGGAAAAAACTGAGAGAGGCATTATTGTAGAGGGTCCCTACGCTAAGGTGTCGGATTAGACGAGGCCTCTCTAGGTGCCACGGAGTCTGAGTAGTCACCTGTCGAAGTTGAATGATATTTTGGTCTCAGGGCTCTTAAGGGACTACGCTCGAACGAAGTAGCCCGGAAGCAACGACCCTTTTGCGCACCGAAACACTGCCTCCTCTAGCGTTCACCTGGCCACCCTAGACGTTCCGGCGCAGTCAGTTTGGTGCCACGACCCACCGTTTGACAAAATATAGCGTTTGACAACCTTACACTGGCTCTAACTGCACTATTTTTCACGCGTTTGCAAACAATAGCACAACGAGAGCACCGAAATGAGAAGGAAAAAAAGAGAGAGGATATTGTAGAGGGTCCCTACGCCGAGGTGTCAGAATTAGACGAGGCCTCTCTAGGTGCCACGGAGTCCGAGTAGTCACCCGTCGAAGTTGAACAATATTTTGGTCTCAGGGCTCTTAAGGGACTGCACCCGAACGAAGTAGCCTAGAAGCAACGACCCTTTCGCACACAGAAACACCACCTCCTCTAGCGTTCACCTGGCCACCCGGATGTGTTGGCGCAGTCGGTTCGGTGCCACGACCCACCGTTTGCAAAATATAGCGTTTGACAACCTTACACTGGCTCCAACTGCACTATTTCGTGCGTTTGCAAACATAGGGTAGCGATAGCACCAAAATGAGAAGGAAAAAACGAGAGAGTCTATTTTAGAGGGTCCCTATGTCAAGGTGTTGGATCAGATGAGTCATCTCTAGGTGCCAGAGTCCGAGTAGTCACTCGTCAAAGTTGAATGATATTTTGGTCTCAGGGCTCTTAAGGGACTGTGCGGCCGAAAAGAAGTAGCCCGGAAGCAACGACCTGTGTCGCCCATCAAAACACCACCTCTTATAGCGTTCACCTAGCCACCTAGATGTGTCTGGTGTAGTCAGTTCGGTGCCACTGATCCTACCGTTTGCAAAACATAGCGTTTGACAACCAATACACTGGCTCCAACTATACTATTTTGCATGTTTGCAAACAATAGGGCAGTGAGAGTACCGAAATGAGAAGGAAAAAACTGCAAGAGAG
Source organism: Taxus chinensis (assembly GCA_019776745.2). Classification (NCBI taxonomy): domain Eukaryota; kingdom Viridiplantae; phylum Streptophyta; class Pinopsida; order Cupressales; family Taxaceae; genus Taxus; species Taxus chinensis. The sequence continues at coordinate 700,379,686 of CM034151.1, forward strand.
GAATATTGTATAGGGTCCCTACACCAAGGTTTCAGATCAGACGAGCTATCACTAGGTGCCACGGAGTCCGAGTAGTCACCCGTCGAAGTTGAACGATATTTTGGTCTCAGGGCTCTTAAGGGACTACGCCCGAACGAAGTAGCCCAGAAGCAACGACCTTTCGTGCACCGAAACACCACCTCCTCTAGTGTTCACCTGGCCACCCAGACGTGTCGGCGCAGTTGGTTCGGTGCCACGACCCATCATGTTTGCAAAATATAGCGTTTGACAATCTTACACTTGCTCCAACTGCACTATTTCGACGCGTTTGCAAACAATAGGACAACGAGAGCACCGAAATGAGAAGGAAAAAAACTGAGAGAGGATATTGTAGAGGGTCCCTACTGCCAAGGTTTCAGATTAGATAGAGGCCTCTCTAGGTGCCATGGAGTTTGAGTAGTCACCCGTCGAAGTTGAACGATATTTTGGTCTCAGGACTCTTAAGGGACTACGCCCGAACGAAGTAGCCCGAAAGCAACGACCCTTTCATGCACCGAAACACCACCTCCTCTAGCATTCACCTGGCCACCCAGGATGTGTCGGCGCAGTCCAGTTTGGTGCCACGACCCACCGTTTGCAAAATATAGCGTTTGACAACCTTATCACTGGCTCCAACTGCACTATTTCGCGTGTTTGCAAACAATAGGACAACGAGAGCACCGAAATGAGAAGGAAAAAAACCGAGAGAGGCTATTTTAGAGGGTCCCTACATTAAGGTGTCGGATCAGACGAGGACTCTCTAGGTGCCATGGAGTCCGAGTAGTCACCCGTCGAAGTTGAACAATATTTTGGTCTCTGGGCTCTTAAGGGACTAATCTCGAACGATGTAGCCCAGAAGCGAACGACCCTTTCGTGCACCAAAAAACCACCTCCTCTCAGTGTTCAATTTTCCACCCAGACATGCCGACGCAGTCGGTTCAGTGCCATGACCCACCGTTTACAAAATATAGCGTTTGACAACCTTACACTGGCTCCAATTGCACTATTTCACCCGTTTACAAACAGTAAGACAGCTGAGAGCACCAAAATGAGAAGGAAAAAAAATGAGATAGGCTATTGTAGAGAGTCCCTACACTGAAGGTGAAGGATCAAATGAGGCCTCTTCTAGATGCCACGGAGTCTGAGTAGTCACCCGTCGAAGTTGAACGATATTTTGGTCTCAAGGCTCTTAAGGGACTACGCTCGAACGAAGTAGCCCGGAAGCAACGAACCATTTTTTGCATCGAACCACCACCTCCTCTAGCATTCACCTAGCCACCTAGAATGTGTCGGCACAGTCTGGTTCGGTGCCATGACCCACCGTTTCATAAAATATAATGTTTGACAACCTTACACTGGCTCCAACTGCACTATTTCGCGCATTTACAAAAAGTAGGACAGCGAGAGCACCAAAATGAGAAGAAAAAAATCGAGAGAGGCTATTGTAGAAGATCTCTACGCCTGAGGTGCTCGGATAAGACAAGGCCTCTCTAGGTGGCACAGAGTCCGAGTAGTCACTCTGTCGAAGTTGAACAATATTTTGGTGTCAGGGCTTTTAAGGGACTACGCCCGAACGAAGTAAACCTGGAAGCAATGACCTTTTTGCACACACTGAAACACCACCTCCTCTAGCGTTCACCTGGCCACCCATACGTGCCGGCGTAGTCGGTTCAGTGCCACGACCCATTGTTTGAAAAATATAGTGTTTGACAACCTTACACTGGCTCTAACTGCACTATTTCGCGTGTTTACAAATAGTAGGACAGCGGAGAGCACCAAAATGAGAAAGAAAAAAATCGAGTGAGACTATTGTAGAGGGTCCCTATGCCGAGCTGGTCGGATAAGACGAGGCCTCTTTAGGTGCCACAGAGTTTGAGTAGTTACTCATCAAAGTTAAACGATATTTTGGTCTCAGGGCTCTTAAGGGACTACGCCCGAACGAAGTAGCCCGGAAGCAAAGACCCTTTCACGCACTGAAACACCACCTCCTCTAGCATTCACCTGGCCACCCAGAAGCAACGACCATTTCGTGCATCAAAACATTGCTTCCTCTAGCGTTCACCTGGCCACCTGGACGTGTCGGCGCAGTCTGTTCGGTGCCACAAGCCACCGTTTGCAAAATATAGCATTTGACAACCTTACACTGGTTCCAACTGCACTATTTTACGCGTGTTTGCAAACAATAGGACAACGAGAGCACCGAAATGAGAATGAAAGAACTGAGAGAGGCTATTGTAGAGGGTCTTTACATTGAGGTTTTGGATTAGATGAGGCCTCTCTAGGTGCCCATGGAGTCTGAGTAGTCACCCGTCGAAGTTGAACGATATTTTGGTCTCAGGGCTCTTAAGGGGCTACGCCCGAACGAAGTAGCTCGGAAGCAGCGACCACTATTTCACGCACCAAAACACCACCTCCTGTAGCATTCCCCTGGCCACTTGGACGTGTCGCCGACATAGTCGGTTCGGTGCCATGACCCATCGTTTCCAAAATATAGCGTTTGACAACCTTACACTGGCTCCAACTGCACTATTTCACGCGTTTACAAACAGTAGGACAATGAGAGCACCGAAATGGAAAAGAAAAAAATGTGAAAGAGTCTATTGTAGAAGATCTCTACACCGAGGTGCCGGATAAGACGAGGCCTCTCTAGGTGTCATAGAGTCTCGAGTAGTCACTAGTCAAAGGTTGAACAATATTTTGGTCTCAGGGATCTTAAGGGACTACGCCCGAACGAAGTAGACTCGGAAGCAACGACACGTTTCACGCACTCGAAACACCACCTCCTCTAGCGTTCACCTGACCACCTAGACGTGCCGAACGTAGTCGGTTCAGTGCCACGACCCACTGTTTGAAAAATATAGCATTTGACAACCTTACATTTGCTCCAACTGCACTATTTCCCGTGTTTACGAATAGTAGGACAGCGAGAGCACCGAAATGAGAAGGAAAAAATTGAGAGAGGATTATTGTAGAGGGTCACTTACCCCGAGGTGTTGGATAAGACGAGGCCTCTCTAGGTGCCACGGAGTCTGAGTAGTCACTCATCAAAGTTGAACGATATTTTGGTCTCAGGGCTCTTAAGGGACTACGCCCGAACAAAGTAGCTCGGAAGCAACGACCCTTTCGCGCATCGAAACACCACCTCCTCTAGCGTTCACCTAGCCACCTCGACATGTCGATGTAGTGCGTTCGGTGCCACGACCCACCGTTTGCAAAATATAGTGTTTGACAACCGTACACTAGCTCCAACTGCACTATTTCGCGCGTTTGCAAACAGTAAACGAGGCCTCTCTAGGTGCCACGAAGTCCGAGTAGTCAATCGTCGAAGTTGAATAATATTTTGGTCTCAGGGATCTTAAGGGACTGCGCCCGAACGAAGTAGCCCGGAAGTAACGAACGTTTCGCGCACCAAAAAATTTCCTCCTATAACGTTCACATCGCCACCCACCGTTTGTAAAATATATCGTTTAACAACCTAACAATGGCTCCAACTGCACTATTTCGCGTGTGTTGCAAACAGTAGGACAGCGAGAGAAAAGAAATGAGAAGGAAAAAATCGAGAGAGGCTATTGAAGAGGGTCCCTACATCAAGGTGTCAGATCAGACGAGGCCTCTCTAGGTGCCATGGAGTCCGAGTAGTCACCCGTCGAAGAAACGATCATTTTGCGCACCGAAACACCACCTCCTCTAGTGTTCACCTGGCCACCCGGACGTGTCGGCGTAGTCCGTTCGGTGCCACGACCCACCGTTTGCAAAATATAGCGTTTATCAACCTTACACTGGCTCCAACTGCACTATTTCACGCGTTTGTAAACAGTAGGACTGCGAGAGCACCGAAATGATAAGGAAAAAATCGAGAGAGACTATTGTAGAGGGTCCCTACGCCAAGGTTTCAGATCATTCGAGACATCTCTAGGTGCCACAGACTCTGAGTAGTCACCCGTCGAAGTTGAACGATATTTTGGTCTTAGGGCTCTTAAGGGACTGCGCCTGAACGAAGTAGCCCGAAAGAAACGACCATTTCGCGCATCGAAACACCGCCTCCTCTAGAATTCACCTGGTCACCCGAATGTGTCGGCGCAGTCCGTTCGGTGCCATGACCCACCGTTTGCAAAATATAGCGTTTAACAATCTTACACTGGCTCCAACTGCACTATTTTACGCGTTTGCAAACAGTAGGACAACGAGAGCACCGATATGAGAAGGAAAAAAACAGAGAGAGGCTATTGTAGAGGGTCCCTTCGCCAAGGTGTCGGATCAGACGAGGCCTCTTTAGGTACCACGGAGTTTGAGTAGTCACCCGTCGAAGTAGAACGATAGTTTTGTCTCAGGGTTCTTAAGGGACTGCGCCCAAACGAAGTAGCCCGGAAGCAATGACCATTTTGAGCACCGAAACACCACCTCCTCTAGCATTCCCCTGGACACCCGGACGTGTCGGCGTAATCTGTTTGGTGCCATAACCCACCGTTTGCAAAATATAGCGTTTGACAACCTTACACTGGCTCCAACTGCACTATTTCGCGTGTTTGCAAACAGTAACACAGCTGAGAGCACCGAAATGAAAAGGAAAAAACCGAGAGAGGCTATTGTAGAGGGTCCCTACACAAAGGTGTTGGATCAGACTAGGCCTCTTTAGGTGCTATGGAGTCCGAGTAGTCACCTGTCGAAGTTGAACGATATTTTGGTCTCAGGGCTCTTAAGGGACTGCGCCTGAACGAAGTAGCCCGGAAGCAATGACCATTTCACGCACCAAAACAAAACCTCCTCTAGCATTCAGATGGCCACCCGGAAGTGTCGGCGCAGTCCGTTCAGTGCCAGGACCCACCGTTTGCAAAATATAGCGTTTGACAACCTTACACTGGCTCCAACTGCACTATTTCGCGCGTTTGCAAACAATAGCACAACGAGAGCACCGAAATGAAAAGGAAAAAACTGAGAGAGGATATTGTAGAGGGTCCCTACACCAAGGTTTCGGATAAGACAAGGCCTCTCTAGGTGCCACGGAGTCCGAGTAGTCACCCGTCGAAGTTGAACAATATTTTGGTCTCAGGGCTCTTAAGGGACTGCTCACGAACAAAGTAGCCCGGAAGCAACGACCATTTCGCGCACCGAAACACCACCTCCTCTAGCATTCACTTGGCCACCCAGACGTGTCGGCGGAGTCTGTTCGGTGCCACGACCTACCGTTTGCAAAATATAGCGTTTGACAACCTTACACTGACTCCAATTGCACTATTTCACGCGTTTGCAAACAGTAGGACAGCGAGAGAACTGAAATGAGAAGGACAAAACCGAGAGAGGATATTGTAGAGGGTCCCTACGCCTAGGTTCCGAGTAGTCACCGTCGAAGTTGAACAATATTTTGGTCTCAGGGCTCTTAAGGGACTGCTCACGAACAAGTAGCCCGGAAGCAACGACCATTTCGCGCACCGAAAACACCACCTCCTCTAGCATTCACTTGGCCACCCAGACGTGTCGGCGGAGTCTGTTCGGTGCCACGACCTACCGTTTGCAAAATATAGCGTTTGACAACCTTACACTGACTCCAATTGCACTATTTCACGCGTTTGCAAACAGTAGGACAGCGAGAGAACTGAAATGAGAAGGACAAAACCGAGAGAGGATATTGTAGAGGGTCCCTACGCCTAGGTTTTGGATTAGACAAGGCCTCTCTAGGTGCCACGGAGTCCGAGTAGTCACCTGTCGAAGTTTCAACGATATTTTGGTCTCAGTGCTCTTAAGGGACTGCGCCCGAACGAAGTAGCCCGGAAGCAACGACCATTTCGCGCACAAAAACATTACCTCCTCTATCATTCACTTGGCCACCTGGATGTGTCGGCGCAGTCCGTTCGGTGCCATGACCCACCGTTTGCAAAATATATCATTTGATAACCTTACACTTGCTCGAACTGCATTATTTCGCGCGTTTGCAAACAGTAGGACAGCGAGAGCACCGAAATGAGAAGGAAGAAACTGCGAGAGGCTATTGGAGAGGGTCCCTACACCAAGGTGTCGGATAAGAGGAGGCCTCTCTAGGTGCCACGGAGTCCGAGTAGTCACCCGTCGAAGTTGAACAATATTTTGGTCTCAGGGCTCTTAAGGGACTGCGCCCAAACGAAGTAGCCCGGAAGCAACGACCATTTCGCGCAACGATACACCACCTCCTCTAGCATTCACCTGGCCATCCGGACATGTCGGCGCAGTCCGTTCGGTGCCACGACCCACCGTTTACAAAATATAGCGTTTGACAACCTTACAATGGCTCCAACTGCACTATTTCACGCGTTTGCAAACAGTAGGACAACGAGAGCACCGAAATGAGAAGGAAAAAACCGAGAGAGGCTATTGTAGAGGGTCTCTACGCAAAGGTGTCAGATTAGACGAGGCCTCTCTAGGTACCACGGAAGCAACGACCGTTTCACGCACCAAAACACCACCTCCTCTAGTGTTCACCTGGCCACCCAGATGTGTTGGCGCAGTCTGTTCGGTGCCACGACCAACCGTTTGCAAAATATAGCGTTTGACAACCTTACACTGGCTCCAACTGCACTATTTCACGATTTTGTAAACAGTAGGATAGCGAGAGCACTGAAATGAGAAGGAAAAAATCGAGAGAGGCTATTGTAGAGGGTCCCTATGTTAAGTTTTCGGATCAGACAAGGCATCTCTAGGTGCCACAGAGTCCGAGTAGTCACTCGTCGAAGTTGAACAATATTTTTGTCTCAGGGCTCTTAAGGGACTGCGCCCAAACAAAGTATCCCGGAAGCAACGACCATTTCGCGCACCAAAACACCACCTCCTCTAGCGTTCACCTGGCCACCTGTATGTGTCAGCGCAGTCCGTTCGGTGCAAGGACCCACCGTTTGCAATATATAGCGTTTGACATCCTTACACTGGCTCCAACTGCACTGTTTCGCGCGTTTGTAAACAGTAGGACAGCGAGAGCACCGAAATGAAAAGGAAAAAACCGAGAGAGGCTATTGTAGAGGGTGCCTACGCCAAGGTGTCGGATCAGACGAGGCCTCTCTAGGTGCCAATTAGTCTCAGTAGTCACCATTTGAAGTGTAACGATATTTTGGTCTCAGGGCTCTTAAGGGACTGCGCCTGAACGAAGTAGCCCGGAAGCAATGACCGTTTCACGCACCAAAACATCACCTCCTCTAGCGTTCACCTGGCCACTCGGACGTTTCGGCGTAGTCCGTTTAGTGCCAGGGACCCATCTCTTGCAAAATATAGCGTTTGACAACCTTACACTGGCTCCAACTGCACTATTTCACGCGTTTGCAAACAGTAGAACAGCGAGAGCACCGAAATGAAAAGGAAAAAACTTAGAGAGGATATTGTAGAGGGTCCCTACGCCAAGGTGTCGGATCAGACAAGGCCTCTCTAGGTGCCTTGGAGTTCGAGTAGTCACCCGTCGAAGTTGAACAATATTTTGGTCCCAGGGATCTTAAGGGACTGCGCCCGAACGAAGTAGCCCGGAAGCAACGACCATTTCGCGCACCGAAACACCACCTCCTCTAGCATTCACCTGGCCACCCTGACGTGTCGGCGCTGTCCGTTTAGTGCCAGGACCCACCGTTTGCAAAATATAGCGTTTGACAACCTTACACTGACTCCAACTGCACTATTTCACGCGTTTGCAAAGAGTAGTACAGCGAGAGAACTGAAATGAGAAGGAAAAAACCGAGAGAGGATATTGTAGAGGGTCCCTAAGCCTAGGTGTCAGATTAGACAAGGCCTCTCTAGGTGCCACGGAGTCCGAGTAGTCACTCGTCGAAGTTGAACGATATTTTGGTCTCAGGGCTCTTAAGCGACTGCGCCCAAATGAAGTAGCCCGGAAGCAACGACAATTTCGCACACCGAAACACCACCTCCTCTAGCGTTCACCTGGCCACTCGGATGTCTCTAACTGCACTATTTCAGGCGTTTGCAAACAGTAGGACAGCGAGAGCACCGAAATGAGAAGGAAGAAACCGGGAGAGGCTATTGTAGAGGGTCCCTACGCTAAGGTGTCGATAAGACGAGGCCTCTCTAGGTTACAACACGGAGTTCGAGTAGTCACCCTTCGAATTTGAACGATATTTTGGTCTTAGGGCTCTTAAGGGACTGTGCCCGAACGAAGTAGCCCGGAAGCAACGACCATTTCGTGCACCGAAACCACCACCTCCTCTAGCATTCACCTGGCCAGCCGGACGTGTCGGCGCAGTCCGTTCGGTGCCACGACCCACCGTTTGTAAAATATAGCGTTTGACAACCTTACAATGGCTCCAACTGCACTATTTATCGCGTTTGCAAATAGTAGGACAACGAGAGAACCAAAATGAGAAGGAAAAAACCGAGAAAGGATATTGTAGAGGGTCCCTATGCCTAGGTTTTAGATTAGACGAGGCCTCTCTAGGTGCCACGGAGTCTGAGTAGTCACCTGTCGAAGTTGAACGATATTTTGGTCTCAGGGCTCTTAAGGGACTGCGCCTGAACGAAGTAGCCTGGAAGCAACGACCGTTTCGCGCACCAAAACACAACCTATTCTAGTGTTCACTTGGCCACCCGGACGTGTCGGCGTAGTCCATACGGTGCCACGACCCACCGTTTGCTTAATCTAGCGTTTGACAACCTTACACTGGCTCTAACTGCACTATTTCATGCATTTGTAAATAGTAGGACAGTGAGAGCACCGAAATGAGAAGGAAAAAAACCGAGAGAGGCTATTGTAGAGGGTCCCTAACGCCAAGGTTTCGGATCAGACGAGGCCTCTCTATGTGCCATAGAGTCTGAGTAGTCACCCATCGAAGTTGAACAATATTTTGGTCTCAGGGCTCTTAAGGGACTGCGCCCGAACGAAATAGCCCAGAAGCAACGACCCATTTAACGCACCGAAACACCACCTCCTCTAGCGTTCACCTGGCCACCTCCGGACGTGTCGACGCAGTCCGTTCGGTGCCACGTCTCACCGTTTGCAAAATATAGCGTTTGACAACCTTACACTGGCTCCAACTGCACTATTTTACGCTTTTACAAACAGTAGGATAGCGAGAGCACCGAAATGAGAAGGAAAAAACCGAGAGAGGCTATTTGAGAGAGGCTATTTGAGTAGTCACCCCGTCGAATTTGAACGATATTTTGGTCTCAGGGCTCTTAAGGGAATGCGCCCGAATGAAGTACCCCCGTAAGCAACGAACGTTTCGTGTACCAAAACATTGGCTCCTCTAGCGTTCACTTGGCCACCTGGATGTGTCGGCATAGTCCGTTCGGTGCCATGACCCACCGTTTACAAAATATATTGTTTGATAACCTTACACTGGCTCCAATTGCACTATTTCACGCGTTTGTAAACAGTATGACATCGAGAGTACTGAAATGAGAAGGAAGAAACTGCGAGAGGCTATTGTAGAGGGTCCCTACGCCAAGGTGTCGGATCAGACGAGGCCTCTCTAGGTGACACGGAGTTTGAGTAGTCACCCGTCGAAGTTGAACGATATTTTGGTCTCAGGGCTCTTAAGGGACTGCACTTGAACGAAGTAGCCCTGAAGCAACGACCGTTTCACGCACCGAAACACCACCTCCTCTAGTGCGCACCTTTCCACCCAAACGTGTCGGCGCAGTCCGTTCGGTGCCATGACCCACCGTTTGCAAAATATGGCGTTTGACAACCTTACACTCGCTCCAACTGCACTATTTCGAGCGTTTGAAAACAGTAGGATAGCGAGAGCACAAAAATGAGAAGGAAAAAACCGAGAGTGGCTATTGTAGAGCATCCCTACACAAGGGTGTCGGATCAGACGAGGCCTCTCTAGGTGCCACGGAGTCTGAGTAGTCACCCGTCGAAGTTGAACGATATTTTGGTCTCAGGGCTCTTAAGGGACTTTGCCCGAACGAAGTAGCCCGGAAGAAACGACCTTTTCACGCACCAAAATACCACCTCCTCTAGCATTCACCTGGCCACCCGCACATGTCGATGCAGTCTGTTCGGTTCCACGACCTACCGTTTGCAAAATATAGCGTTTGACAACCTTACACTTGCTCAGACTGCACTATTTCGCGCGTTTGCAAACAGTAGAACAGCTACAGCACCGAAATGAGAAGGAAAAAACCGAGAGAGGCTATTGTAGAGGGTCCCCTTTGCCAAGGTGTCGGATCAAACGAGGCCTCTCTAGGTACCATGGAGTTTGAGTAGTCACCCGTCGAAGTTGAACGATATTTTGGTCTTAGGGCTCTTAAGGGACTGCGCCCGAACGAAGTAGCCCGGAAGCAACGACCATTTCGCGCACCGAAACACCTACTACCTCTAGTGTTCAACTTGCCACCCAGGACATTTCGGCGCAGTCCATTTGGTGCCATGACCCACCGTTTGCAAAATATAGCGTTTTGACAACCTTACACTGGCTCCAACTGCACTATTTCTCGCATTTACAAACAGTTAGGACAGCGAGAGCATCGAAATGAGAAGCAAAAAACCGAGAGAGACTATTGTAGAGGGTCCCTACGCCAAGGTGTCGGATTAGACGAGGCCTCTTTAGGTGCCACTAAGTCCGAGTAGTCACACGTCGAAGTTGAACAATATTTTGGTCTCAGGGCTCTTAAGGGACTGCGCCCGAACGAAGTAGCCTGGAAGCAACGACCGTTTCGCGCACTGAGACACCACCTCCTCTAGTGTTCACCTGGCCACCTGGACGTGTCAGCACAGTCCGTTCGGTGCCACAACCCACTGTTTGGAAAATATAGCGTTTGACAACCTTACACTGGCTCTAACTGCACTATTTCACGCGTTTGCAAATAGTAGGAAAGCGAGAGCACCGAAATCAGAAGGAAAAAAATGAGAGAGGCTATTGTAGAGGGTCCCTACGCCAAGGTGTCGGATCAGACGATGCGTCTCTAGGTGCCATGGAGTCTGAGAAGTTACCCGTCGACGTTGAACTATATTTTTGTCTCAGGGATCTTAAGGGACTGTGCCCGAACGAAGTAGCCCGGAAGAAAAGACCGTTTCGCGCACCAAAACACCACCTCCTCTAGCATTCACCTAGCCATCCGGACATGTCAACGTAGTCTGTTCGGTGCCATGACCCACCGTTTGCAAAATATAGCGTTTGACAACCTTACACTGGCTCCAACTTGCACTATTTCGCGCGTTTGCAAACAGTAGGACAGCGAGAGCACCAAAATGAGAAGGAAAAAATCGAGAGAGGCTATTGTAGAGGGTCCCTTTGTCAAGGTGTCGGATCAGACGAGGCCTCTCTAGGTACCACGGAGTTTGAGTAGTCACCCGTCGAAGTTGAACGATATTTTGATCTCAGGGCTCTTGAGGGAATGCGCCCGAACGAAGTAGCCCGGAAGCAACGACCGTTTCGCGCACCAAAACACCACCTCTTCTAGCGTTCACCTGGCCACCCAGACGTGTCGGCGCAGTACGTTCGGTGCCACGACCCACCGTTTGCAAAATATAGCATTTGACAACCTTACACTGGCTCCAACTGCACTATTTCACGCGTTTGCAAACTGTAGGACGGCGAGAGCACCGAAATGAGAAGGAAAAAACCGAGAGAGGCTATTGTAGAGGGTGCCTACACCAAGGTGTCGGATTAGTCGAGGCCTCTCTAGGTGCCACGGAGTCCGAGTAGTCACCCGTCAAAGTTGAACGATATTTTGGTCTCAAGGCTCTTAAGGGACTCGCGCCCGAACGAAGTAGCCCGGTAGCAACGACCATTTCGCGCACCAAAACACCGCCTACTCTAGCAATCACCTGGCCACCTCGGACGTTTCGGTGCAGTCCGTTCGGTGCCATGACCCACCGTTTGTAAAATATAGCGTTTGACAAACTTATACTGGCTCCAACTGCACTATTTCACGCGTTTACAAACAGTAGGACAGCAAGAGCACCGAAATGAGAAGGAAAAAACCCAGAGATGCTATTGTAGAGCGTCCCTTCGTCAAGGTTTCGGATTAGATGAGGTCTCTCTAGGTACCATGGAGTTATAGTAGTCACCCGTCAAAGTTGAACGATATTTTGGTCTCAAGGCTCTTAAGGGACTGCGCCTAAACGAAGTAGCCCGGAAGCAATGACCGTTTCGCGCACCAAAACACCACCTCCTCAAGTATTCACCTGGACCAACCCCGGATGTGTCGGCGCAGTTCGTTCAGGCCACGACCCACCGTTTGCAAAATATAGCATTTGACAACCTTACACTGGCTCTAACTGCACTATTTCACGCGTTTGCAAACAGTAGGACAGCGAGAGCACCGAAATGAGAAGGAAAAAACCGAGAGAGGCTATTATAGAGGGTCCCTACGCCAAGGTGTCGGATAAGACGAGGCCTCTCTAGGTTACACGGAATTCGAGTAGTCACCCGTCGAATTTGAATGATATTTTGGTCTTAGGGCTCTTAAGGGACTGTGCCCGAACGAAGTAGCCCGGAAGCAACGACCATTTCGCGCACCGAAACACCACCTTCTCTAGCGTTCACCTGGCCACCCGGATGTGTCGGCGTAGTCCGTTCAGTGCCACGACCCACCGTTTGTAAAATATAGCGTTTGACAACTTTACACTGGCTCCAACTGCACTATTTCACGCGTTTGCAAATAGTATGACAACGAGAGAACCGAAATGAGAAGGACAAAACCGAGAGAGGCTATTGTAGATGGTCCCTACGCCAAGGTTTTAGATTAGATGAGGCCTCTCTAGGTGCCACGGAGTCTGAGTAGTCACCTGTCGAAGTTGAACGATATTTTGGTCTCAGGGCTCTAAAGGGGCTGCGCCCGAACGAAGTAGCCCGGAAGCAATGACCGTTTCGCGCATCAAAACATTACCTCCTCTAGCGTTCACTTGGCCACCTGGATGTGTCGGCGCAGTCCGTTCGGTGCCATGACCCACCGTTTGCAAAATATATCGTTTGATAACCTTACACTGGCTCCAACTGCACTATTTCGCGCGTTTACAAACAGTTCGACAGCGAGAGCACCGAAATAAGAAGGAAGAAACTGCGAGAGGCTATTGGAGAGGGTCCATACGCCAAGGTTTCAGATTAGACAATGGCTCTCTAGGTGCCACGGAGTTCGAGTAGTCACCCGTCGAAGTTGAACGATATTTTGGTCTCTGGGCTCTTAAGGGACTGCGCCCAAACGAAGTAGCCCGGAAGAAACGATCGTTTCACGCACCAAAAGACCACCTCCTCTAGCATTCACCTGGCCACCCGGACATGTCGACACAGTCTGTTCGGTGCCACGACCCACCGTTTGCAAAATGTAGCATTTGACAACCTTACACTGGCACCAACTGCACTATTTCGCGCGTTTACAAATAGTAGGACAGCGAGAGCACCGAAATGAGAAGGAAAGAACCGAGAGAGGCTATTTTAGAGGGTCCCTTTGCTAAGGTGTCAGATCAAACGAGGCCTCTCTAGGTACCACGGAGTTTGAGTAGTCACCCGTCGAAGTTGAACGATATTTTAGTCTCAGGGCTCTTAAGGGACTGCGCCCGGACGAAGTAGCCCGGAAAGCAACGACCATTTCGCGTACCAAAACACCACCTCATCTAGTGCTCAGCTGGCCACACCGGATATTTCGTCGCAGTACATTCGGTGCCACGACCCACCATTTGTAAAATACAGCGTTTGACAACTTTACACTGCCTCCAACTGCACTATTTCGCGCGTTTGCAAACAGTAGGACAGCGAAAGCACCGAAATGAGAAGGAAAAAAATGAGAGAGGCTATTGTAGAGGGTCCCTACGCCAAGGGTGTCGGATCAGACGAGGCCTCTCTAGGTGTCACGGAGTCTGAGTAGTCACCCGTCGAAGTTGAAGGATATTTTGGTCTCAGGGCTCTTAAGGGACTGTGCTCGAACGAAGTAGCCCGAAAGCAAAGACCGTTTCATGCACCGAAACACCACCTCCTCTAGCATTCACCTGGCCACCTGGACGTGTCGGCGAAGTCCGTTTGGTGCCACGACCCACCGTTTGTTAAAATATAGCGTTTGACAACCTTACAACTGGCTCCAACTGCACTATTTCGCGCGTTTGCAAACAATAGGACAGCGAGAGAACCGAAATGAGAAGGACAAAACCGAGAGCGGATATTGTAGAGGGTCCCTACGCATGGGGTGTCGGATTAGACGAGGCCTCTCTAGGTGCCACGGAGTCCTAGTAGTCACTTGTTGAGGTTGAACGATATTTTGGTCTCAGGGCTCTTTAGGGACTGCGCCCGAACGAAGTACCCTGGAAGCAAGGACCATTTCGCGCACCAAAACATTTCCTCCTCTAGCGTTCACCTGGCCACCTGGACGTGTCGGCGCAGTCTGTTTGGTGCCATGACCCACCGTTTGCAAAATATAGCGTTTGAAAACTTTACACTGGCTCCAACTGCACTATTTCGCGTGTTTGCAAACAATAGGACAACAAGAGTACCGAAATGAGAAGGAAAAAACCGCGAGAGGCTATTGTAGAGGTTCCCTACGTCAAGGTGTCGGATCAGACGAGGCCTCTATAGGTGCCACGGAGTCTGAGTAGTCACCCGTCGAAGTTGAACGATATTTTGGTCTCAGGGCTCTTAAGGGACTGCGCCCGAACGAAGTAGCCCGGAAGAAACGACCGTTTCGCGCACCGAAACAGTGCCTCCTCTAGAATTCACCTGGCCACCTGGACGTGTCATTACATCGAGGAAAGAAAGAAGTTGACTTCTCCTATTATAGATGACGAAGATATTGAGTATCCTACAGGGTCAGTGGTAGTTACTGGAACTTGGCTTCGATGGTATCCATTAAAAAACTCCTCTGTTTGGGTGTTTGTAGACTTTGAGACACACAGGAAAATACTCTTATATTCACATCTAGTTCTAGCGACAAATATTCAGTTGTATAGATATCGAGGAAGGCCTAATAACAAGATTCTTTGGAAGGTTCGAGAGTCAAATCATGAAGCAATCTTGTCTGCTATTCAGAGTAGATCTGATCCTGATGGTTCATTGGAATGAATTTTTATAATGCGAGCATGTCTGGTATATATATAATTTCTTTTCAATTTATATATATATAAATTTTTTAGAACTTAAAGATCTAGATTTAAGTTTGAATATATATTTTATTTTAAATTTGTGTATTTTGCACGTACATTATATCTAGATCTATAGTATATATGGTTTTGATTTGAAACTTACATTTCTTTGACTAACACTTTTATGTTTAGGTTAGTGGTGCCATAAAAGCTTCCACCTTCACGTGGTTAGCACTGTTAGTAGAGAATTTTAAATTCTCGAAGCTAAGAGAAGCTTTCATTGTTTGAAAAAGTTGTAAATTTTGAAAATGTCGTAAATTTTGAAAATGTTGTAAATTTTGAAAATGTTGTAAATTTTGAAAATGTTGTAAATTTCGAAAAAGTTGTAAATTTTGAAAATTTTGAAAATGACTCCTCCACAAGTGTTTACAAGACCATACTTACGTGTGTGCACCGATATGACAAGAAAAAAATGGAGAAAGGCTATTGTAGAGGGTCCCTAAGCTGAGGTGTCGGATTAGACGAGGCATCTTTAGGTGCCACAGAGTCCGAGTAGACACCCGTCGAAGTTGAACGATATTTTGGTCTCAGGGCTCTTAATGGATTACGCTCGAATGAAGTAGCTCTGGAAGCAACGAACATTGTCAGCGCACCAAATACACTACCTCCTCTAGCATTCACCTGGCCACCCCGGAGATGTTGCCTGCATAGTCAGTTTGGTGCCACGACCCACCAGTTTGTAAAATATAGTGTTTGACAACCAAACATTGGCTCCAACTTTACTATTTCACGCGTTTGCAAACAATAGGGCAGACGAGAGCACCAAAATGAGAAAGAAAAAGCTGAGAGAGGATATTATTAGAGGGGTCCCTACACTGAGGTGTCAGATTAGAAGAGGCCGTCACTAGGTGCCACGGAGTTCGAGTAGTCACCCGTTGAAGTTGAACGATATTTTGGTCTCAGGGCTCTTAAGGGACTTCGCCCGAACAAAGTAGCCCAGAAGTAATGACCGTTGTTGTGCATCGAAATACCACCTCCTCTAGTGTTCACCTGGCCACCCAAACGTGTCGGCGCAGTTGGTTCGGTGCCACGAACCACCGTTTACAAAATATAGTGTTTGACAACCTAATCACTGGCTCCAACCTGCACTATTTCACGCGTTTGCAAATAATAGGGCAACGAGAGCACCGAAATGAGAGGGAAAAAATTGATAAAGGATTTTTTAGAGGGTCTCTACACCGAGGTGTTCAGATCAAGATGAGGCCATCTCTAGGTGCCACGGAGTCCGAGTAGTCACCCGTCGAAGTTGAACGATATTTTGGTCTCGAGGGCTCTTAAGGAAGTACACCCGAACAAAGTAGCCCGGAAGCAATGATCCTTGTTGCACACCGAAACACCACCTCCTCTACTATTCACTTGGCCACCCGGATGTGCCGGCGCATTCGGTTTGGTTCCATGACCCACCGTTTACAAAATATAGTATTTGACTACCAATACACTAGCTCCTACTGCACTATTTCACGCGTTTGCAAACAATAGGGTAGCGAGAGCACCGAAATGAGATGGAAAAAACCAAGAGAGGATATTTTAGAGGGTCCCTATGCCGAGGTGTCAGATTAGACAAGATATCTCTAGGTGCAACTTGGAGTCTAAGTAGTCACCCGTCGAAGTTGAATGATATTTTGGTCTCAGGGCTCTTAAGGGACTGCGCGCCGAACAAAGTAGCCTGGAAGCAATGACCATTTTCGCGCAACAAAACACCACCTCCTGTCCAGCATTTACCTGGCCACTCGGATGTGCCAGCTAAATTTGGTTTGGTTCCACGACCCACCATTTGAAAAATATAGCATTTGACAACCAATACACTGGCTCCAACTTCACTATTTCACGCGTTTACAAACAATAGGGCAGCGAGAGCACCAAAATGAGAAGGAAAAAACCGAGAGAGGATATTTGTAGAGGGCCCCTACGCCAAGGTTTTGGATGAGAACGAGGCCATCTCTAGGTGCCACGGAGTCTGCGTAGTCACCTGTTGAAGTTGAACGATATTTTAGTCTCAAGGCTCTTAAGGGACTTCGCCAAAATGAAGTAGCTCGAAATAAACGAACCTTGTCGCGCACCGAAATACAACACCTCCTCTAGCATGCACCTGGCCACTTGGATGTGTTGGCACATTTGGTTTGGTGCCACGACCCACCGTTTGTAAAATATATCTTTTGACAACCAATACACTGGCTCCAACTGCACTATTTTGCGCGTTTGCAAACAATCGGGCAGCGAGAGCACTGAAATGAGAAGGAAAAAACCAAGAGAGGATTTTGTAGAGGCTCCCCTGTGCTAAGGTTTCAGATCAGATGAGTCATCTCTAGGTGCCACGGAGTTCGAGTAGTCACCCATTGAAGTTGAATGATATTTTGGTCTCAGGGCTCTTAAGGGATTAGCGCCCGAACGAAGTAGCTCGGAAGCAACGACCATTGTCGCGCACCGAAACACCACCTCCTCTTCCATTCACCTAGCCAACCAAAACATGTGTCGGCGTAGTCGGTTCTGATGCCACGACCCCTTGTTTGCAAAATATAGCAGTTTGACAACCAATACACTGGCTCCAACTGTACTATTTCATGCGTTTGCAAACAATAGGGCAGCGAAAGCACCGAAATGAGAAGGAATAGAACCGAGAGAGGCTTTTGTAGAGGCTCCCTATGCCAAGGTGTCAAATTAGATGAGGCCAATCTCTAGGTCCCACGGTGTCTGAGTAGTCACCCGTCGAAGTTGAACGATATTTTGGTCTCGGGGCTCTTAAGGGACTACGCCCGAACAAAGTAG
Source organism: Taxus chinensis (assembly GCA_019776745.2). Classification (NCBI taxonomy): domain Eukaryota; kingdom Viridiplantae; phylum Streptophyta; class Pinopsida; order Cupressales; family Taxaceae; genus Taxus; species Taxus chinensis. The sequence continues at coordinate 700,397,513 of CM034151.1, forward strand.
CCCGGTAGCAATGACCATTGTCGCGCACCGAAACACCACCTCCTCTAGCGTTCACCTGGCCACCCAGATGTGCTCGGCGCAGTCGGTTCGGTGCCACGACCCACCGTTTGCAAAATATAGCGTTTGACAACCTTACACTGGCTCCAACTGCACTATTTCACGCGTTTGCAAATAGTAGGCACAACGAGAGCACCGAAATGAGAAGGAAAAAACTGAGAGAGGCTATTTTAGAGGGTCCCTACGCAGAGGTGTCGGATAGATAAGCTAGGCCTCTCTAGGTGCCACGGAGTCCGAGTAGTCACCTGTCGAAGTTGAACGATATTTTGGTCTCAGGGCTCTTAAGGGACTGCGCCTCGAACGAAGTAGCCCGGAAGCAACGACCCTTTCGCGCACCGAAACACCACCTCCTCTATCATTCACTTGGCCACTTGGACGTGCTCAGACATAGTCGGTTTGGTGCCATGACCCACCGTTTGCAAAATATAGCGTTTGACAACCTTACACTGGCTCCAACTGCACTATTTCACGCGTTTGCAAACAGTAGGACAACAAGAGCGCCGAAATGAGAAGGAAAAAACCGAGAGAGGCTATTGTAGAGGGTCCTATGCCAAGGTGTCAGATTAGACGAGGCCTCTCTAGGTGCCACGGAGTTTGAGTAGTCACCCGTTGGAAGTTGAATGATATTTTGGTCTCAGGGCTCTTAAGGGACTACGCCCGAACGAAGTAGCCCGGAAGCAACGACCCTTTCGTGCACTGAAACACCACCTCCTCTAGCATTCACCTGGCCACCCGGACATGTGCCGGTGCATAGTCCAGTTCGGTGCCATGACCCACCGTTTGCAAAATATAGCATTTGACAACCTTACACTGGCTCCAACTGCACTATTTCGGGCGTTTGCAAACAATAGGACAGCGAGAGCACCGAAATGAGAAGGAAAAAACTGAGAGAGACTATTTTAGAGGGTCCCTACACCTGAGGTGTCGGATCAGATGAGGCCTCTCTAGGTGCCACAGAGTTCGAGTAGTCACCCGTCAAAGTTGAACGATATTTTGGTCTCAAGGCTCTTAAGGGACTACGCCGAACGAAGTAGCCCGGAAGCAACGACCCTTTCACGCACCGAAACACCACCTCCTCTAGTGTTCACCTGGCCACCCAGACATGCCGGCACAGTCAGTTTGGTGCCACGACCCACCGTTTGCAAAATATAGCATTTGACAACCTTACACTTGGCTCCAACTGCACTATTTCGCGCGTTTGCAAACAATAGGACATCCGAGAGCACCGAAATGAGAAGGAAAAAACTGAAGAGAGGCTATTGTAGAGGGTCCCTACGCTGAGGTGTCAGATCAGATAAGAGGCCTCTCTAGGTGCCACGAAGTCTGAGTAGTCACCCGTCGAAGTTGAACGATATTTTGGTGTCAGGGCTCTTAAGGGACTACGCCTGAACGAAGTAGCCCGGAAGCAACGACCCTTTCGTGCACCGAAACACCACATCCTTTTACAGTGTTCACCTGGCCACCTAGACATGTTCGGCACATTCGGTTCATGGTGCCACGACCCACCGTTTGCAAAATATAGACATTTGACAACCAATACACTGGCTCTCAACTGCACTATTTCACGCGTTTGCAAATAGTAGGACAGCGAGAGCACCGAAATGAGAAGGAAAAACTGAGAGAGGATTATTGTAGAGGGTCCTATGCCAAGGTGTCAGATCAGATGAGGCCTCTCTAGGTGCCACGGAGTTTGAGTAGTCACCTGTCGAATTTGAACAATATTTTGGTCTCAGGGCTCTTAAGGGACTACGCCGAATGAAGTAGCCCGAAAGCAACGACCTTTCTGCGCACCGAAACACCACCTCCTCTAGCATTCACCTTGCCACCCAGACGTGCCGGTGCAGTCAGTTCAGTGCCACAGACCCACCGTTTACAAAATATAGCGTTTGACAACCTTACACTGGCTCCAACTGCACTATTTCACGCGTTTGCAAACAGTAGGACAGCGAGAGCACCGAAATGAGAAGGAAAAAAAAATGAGAGGATATTGTAGAGGGTCCCTACACCAAGGTGTCGGATCAGACGAGGCCTCTCTAGGTGCCACGGAGTCCGAGTAGTCACCCGTCAAAGTTGAACGATATTTTGGTCTCAGGGCTCTTAAGGGACTACGCCCAAACGAAGTAGCCCAGAAGCAACGACCTTTTCGTGCACCGAAACACCAGCCTTCTCTAGCGTTCACCTGGCCACCCGGACGTGCCGGCACATTTGGTTTGGTGCCACGACCCACCGTTTGCAAAATATAGTGTTTGACAACCTTACACTGGAATCCAACTGCCACTATTTCACGCATTTACAAACAGTAGGACAGCGAGAGCACCGAAATGAGAAGGAAAAAATTGAGAGAGGCTATTGTAGAGGGTCCCTACACCGAGGTGTCTAGATCAGACGAGGCATCTCTAGGTGCCACGGAGTCTGAGTAGTCACCCGTCGAAGTTGTAAAGATATTTTGGTCTCAAGGCTCTTAAGGGACTATGCCCGAACGAAGTAGCCGGAAGACAATGACCTTTCGCGCACCAAAACACTGCCTCCTCTACCATTCACCTAGCCACCTGGATGTGCCGGCGCAGTCTGGTTCGGTGCCACGACCCACCGTTTGCTAAAATATAGCGTTTGACAACCTTACACTGGCTCCAACTGCACTATTTCACGCGTTTGCAAACAGTAGGACAGCGAGAGCACCGAAATGAGAAGGAAAAAACCGAGAGAGGCTATTGTAGAGGGTCCCTACGCTGAGGTGCCGGATCAGATGAGGCCTCTCTAGGTGCCACAGAGTCTGAGTAGTCACCCGTTGAAGTTGAACGATATTTTGGTCTCAGGGCTCTTAAGGGACTGCGCCCAAACGAAGTAGCCTGGAAGCAACGACCTTTTCGCGCACCAAAACACCACCTCCTCTAGCATTCACCTAGCCACCCAGATGTGTCAGCACAGTCGGTTCGGTGCCACGACCCACCATTTGCAAAATATAGCATTTGACAACCTTACACTGGCTCCAACTCACTATTTCGCGCGTTTGCAAACAGTAGGACAGCGAGAGCACCAAAAATGAGAAAAGAAAAAATCAAGAGAGGCTATTGTAGAGGGTCCCTACGCCAAGGTGTCGGATAAGACGAGGCCTCTCTAGGTGCCACAGAGTCTGAGTAGTCACTGTCGAAGTTGAACGATATTTTGGTCTCAGGGCTCTTAAGGGACTGCGCCCGAACGAAGTAGCCCGGAAGCAACGATCCTTTCACGCACCGAAACACCACCTCCTCTAGCGTTCACCTGGCCACCCAGACGTGCCGGCACAGTTGGTTCAGTGCCATGACCCACTCATTTGCAAAATATAGCGTTTGACAACCTTACACTTGCTCCAACTGCACTATTTCGCGTGTTTGCAAACAGTAGCACAACGAGAGCACCGAAATGAGAAGGAAAAAACCTTAGAGAGGACTATTGTAGAGGGTCCCTACATTGAGGTGTCGGATAAGACAGAGGCCTCTCTAGGTGCCACGGAGTCTGAGTAGTCACCCTTCGAAGTTGAATGATATTTTGGTCTCAGGGCTCTTAAGGGACTACGGCCTGAACGAAGTAGCCCGGAAGCAACGACCATTTTCGCGCACCGAAACACCACCTCCTCTAGCATTCACCTGGCCACCCGGACGTGTCGGTGCAGTCAGTTCGGTGCCACTTGACCCACCATTTGCAAAATATAGCGTTTGACAACCTTACACTGGCTCCAACTGCACTATTTCACGCGTTTGCAAACAATTAGGACAGCGAGAGCACTGAAATGAGAAGGAAAAAACTGAGAGAGGCTATTGTAGAGGGTCCCTATGCCTGAGGTGTCAGATTAGATAGAGGCCTCTCTAGGTGCCACGGAGTCTGAGTAGTCACCCGTCGAAGTTGAACGATATTTTGGTCTCAGGGCTCTTAAGGGGACTACGCTAAACGAACGAAGTAGCACCTCCTCTAGTGGAAGTGCCAGCGTAGTCGACCGACCCACCATTTCGCATTTGCACCAATCAAAACATTTCTGCATTTGCAAACTAAGGCAGCGAGAGCTCTAGCTTTTGTTCACCTGGTTGTCAGCTGTCCTAGGTGCCACGGAGTGTAGACACCGGTGCATTTTGGTTCTTAAGGGACTACACCCATGAGTAGCCACCGACCTTTTGCACCAAAAAAAATATATGTGCCCACATAGTTGGTTTGATGAACCTTACATTTGACAACCAATCACTGGCTCCAACTGCACTATTTCGCGCGTTTGCAAACAATAGGACAACGAGAGCACCAAAATGAGAAGGAAAAAACTGAGAGAGGATATTGTAGAGGGTCCCTACGCTGAGGTTTTAGATCAGAAGAAGCCTCTCTAGGTGCCACGGAGTCTCGAGTAGTTCACCCGTCGAAGTTGAACGATATTTTGGTCTCAGGGCTCTTAAGGGACTGCACCCGAACGAAGTAGCTTTGAAGCAACGACCTTTTCACGCACACAGAAACACCACCTCCTCTAGTGTTCACCTAGCCACCCAGACATGTTGGCGCAGTCATTTCGGTGCCACAACCCACCGTTTGCAAAATATAGCGTTTGACAACCTTACACTGGCTCCAACTGCACTATTTCGTGCGTTTGCAAACAGTAGGACAACGAGAGCACCAAAATGAGAGGGAAAAAACTGAGAGAGGCTATTGTAGAGGGTCCTACACCAAGGTGTCGGATCAGACGAAGCCTCTCTAGGTGCCACGGAGTCCGAGTAGTCACCCGTCGAAGTTGAACGATATTTTGGTCTCAGGGCTCTTAAGGGACTACGCCCGAACGAAGTAGCCCAGAAGCAATGACCTTTTCGCGCACCAAAACACCACCTTCTCTAGTGTTCAACCTGGCTACCTAGACGTGCCAGCGTAGTCAGTTCGGTGCCACGACCCAACCGTTTACAAAATATAGCATTTGAGAATCAATACACTTGCTCCAATTGCACTATTTCACGTTCGTTTGCAAACAATAGGGCAGCGAGAGCACCGAAATGATAAGGAAACAAATTGAGAGAGGATTTTATATAGGGTCCCTACACCGAGGTGTCCAGATTAGACGAGGCTATCTCTAGTTGCCACGGAGTCCAAGTAGTCACCAGTTGAAGTTCAACAGATATTTTGGTCTCATGGCTCTTAAGGGACTAGCGCCCTAACAAAGTAGCCTGAAAGAAACTACCCTTGTTGCACACCAAAACACCACCTCCTCTAGCATGCTCACCTAGCCACCTAGATGTGCCAGTGCAGTCTGGTTTGGTGTCACGACCCATCGTTTGCAGAATATAGCATTTGAAAACCAATTACACTAGATCCAACTTGCACTATTTCACACGTTTACAAACAATAAGGCAACGAGAGCACCGAAATGAAAAGGAAAAAACAATGAGAGAGGATTTTTTACAGGGTCCCTACGCTGAGTTTTTGGGTCAGACAAGACATCTCTAGGTGCCATGAAGTCCGAGTAGTCACCTGTTGAAGTTCAACGATATTTTGGTTTCTGGGCTCTTAAGGGACTAATCCCAAACGATGTAGCTCCAGAAGAAATGACCCTTGTCGTGCACCAAAAAACCACCTCCTCTCAGTATTCAATTGACCACCATAGACATGTTTCAGACGCAGTCAGTTCAGTGTCACGACCCACCGTTTGTAAAATATAGCGTTTGACAAACAATACACTTGCTCCAATTGCACTATTTCACCCATGTTTGCAAACAATAAGGCAGTGAGAGCACCAAAATGTGAAGGAAAAAATTGAGATAGGCTTTTTTAGAGAGTCTCTACACTGAAGTTTTAGATCAAATGAGGCCATTTTTAGATGCCATGGAGTCTGAGTAGTCACTTGTCGAAGTTGAACGATATTTTGGTCTCAAGGTTCTTAAGGGACTACGCGCCGAACGAAGTAGCCCAGAAGCAATGAACCTTGTCATGCATCGAAAGACCACCTCCTCTACCATTAACCTAGCCACCTAGACGTGTCGGCACAAGTCGGTTCGGTTCCATGACCCACCATTTGTAAAATATAATGTTTGACAACCAATCACACTGGCTCCAACTGTACTATTTCACGCATTTACAAAGAAGTAGGGCAGCGAGAGCATCAAAATGAGAAGAAAAAAATCAAGAGAAGATTTTTTAGAAGGACTCTACGCTGAGGTGCTGAAAATAAGACAAGTTGCCTCTCTAGGTGCCACAGAGTCCGAGTAGTCACTCGTCGAAGTTGAATGATATTTTGGTGTCAGGGCTCTTAAGGTACTACGCCCGAAGGATGTAAACCGAAAGCAATGATCCTTGTCACACACTGAAACACCACCTCCTCTAGCGTTTACCTAGCCACCCAAACGTGCCAGCGTAGTTAGTTCAGCTGCCACGACCCATTGTTTCTAAAATATAGCGTTTGACAACCAATTACTCTGGCTCAAACTACACTATTTCATGTGTTTACAAATAGTAAGGACAGTGAGAGCACCGAAATGAGAAAGAAAAAATTGAGTGAGGACTTTTGTACAGGGGTCCCTACACCAAGCTAGTCAGATAAGATGAGGCCATCTCTAGGTGCCACGGAGTCCGCGTTGTCAACTCATCAAAGTTAAATGATATTTTGGTCTCAGGGCTCTTAAGGGAGTACGCCCAAACGAAGTAGCCAGGAAACAACGACCTTTTTGTGCACCGAAACACCACCTCCTCTAGCATTCACCTGTCCACTCTAGACGTGCTGGTACATAGTCGGTTTGGTACCGCAAGCCACCGTTTGCAAAATATAGCATTCGACAACCAATACACTTGTTCCAACTGCACTATTTTACGCGTGTTTGCAAACAATACGGACAGCTAGAGCACCGAAATGAGAATGAAAAGACTGAGAGAGGCTTTTGTAGAGGCTCTTTACATTGAGGTTTTGGATTAGATGAGGCCATCTGTTAGGTGCCATGGAGTCTGAGTAGTCACCTGTCAAAGTTGAACGATATTTTGGTCTTAGGGCTCTTAAGGGGCAACGCCTGAACGAAGTAGCTCTGAAGCAACGACCCTTTTGTCGCGCACCAAAACACCACGTCCTCTTGCATTCCCCTGGCCACCAAGATGTGCTGGACACAGTCGGTTTGGTGCCACGATCAATCGTTTCAAAAATATAGCATTTGACAACCAATACACTGGCTCCAATTGCACTATTTCACGCGTTTGTAAACAATAGGGCAATGAGAGCACCAAAATGACAAAGAAAAAAATTGAGAGAGGTCTTTTTTAGAAGCTCCTCTACACTGAGGTGTCAAATAAGACGAGGCCATCTCTAGGTGTCATAGAGTCTGAGTACTCACTAGTCAAAGTTGAACGATATTTTGGTCTCAGGGCTCTTAAGGGACTACGCCCAAACGAAGTAGACTGTAAGTAACAACCTTGTTGTCACGCACCAAAACACCACCTCCTCTAGTGCATTCACCTAGCCATCCTAGATGTGCTGGCGTCATTCAGTTTGGTGCCAGGGACCGACTGTTTCAAAAATATAGCGTTTGACAACCTTACATCACTGTCTCCAACTGCACTATTTCGCGTGTTTGTACGACATAGTAGGGCAGGGAGAGCACTGAAATGATAAGGAAAAAATCGAGAGAGGATTATTTTATAGGCTCCTTACACCGAGGTTTCAGATCAGACGAGGCCATCTCTAGGTGCCATGAAGTCTGAGTAGTCACTCCGTCAAAGTTGAACGATATTTTGGTCTCAGGGCTCTTAAGGGACTACGCCCGAACGAAGTAGCTCGGAAGCAACGACCTTTTCGCGCATCGAAACACCACCTCCTCTAGCATTCACCTGGCCACTCGGATGTGCCCGCGTAGTCAGTTTGGTGCCATGAGCCACCATTTGTAAAGTATTGCATTTGACAACCAATCACTGGCTCCAACTGCACTACTTCACGTGTTTGCAAACAATATGGCAGCGAGAGCACCGAAATGAGAAGGAAAAAACCGAGAGAGGATTTTTTAGAGGCTCCATATGCCAAGGTGTTGGATCAGATGAATCCGTCTCTAGGTGCGACAGAGTCTGAGTAGTCACCTGTCGAAGTTGAACGATATTTTGGTCTTAGAGATTCTTAAGGGGCTATGCCCGAACGAAATAGCCCAGAAGCAACGACCATTGTCACACACCTAAACGCCGCCTTGTTTAACATGTTCACCTGGCCACCCTAGACATGCTGGTGCATAGTTGGTTTGGTTCCATGACCCACCGTTTGACAAATTTAGCTTTTGACAACCAATACATTGGCTACAACTACACTATTTCACGTATTTGCAAACAATAAGGCAGCAATAACACCGAAATGAGAAGGAAAAAACTGAGAGATGATATTGTAGAGGGTCCATATGCCTAGGTGCCAGATCAAATGAGGCCATCTCTAGTTGCCATGGAGTCCGAATAGTTACCCGTTGAAGTTGAAGGATATTTTGGTTTCGGGGCTCTTAAGGGACTTTACACCCGAACGAAGTAGCCTGGAAGCAAAAATCCCTTGTCACGCACCAGAAACACTATCTGCTCTAGCGTTCACCTAGCCACCCATACATGTTGGCACAGTTCGGTTCAGTTGCCATGACTTACTGTTTGTAAAATATAGCATTTGACAACCAATATACTATCTCTAACTATATTTCTTTCGCGGCGTTTACAAATAATAGGGCATCAAGAGCATCAAAATGAGAAGGAAAAACATCGAGAGAGGATTTTTTTAAATGGTCCATACACCTGAGGTGCCAGATAAGACAAGGCCATCTCTAGGTGCCACAGAGTTTGAGTAGTCACCCATCGAAGTTAAACACCATTTTGGTCTCAGGGCTCTTAAGTGACTACACCTGAACGAAGTAGCCTGGAAGCAATGACCTTGTCACACACTGAAACACCACTTATTCTAGTGTTCACCTAGCCACTCGTACGTGTCAGCGCATTTGGTTTGGTGCCATGACCTACCATTTGTAAAATATAGCATTTTACAATCAATACACTGATTTCAGCTACACTATTTTACACGTGTTTGCAAACAAGTAGGGCAATGAGAGCACTGAAAATGAGATAAGAAAAAATCGAGAGATAATTTTGTAGAGGGTCCCTATGTTAAGGGTTTCCAGATCAGACAAGAAATATTTAGGTGCCACGGAGTCTGAGTAGTCATCCATTCAAGTTGAACAATATTTTGGTCTTATGGCTTTTAAGGGACTACGCCCTAATAAAGTAGCCAGGAAGCAACAACCCTTGTCACACATCAAAACACCACCTCCTCTAGCATTCACCTTAGCTACCCAAATGTGCCGGTGTATTCGGTTCAGTGCCACGACCCACCGTTTGTAAAATATAGCATTTGACAACCAATACACTGGATCCAACTGCACTATTTCATGCATTTACAAACAATAGGGTAGCGAGAGCACCAAAATAAGAAGGAAAAAAACTGAGAGAGGATTTTGTACAAGCTCCCTACACCGAGGTGTTAGGATCAAACGAGGCCATCTCTAGGTGCCACGAAGTCTGAGTAGTCACCCATTGAAGTTGAACGATATTTTGGTCTAAGGGCTCTTAAGGGACTACTCTCAAACGAAGTAGCTCAGACGCAACGACCCTTATCGTGCACCAAAACACCACCTCCTCTAGCGTTCACCTAGCCACGTCGAATGTGTTGGCATGTAGTTGGTTCAGTGCCATGACCAACTGTTTACAAAAAATAGCGTTTGACAACCAATACACTAGCTCAAACTGCACTATTTCATGCATTTGCAAACAATAAGGGCAGCGGAGAGTACCGAAATAAGAAGGAAAAAATCTGAGAGAGGCTTTTATAGAGGGTCCCTACACTGAGGGTGGTGGATATCAGACAAGGCCATCTCTAGGTTGCCACGGAGTCCGAGTAGTCACCCATCGAAGTTGAACAATATTTTGGTGTCAGGGGCTCTTAAGGGACTACACCCAAATGACGTAGCCCAGAAGCAACGACCGTTGTTGTGCACCGAAGACACCACCTCCTCTCAGTGTTCACCTTACCACCTAGACATGCCAGAGTTCAGCTCGGTTTTGTGCCGCAACCCATCGTTCACAAAATATAGCATTTGACAACCAATACACTGGCTCCAACTGCACTATTTCACGTGCATTTGCAAACAATAAGGCAGCGAGGGCAACCGAAATGAGAAGGAAAAAATTGAGATAGTTTTTTGTAGAGGCTCACTACACTGAAGGTGTCAGATTAGATAAGGGCGTCTTTAGATGCCACGGAGTCCGAGTAGTCACCCGTTGAAGTTGAATCATATTTTTGTCTCAGGGCTCTATAAGGGACTACACTCGAACAAAGTAGCCTGGAAGCAACGACCCTTGTCACACATCAAAACACTACCTCCTATAGCATTCACCTGGTCACCCATACATGCCAGTGTAGTCAGTTCAGTGCCACGACCCCCCTTTTCACAAAATATAGTGTTTGACAACCAATACACTGGCTGCAACTACACTATTTCGCGCATTTGAAAACAATAGGGCAACGAGAGCACCAAAATGAGATGAAAAAAACTCGAGAGCGTATTTTTTAGAAGATCTCTACACCAAGGTGCCAGATAAGATGAAGGCGTCACTAGGTGCCACAGAGTCTGAGTAGTCACTCGTCAAAGTTGAACGATATTTTGGTCTTAGGGCTCTTTAGGGACTACGCCTCGAACGAAGTAGCTCGAAAGCAGTGACCCTTGTTGCGCACCGAAACACCACCTCCTCTGGTGTTCACCTGGGCACCCAGACATGCCGGCATGCAATCAGTTTTGGTGCCACGACCCACCATTTGACAAAGATATAGCATTTGACAAACAATACATCTAGCTCCGACTGCACTGTTTCGTGCGTTTGCAAACAATCAGGGACAGCGAGAGCACCGAAATGAGAAGGAAAAAACTAAGAGAGAATTTTTTAGAGGGTATCTATGCTGAGGTGCCATATTAGATAAAGCCATATTTAGATGCCACGGATTCTGAGTAGTCACCTATCAAAGTTAAATGATATTTTCTAGTCTTAGGGCTCTCAAGGGACTACGCCCGAATGAAGTAGCCGGGAAGCAAAGTCCCTTGTCGTGCACCGAAACACCACCTCCTCTAGTGTTGACCTAGCCACCCAGACGTGTTGGCATAGTCGGTTCATTGCCACGACCCACTATTTACAAAATATGGCATTTGACAACCTTACACTGGCTCCAACTGCACTATTTCGTGCGTTTGCAAACAGTACGACAGCGAGAGCACCGAAATGAGAAGGGAAAAACTGAGAGAGGCTATTGTAGAGGGTCCTATGCCGAGGTGCCAGATAAGACGAGGCCTCTCTAGGTGCCATGGAGTCCAAATAGTCATCCATCGAAGTTGAACGATATTTTTGTCTCAGGGCTCTTAAGGGACTACGCTCGAATGAAGTAGCCCGAAAGCAACGACACTTTCCCGCACCGAAACACCGCCTCCTCTAGTTTTCACCTGGCCACCTAGACGTGCCGGCGTAATCGGTTCGGTGCCACGACCCAATGTTTGTAAAATATAGCGTTTGACAACCTTACACTGGCTCCAACTGCACTATTTTGCGCGTTTGCAAACAGTAGGACAGCGAGAGCACCGAAATGAGAAGGAAAAAACTGAGAGAGGCTATTGTAGAGGATCCCTACGCCGAGGTGTCGGATCAGACGAGGCCTCTCTAATGCCGCGGAGTCCGAGTAGTCACCCGTCGAAGTTGAACGATATTTTGGTCTCAGGGCTCTTAAGGGACTGCGTCCGAACGAAGTAGCCCGGAAGCAACGACCGTTTCGCGCACCAAAACACCACCTCCTCTAGCGTTCACCTATCCACCTGGATGTGTCGGCGCAGTCCGTTCGGTGCCATGACCCACCGTTTGCAAAATATAGCATTTGACAACCTTACACTTGCTCCAACTCCACTATTTCGCGCGTTTGCAAACAGTAGGACATCGAGAGCAACAAAATGAGAAGGACAAAACCGAGAAAGGCTATTGTAGAGAGTCCCTACGCTGAGGTGTCAGATAAGAAGAGGCCTCTCTAGGTGCCACATAGTCTGAGTAGTCACCCATCGAAGTTGAACGATATTTTGGTGTCAGGGCTCTTAAGGGACTACGCCCGAACGAAGTAGCCCGGAAGCAACGACCATTTCGCGCACAGAAACACCACATCCTCTAGCGTTCACCTGGTCACCCGGACGTGTCGGCACATTCCGTTCGGTGCCACGACCCACCGTTTGCAAAAATATAGCGTTTGACAACCTTACACTGGCTCCAACTACACTATTTCACGCGTTTGCAAATAGTAGGACAACAAGAGAACCGAAATGAGAAGGACAAAACTGAGAGACGATATTGTAGAGGGTCCCTACGCCTAGGTTTTGGATTAGACGAGGCCTCTCTAGGTGCCATGGAGTCTGAGTAGTCACCTGTGGAAGTTGAACAATATTTTGGTCTCAGGGCTCTAAAGGGACTGCGCCCGAACGAAGTAGCCTGGAAGCAACGACCGTTTCGCGCACCAAAACATTGCCTCCTCTAGCATTCACCTAGCCACCTGGATGTTTCGGTGCAGTCCGTTCGGTGCCATGACCGACCGTTTGTAAAATATATCATTTGATAACCTTACATTGGCTCTAACTGTACTATTTCACGCGTTTGCAAACAGTAGGATAGCGAGAGGACCGAAATAAGAAGGAAGAAACTGCGAGAGGCTATTGTAGAGGGTCCCTACGCCAAGGTTTTGGATCAGACAAGGCCTCTCTAGGTGCCACGGAGTTGAGTAGTCACCCGTAGAAGTTGAACGATATTTTGGTCTCAGGGCTCTTAAGGGCCTCCGCCCGAACGAAGTAGCCCGGAAGAAACGACCATTTCACACACTGAAACACCACCTCCTCTAGCATTCACCTTGCCACCTAGACATGTCGACGCAGTCCGTTCGGTGCCACGACCCACCGTTTGCAAAATATAGCGTTTGACAACCTTACACTGGCTCCAACTACACTATTTCAGGCGTTTGCAAACAGTAGGACAACGAGAGCACCGAAATGAGAAGGAAAAAACCGAGAGAGGCTATTGTAGAGGGTCCCTTTACCAAGGTGTCAGATTAGACGAGGACTCTCTAGGTACCACGTAGTTTGAGTAGTCACAGTCGAAGTTGAAGGATATTTTGGTCTCAAGGCTCTTAAGGGACTGCGCCCGAACGAAGTAGCCCGGAAGCAACGACCATTTCACGCACCGAAACACCACCTCCTCTAGTGTTCACCTAGCCACCCGGACATGTCGGCGTAGTCCATTCAGTGCCACGACCCACCGTTTGCAAAATATAGCGTTTGACAACCTTACACTGGCTCCAACTGCACTATTTTACGCGTTTGCAAAAAGTAGGACAACGAGAGTACTGAAATGAGAAGGAAAAAACTAAGAGAGGCTATTGTAGAGGGTCCCTACGCAAAGGTATCAGATCAGACGAAGCCTCTCTAGGTGCCATGGAGTCTGAGTAGTCACCCGTCGAAGTTGAAGGATATTTTGGTCTCAGGGCTCTTAAGGGACCGCACCCGAACGAAGTAGCCCGAAAGCAACGACCGTTTCGCACACCGAAACGCCGCCTCCTCTAGCGTTCACCTGACCACCCGGACGTGTTGGCGTAGTCCGTTCGGTGCCATGACCCACCATTTACAAAATATAGCGTTTGACAACCTTACACTGGCTCCAACTGTACTATTTCGTGCGTTTGCAAACAATAGGACATTGAGAGAACCGAAATGAGAAGGACAAAACTGAGAGAGGATATTGTAGAGGGTCCCTGCGAATAGGTGTTGGATTAGATGAGGCCTCTCTAGGTGCCACGGAGTCCTAGTAGTCACTTGTTGAGGTTGAACGATATTTTGGTCTCAGGGCTCTTAAGGGACTGCGCCCGAACGAAGTACCCGGGAAGCAACGACCATTTCGCGCACAAAAACATTGCCTCCTCTAGCGTTCACCTGGCCACCTGGACATGTCGGCGCAGTCTGTTTGGTGCCATGACCCACCGTTTGAAAAATACATCGTTTGAAAACTTTACACTGGCTCCAACTGCACTATTTCACGCGTTTGCAAACAGTAGGACAACGAGAGCACCGAAATGAGAAGGAAAAAACTGAGAGAGGCTATTGTAGAGGGTCCCTACGCCTAGGTGTCGGATTAGACGAGGCCTCTCTAGGTGCCATGGAGTCGAGTAGTCACCCTGTCGAAGTTAACGATATTTTGGTCTCAGGGCTCTTAAGGGACTGCGCCCGAACGAAGTAGCCCGGAAGCAACGACCGTTTCGCGCACCAAACACCATGCCTCCTCTAGCGTTCACCTCGCCACCCGGACGTGTCGGTGCAGTCCGTTCGGTGCCATGACCCACCGTTTGCAAAATATATCGTTTGACAACCTTACACTGGCTCCAACTGCACTATTTCACGCGTTTGCAAACAGTAGGACAGCGAGAGAAACCGAAATGAGAAGGAAAAAACTCGAGAGAGGACTATGTAGAGGGTCCCTACGCCAAGGTTTTCGGATCAGACGAGGCCTCTCTAGGTGCCACGGAGTCGAGTAGTCACCCGTCAAAGTTGAACGATATTTTGGTCTCAGGGCTCTTAAGGGACTGCGCCCGAACGAAGTAGCCCGGAAGAAACGACCATTTCACACACTGAAACACCACCTCCTCTAGCATTCACCTTGCCACCTAGACATGTCGACGCAGTCCGTCGGTGCCACGACCCACCGTTTGCAAAATATAGCGTTTGACAACCTTACACTGGCTCCAACTACACTATTTCAGGCGTTTGCAAACAGTAGGACAACGAGAGCACCGAAATGAGAAGGAAAAAAACCGAGAGAGGCTATTGTAGAGGGTCCCTTTACCAAGGTGTCAGATTAGACGAGGACTCTCTAGGTACCACGTAGTTTGAGTAGTCACAGTCGAAGTTGAAGGATATTTTGGTCTCAAGGCTCTTAAGGGACTGCGCCCGAACGAAGTAGCCCGGAAGCAACGACCATTTCACGCACCGAAACACCACCTCCTCTAGTGTTCACCTAGCCACCCGGACATGTCGGCGTAGTCCATTCAGTGCCACGACCCACCGTTTGCAAAATATAGCGTTTGACAACCTTACACTGGCTCCAACTGCACTATTTTACGCGTTTGCAAAAGTAGGACAACGAGAGTACTGAAATGAGAAGGAAAAAAACTAAGAGAGGCTATTGTAGAGGGTCCCTACGCAAAGGTATCAGATCAGACGAAGCCTCTCTAGGTGCCATGGAGTCTGAGTAGTCACCCGTCGAAGTGTGAAGGATATTTTGGTCTCAGGGCTCTTAAGGGACCGCACCCGAACGAAGTAGCCCGAAAAGCAACGACCGTTTTCGCACACCGAAACGCCGCCTCCTCTAGCGTTCACCTGACCACCCGGACGTGTTGCGTAGTCCGTTCGGTGCCATGACCCACCATTTACAAATATAGCGTTTGACAACCCTTACACTGGCTCCAACTGTACTATTTCGTGCGTTTGCAAACAATAGGACATTGAGAGAACCGAAATGAGAAGGACAAAACTGAGAGAGGATATTGTAGAGGGGTCCCTGCGAATAGGTGTTGGATTAGATGAGGCCTCTCTAGGTGCCACATAGTCTGAGTAGTCACCATCGAAGTTGAACGATATTTTGGTGTCAGGGCTCTTAAGGGACTACGCCGAACGAAAGTAGCCCGGAAAGCAACGACCATTTCGCGCACAGAAACAACACTATCTCTAGCGTTCACCTGGTCACCCGGACGGTGTCGGCACATTCCGTTCGTTTGGCCACGACCCACCGTGTTTGCAAAATATAGCGTTTGACAAACCTTACACTGGCTCCAACTAACTATTCACGCGTTTGCAAATAGTAGGACAACAGAGAACCGAAATGAGAAGGACAAAACTGAGAGACGCTATTGTAGAGTGTCCCTATCGCATAGGTTTTGGATTAGACGAGGCCTCTCTAGGTGCCATGGAGTCTGAGTAGTCACCTGTGGAAGTTGAACAATATTTTGGTCTCAGGGCTCTAAAGGGACTGCGCCCCGAACGAAGTAGCCTGGAAGCAACGACGTTTCGCGCACCAAACATTGCCTCCTCTAGCGTTCACCTCGCCACCAGGACATGTTGGAACAGTCCGTTGGTTGCCAGGACCCCACCGTTTGCAAAATATAGTGTTTGACAACCTTACACTGGCTCCAACTGCACTATTTCACGCGTTTACAAACAGTAGGACAGCGAGGAGAAACGAAATGAGAAGGAAAAAATCGAGAGAGGATATTGTAGAGGGTCCCCTATCCTAGGTTTTTGGATTAGATGAGGCCTCTCTAGGTGCCACGGTGTTCGAGTAGTCACCCGTCAAGTTGAAGGATATTTTGATCTCAGGGCTCTTAAGGGACTGCGCCCGAACGAAGTAGCCCGGATAGCAACGACCATTTTCCGCACCTGAAACACCACCTCCTCTAGGGTTCACCTGGCCACACGATGTTTCGGTGTAGTACGTTGGTGCCACTACCCACCGTTTGCAAAATATAGCATTTGACAACCTACCACTGGCTCCACTCACTATTTCACGCGTTTGTAAACAGTATGAACAGCGAGAGCACCGAAATGAGAAGGAAAAAACCGAGAGAGGCTATTGTAGAGGGTCCCTACCCAAGGTGTCAGGATAGACGAGGCCTCTCTAGGTACCACGTAGTCTGAGTAGTCACTCAGTCGAAGTTGAAGGATATTTTGGTCTCAAGGGCTCTTAAGGGACTGCGCCCGAAACGAAGTAGCCCGGAAGCAACGACCATTTCACGCACCGAAAACACCACCTCTCTAGTGTTCACCTAGCCACCGGACATGTCAGGCGTCAGTCCATCAGTGCCACGACCCACCGTTTGCAAAAATATAGCGTTTGACAACCTTACACTGGCTCCAACTGCACTATTTTACGCGTTTTGCAAACAGTAGGACAACGAGAGTACTGAAAATGAGAAGGAAAAAACTAGAGAAGGATATTGTAGAGGGTCCCTACGCCTAAGGTATCAGATTAAACGAAGCCTCTCTAGGTGCCACTGGAGTCTGAGTAGTCACCCTGTCGAAGTTGAACGATATTTTGGTCTCAGGGCTCTTAAGGGACTAGCGCCCGAAACGAAGTAGGCCCGGAAGTAACGACCGTATTCCACGCAACCAAAAACAGCGCTCCCTATCCTCTAGCGTTCACCTGGCCACCTGAATGTGTCGACGCAGTACGTTCGGCTGCAATGACCCAGCCGTTTGCAAAATATATTGTTTGATAACCTACAACTGGCTCCAAACTGCACTATTCATTCGCCGTTGCAAAACAGTAGGACAAGCGAGTAGCACCGAAATGAGAAGGAAAGAACCGAGAGAGGCCTATTGTAGAGGGTCACTTCGCCAAGGTGTCGTCCCGGAATCAGACGAGGCCATCTCTAGGTACCACAGAGTTTGAGTAGTCACCCGTCGAAGTTGAGACGATATATTTAGGTCTCAGGGCTCTTAAGGGAACTGCGCCCAAAACCGAAGTAGCCCGGAAGCAGACGAACCATGTTCAACGCACCAAAAACACCACCTTCCTCTATGCAATTTCCAACCTGGCCACCACAGATGTGTCAGCACAGTCTGTTTGTGCCATGACCCACCGTTTGAAAAATACATCGTTGAAAACTTACACTGGCTCCAACTGCACTATTTCACGCGTTTGCAAACAGTAGGACAACGAGAGCACCGAAATGAGAAGAAAAAACTGAGAGAGGCTATTGTAGAGGGTCCCTCTGCCAGGTGTCGGATTAGAAGAGGCCTCTCTAGGTGCCACGGAGTCTGAGTAGTCACCTGTTGAAGTTGAACGATATTTTGGTCTCAGGGCTCTTAAGGGACTGCCGCCCGAACGAAGTACCCCGGACGCAACGATCTTTCGCGCACGAAACACCACCTCCTCTAGCGTTCACCTCGCCACCAGACATGTCTGGAAACAGTCCGTTTGTGCCAGGACCCACCGTTTGCAAAATATAGTGTTGACAACCTTACACGCTCCAACTGCACTATTTCACGCGTTTACAACAGTAGGACAGCGAGAGAAACGAAATGAGAAGGAAAAATCGAGGAGAGGATATTGTAGAGGGTCCCTACTCTAAGGTGTCGGATCAGAAGAGGCCTCTCTAGGTGCCACGGAGTCGAGTAGTCACCCGTCGAAGTTGACGAATATTTTGGTCTCAGGGCTCTTAAGGGACTGCGCCCGAACGAAGTAGCCCGGAAGCAACGACCGTTTCGCGCACCGAAACACACCTCCTCTAGCTGTTCACCTGGCCACCCGGACTGTGTCGGACGCAGTCCGTTCGGTGCCACGACCCACCGTTTGCAAAATATAGCGTTTGACAACCTTACACTGACTCCAACTGCACTATTTCACGCGTTTGCAAACAGTAGGACAGCGAGAGAACTAAATGAGAAGGAAAAAACCGAGAGAGGATATTGTAGAGGGTCCCTACGCCTAGGTGTCGGATTAGACGAGGCCTCTCTAGGTGCCACGGAGTCTGAGTAGTCACCGTCGAAGTTGAACGATATTTTGGTCTCAGGGCTCTTAAGGGACTGCGCCCGAACGAAGTAGCCGGAAGCAACGACCATTTCACGCACCAAAACACCACCTCCTCTAGTGTTCACCTGGCCACCCGGACGTGTCAGCGGCAGTCCAATAAGTGCCACGACCAACCGTTTGAAAAAATATAGAGTTGACAACCTTACACTGGCTCCAACTGCACTATTTCACGCGTTTGCAAACAGTAGGACAGCGAGAGAACCGAAATGAGAAGGAAAAAACCGAGAGAGGCTATTGTAGAGGGTCCCTACGCCAAGGTTTCGGATGAGACGAGGCCTCTCTAGGTGCCACGGAGTCTGAGTAGTCACCTGTCGAAGTTGAACGATATTTTGGTCTCAGGGCTCTTAAGGGACTGCGCCCGAACGAAGTAGCCGGAAGCAACGACCATTTCACGCACCAAAACACCACCTCCTCTAGTGTTCACCTGGCCACCTGAATGTGTCGACGCAGTACGTTCGGTGCAATGACCCACCGTTTGCAAAATATAGCGTTTGACATCCTTACACTGGGTCCAACTGCACTATTTCACGCGTTTGCAAACAGTAGGACAGCGAGAGAACCGAAATGAGAAGGAAAAACTGAGAGAGTCTATTCGTATAGGGTCCCTACGCTAAGGTGTCGGATTAGACGAGGCCTCTCTAGGTGCCACGGAGTCCGAGTAGTCACCCGTCGAAGTTGAATGATATTTTGGTCTCAGGGCTCTTAAGGGACTGCGCCCCGAACGAAGTAGCCTGGAAGAATGACCATTTTGCGCACGAACACCACCTCTCCTAGCATTCACCTGGCCACCCGGACGTGTCGGCGCAGTAGTTCGATCGCCATGACCCACCGTTTGCAAATATAACATTTGAAAACCTTACATTGGCTCTAACTGCACTATTTCACGCGTTTGTAAACAGTAGGACAGCGAGGAGAGCACCGAAATGAGAAAGAAAAAACTGAGAGAGGCTATTGTAGAGGGTCCCTTCGCCAAGGTGTCAGATCAGATGAAGCCTCTCTAGGTACCATGGAGTTTGAGTAGTCACCCGTCGAAGTTGAACGATATTTTGGTCTCAGGGCTCTTAAGGGACTGCGCCCCAAACGAAGTAGCCGGAAGCAAAGACCATTTCGCGCACCAAAACACCACCTCCTCTAGTGTTCACCTGGCCACCCAGACGTGTCTCTGGATTCCGTTCGGTGCCATCACCCACATTTGCAAAATATAGCGTTTGACAACCTTACACTGGCTCCAACTGCACTATTTCACGCGTTTGCAAACAGTAGGACAGCGAGAGCACCAAAATGAGAAGGAAAAAAACCGAGAGAGGCTATTGTAGAGGGTCCCTATTCTGAGGTTTCGGATGAGACGAGGCCTCTCTAGGTGCCACGGAGTCCGAGTAGTCACCCGTCGAAGTGAACGATATTTTGGTCTCAGGGCTCTTAAGGGACTGCGCCCGAACGAAGTAGCCGGAAGCAACGACCATTTCACGCACCAAAACACCACCTCCTCTAGTGTTCACCTGGCCACCTGAATGTGTCGACGCAGTAGTACGTTCGGTGCAATGACCCACCGTTTGCAAAATATATTGTTTGATAACCTTACACTGGCTCCAACTGCACTATTCACGCGTTTGCAAACAGTAGGACAGCGAGAGAACCGAAATGAGAAGGAAAGAACCGAGAGAGGCTATTGTAGAGGGTCCCTACGCCAAGGTTTCGGATGAGACGAGGCCTCTCTAGGTGCCACGGAGTCTGAGTAGTCACCTGTCGAAGTTGAACGATATTTTGGTCTCAGGGCTCTTAAGGGACGCGCCCAAAACGAAGTAGCCCGGGAAAGCAACGACCATTTCACGCACCAAAACACCACCTCCTCTAGCATTCACCTGGCCACCCGGACATGTCGACGCAGTCCGTTCGGTGCCACGACCCACCGTTTGAAAAATATAGCGTTTGACAACCTTACACTCGGCTCCAAATTGCCCAAATATTTTTACGAGTTAAAAAAACGGAGAAAACGAGAGAACTAAGAACGTTGAAGAAGGAATTCTAAAAAAAAATAAGAGCCTGAAGGGATGGTAAGGAGTTGCCCGACGCGGGCGTCCCAACGCTAGGATAGGCAGATTTTACACGAGGCCTCTCTAGGTTGCCACGGAGTCTAAGTAGTCACCTGTCGAAGTTGAACGATATTTTGGTCTCAGGGCTCTTAAGGGACTGCCGACCAAGAAGAGCAAGGCGGAAGGAAGGGAAAGCGGTCCACGATCACCAAAACATTGGATCATCTAGCGTAACCTGGCCACCTGAATGTGTCGACGCAGTAGTACGTTCGGTGCAATGACCACCGTTTGCAAAATATAGCGTTTGATAACCTTACACTGGCTCCAACTGCACTATTTCACGCGTTTGCAAACAGTAGGACAGCGAGAGCACCGAAATGAGAAGGAAAGAACCGAGAGAGGCTATTGTAGAGGGTCACTTCGCCAAGGTGTCGGATCAGACGAGGCATCTCTAGGTACCACAGAGTTTGAGTAGTCACCCGTCGAAGTTGAACGATATTTTGGTCTCAGGGCTCTTAAGGGACTGCGCCCAAACGAAGTAGCCCGGAAGCAACGACCATTTCACGCACCAAAACACCACCTCCTCTAGCATTCACCTGGCCACCCAGATGTGTCAGCACAGTCCGTTCGGTGCCAGGAACCACCGTTTGCAAAATATAGCGTTTGACAACCTTACACTGGCTCCAACTCTACTATTTCGCGCGTTTGCAAACAGTAGGACAGCGAGAGCACCAAAATGAAAAAGAAAAAACCGAGAGAGGCTATTGTAGAGGGTCCCT
Source organism: Taxus chinensis (assembly GCA_019776745.2). NCBI lineage: Eukaryota > Viridiplantae > Streptophyta > Pinopsida > Cupressales > Taxaceae > Taxus > Taxus chinensis. The sequence goes on from CM034151.1 coordinate 700,419,030, forward strand.
ACGCCAAGGTGTCGGATCACACGAGGCCTCTCTAGGTGCCACAGAGTCTGAGTAGTCACATGTCGAAGTTGAACGATATTTTTGTCTCAGGGCTCTTGAGGGACTGCGCCTGAACGAAGTAGCCCGGAAGCAACAGCCATTTTACGCACAGAAACACCACCTCCTCTAGCATTCACCTGGCCAATCAGATGTGTCGGCGCAGTCCGTTCAGTGCCAGGACCCATCGTTTGCAAAATATAGCATTTGACATCCTTACACTGGCTCCAACTGCACTATTTCGCGCGTTTGCAAACAGTAGCACAACGAGAGCACCGAAATGAAAAGGAAAAAACTTAGAGAGGATATTGTAGAGGGTCCCTACGCTAAGGTGTCGGATCAGAAGAGGCCTCTTTAGGTGCCACGGAGTCCGATTAGTCACCCGTCGAAGAGAACAAATTTTGGTCTCGGGCTATTAAGGGGATACGCCGAACGAAGTAGCCCAGAAGCAAAGGACCATTTGCGCACCAAAACACCACATCCTCTAGCATTCACTGGCCACCCGGATAATGTCGACGCAGTCCGTTCGGTTGCTGCCACGACCCACCGTTTGCAAAATATAGCTTTTGACAACCTTACACTGACCCAACTGCACTAGTTCACGCGTTTGAAAAAAGTAGGACACCGAGAGAGAGGAGGAAACTGAAATGAGAATGAAAAAAAAACCAAGAGAGGCATTGTAGAGAGTCCGTACGCCTAGGGGCGGATTAGCGAGGCCTCTCTAGGTGCCACGGAGTCTAAGTAGTACTGTCCGATGTTTGAAACGTATTTTGGTCTAGGGCTATTTAAGGGAATGCGCTCTTCGCCTCGTATTCTTTCTGTTCTTTCACCCCTCTTTACTCTCTCCTGGTTCTGCTTTCTTGATTCCTTCTCTTTTCTCTCTTATATTTTCCCTTTCTTCCCGCTTGTTCCCTTCCGTTCTATCTATCCTATTCTCCTTTTCCCCTATCTGTCCTTTTTCATCTTTCTTTTCCCTCATCTTCACTTCTTCTTCTTGCTGTTTTGTTTTTCCCTTACCGCTCTCCTTTGTTTCGTTTCCTCTCCTTCTCCTGTTCTTGTTTCCTTCCTCCTTTCTCTTTCTTTTTTCATCTTTTTTCCTCTTCTCAACCCCTCTCTTTCGATATTATGGACCTCTTATGTTTCCTCTTCCCCCCGTTGCCTTCTGTTCCTTTTTCGCGTCTTTCGGTCTTATACCTTCCTACTCTTCCGAAGAAGTAGCCCGGGAAAGTACCGACAATTTGCGCCACCAAAACATTGGATCTTAGCGGTCACTGGCAACCGGATGTCTGTGTCGGAGCAGGTCCGTTCGGTGCCATGACCCACCGTTTGTAAAATTATTGTTTGATAACCTAGCTGGCTCCACTGCAATATTTCACGCGTTTGCAAACAGTTAGGACACGAGAGCACCGAAATGTGAAGGAAGAAACTGCGAGAGGCTATTGTAGAGGGTCCCTACGCCAAGGTTTTGGATAAGACAAGGCCTCTCTAGGTGCCACGGAGTTCGAGTAGTCACCCGTTGAAGTTGAACGATATTTTGGTCTCAGGGCTCTTAAGGGACTGCACCCGAATGAAGTAGCCCGGAAGCAACGACCGTTTCACGCACGAAAACACCACTTCCTGTAGTGTTCACCTGGCCACCCGGACCTGTCGGCGCAGTCACTTCGGTGCCACGACCCACCATTTGCAAAATATAGCATTTTGACAACCTTACACTGGCTCCAACTGCACTATTTCGAGCGTTTGCAAACAGTAGGACAACGAGAGCACTAAAATGAGAAGGAAAAAACCGAGAGAGGCTATTGTAGAGGGTCCCTACACCAAGGTGTCGGATCAGATGAGGCCTCTCTCGGTGCCACGGAGTCCGACTAGTCACCCGTCGAAGTTGAATGCTATTTTGGTCTCAGGGCTCTTAAGGGACTTCACCCGAACGAAGTAGCCCGGAAGAAACGACCATTTCGCGCACCAAAACACCACCTCCTCTAGCATTCACCTGGCCACCCGGACATGTCGACGTAGTCTGTTCGGTGCCATGACCCATCGTTTGTAAAATATAGCGTTTGACAACCTTACACTGGCTCCAACTGCACTATTTCACGCATTTGCAAACAGTAGGACAACGAGAGCACCGAAATGAGAAGGAAAAAACTGAGAGAGACTATGGTAGAGGGTCCCTTTGCCAAGGTGTCAGATCAGACAAGGCCTCTCTAGGTACAATGGAGTTTGAGTAGTCACCCGTCGAAGTTGAACGATATTTTGGTCTCAGGGCTCTTAAGGGACTGCGCTCGAACGAAGTAGCCCGGAAGCAACGACCATTTCGCGCACCGAAACACCGCCTCCTCTAGTGTTCACCTAGCCACCGGGACATGTCGGCACAGTCCATTCGTTGCCACTACCCACCGTTTGCAAAATATAGCGTTTGACAACCTTACACTGGTCAACCTGCACTATTCTCGCATTTGCAAAAGTAGGATAGCGAGAGCACTGAAATGAGAAGGAAAAAACCGAGAGAGGCTATTGTAGAGGGTCCCTACGCCAAGGTGTCGGATCAGACGAGGCCTCTCTAGGTGGCACGGAGTCCGACTAGTCACCGTCGAAGTTGAACAATATTTTGGTCTCAGGGCTCTTAAGGGATTGCGCCCTTTCCCCCCGAACGAAGTAGCCTTGAAGCAACGACCCTTTCGCGCTCTGAAAACACCACCTCCTCTAGTGTTCACCTGGCCACCCGGACATGTCGGCACTGTCCGTTCGGTGCCACAACCCACCATTTACAAAATAAAGCATTTGACAACCTTACACTGGCTCCAACTGCACTATTTCACGCGTTTGCAAACAGTAGGACAATGAGAGCACTAAAATGAGAAGGAAAAAACTGAGAGAGGCTATTGTAGAGGGTCTTTACGCCAAGGTTTTAGATTAGACGAGGCCTCTTTAGGTGCCACAGAGTCTGAGAAGTCACCCGTCGACGTTGAACGATATTTTGGTCTCAGGGCTCTTAAGGGACTGTGCCCGAACGAAGTAGCCCGGAAGAAAAGTCTGTTTCGCGCACCAAAACACCACCTCCTCTAGCAATCACCTTGCCACCCGGACATGTCGACGCATTCCGTTCAGTGCCACAACCCACCGTTTGCAAAATATAGCGTTTGACAACCTTACACTGGCTCCAACTGCACTATTTCACGCGTTTGCAAACAGTAGGACAGCGAGAGAGCACCGAAATGAGAAGGAAAAAACCGAGAGAGGCTATTGTAGAGGGACCCCTTTGTCAAGGTGTTGGATTAGACGAGGACTCTCTAGGTACCACGGAGTTGTGTAGTCACCCGTCGAAGTTGAACAATATTTTGGTCTCAGGGCTCCTAAGGAATGCACCCGACGAAAGTAGCCCGGAAGCAATGACCGTTTCGCGCAACCGAAATAATGTCTCCTCTAGCATTCACATGGCCACCCAGACATGTCGGTGTAGGCCGTTCGGTGCCACGACCCACCGTTTGCAAAATATAGCATTTGACAACCTTACACTAGCTCCACCTGCACTATTTCACGCGTTTGCAAACAGTAGGACAACGAGAGAACCGAAATGAGAAGGAAAAAACCGAGAGAGGATATTGTAGAGGGTCCCTATGCCTAGGTGTCAGATTAGACGAGGCCTCTATAGGTGCCACGGAGTCTGAGTACTCACTTGTCGAGGTTGAACGATATTTTGGTCTCAGGGCTCTTAAGGGACTGCGCAACCGAAGAACGAAGTAGCACGGAAGGCAACGACCATTTCACGCATTAAAACATTGCTTCATCTAGCGTTCACTTGGCCACCTGGACATGTCGGCGCAGTCAGTTCGGTGCCATGACCCATCGTTTGCAAAATATATCGTTTGACAACCTTACACTGGCTCCAACTGCACTATTTCGCGTGTTTGCAAACAGTAGGACAACGAGAGCACTTAAATGAGAAGGAAAAAACCGCGAGAGGATATTGTAGAGGGTCCCTACGCCAAGGTGTCAGATCATACGAGGCCTCTCTAGGTGCCACGGAGTCCGAGTAGTCACCCGTCGAAGTGAACGATAATTTGGTCTCAGGGCTTTGAAGGGACTGCGCCCCCGAACGAAGTAGCCTGGAAGAAGAAATGACCATTTCACGCACTTGAAACACCGCCTACCTCTAGCATTCACCTAGCCACCTGGACTTTTCAGCGCAGCCCGTTCGGTGCCACGACCCACCATTTGCAAAATATAGCGTTTGACAACCTTACACTTGCACCAACTGCACTATTTCGCGCGTTTGCAAACAGTAGGACAACGAGAGCACAAAAATGGGAAGGAAAAAACCATGAGAGACTATTGTAGAGGGTCCCTATGCCAAGGTTTCAGATCAGACGAGGCCTCTCTACGTAACACGGAGTTCGAGTAGTCACCCGTCGAAGTTGAACTATATTTTGGTTTCAGGGCTCTTAAGGGACTGCGCACGAACGAAGTAGCCCGAAAGCAACGACCGTTTCACACACTGAAACACTGCCTCCTTTAGTGTTCACATTGCCACCCAGACGTGTCGGTGTAGTCCGTTCGGTAACACGACCCACCGTTTCTAAAATAGTAGGACAACGAGAGCACCGAAATGAGAAGGAAAAAACTGAGAGAGGCTATTGTAGACGGTCCCTACGCCGAGGTGTCGGATAAGACGAGGCCTCTCTAGGTGCCACGGAGTCTGAGTAGTCACCCGTCGAAGTTGAACAATAATTTGGTCTCAGGGCTCTTAAGGGACTGCGCCCAAACGAAGTAGCCCAGAAGCAACGACTGTTTCGCGCACCAAAACACCGCCTCCTCTAGCGTTCACCTGGCCACCCGGACATGTCAGCACAGTCCGTTCGGTGCCACGACCCACCGTTTGTAAAATATAGCGTTTGACAACCTTAAACTAGCTCCAACTGCACTATTTCACGCGTTTGCAAACAGTATGACAGCGAGAGAACCGAAATGAGAAGGATACAACTGAGAGAGGATATTGTAGAGGGTCCCTACGCCTAGGTGTCGGATTAGACGAGGACTCTCTAGGTGACACGGAGTCCGAGTAGTCACCCGTCGAAGTTGAACGATATTTTGGTCTCAAGGCTCTTAAGGGACTGCGCCCAAACGAAGTAGCCCGGAAGTAGCGACCGTTTCGCGCATCGAAACACCACCTCCTCTAGTGTTCACCTAGCCACCCGGACGTGTCGGCATAGTCCGTTCGTAGCCACGACCAACCGTTTGCAAAATATAGCGTTTGACAACCTTACACTGGCTCCAACTGCACTATTTCACGCGTTTGTAAACAGTAGGACAACGAGAGCACCAAAATGAGAAGGAAAAAACTGAGAGAGGCTATTGTAGTGGGTCCCTTCGCCAAGGTGTCAGATTAGACGAGGCCTCTCTAGGTACCACGGAGTTTGAGTAGTCACCCGTCAAAGTTCAACGATATTTTTGTCTCAGGGCTCTTAAGGGACTGCGCCTAAACGAAGTAGCCCGGAAGCAACGACCGTTTCGCGCACCAAAACACTACCTCCTCGAGTGTTCACCTAGCCACCCGGACGTGTCGGCGCAGTTCGTTCGGTGCCACGACCCACCGTTTACAAAATATAGCGTTTGACAAACCTTACACTGGCTCCAACTGCACTATTTCATGCGTTTGCAAACAGTAGGACAGCGAGGAGTACCGAAATGAGAAGGAAAAAAACCGAGAGAGGATATTGTAGAGGGTCCCTACGACTAGGTTTCGGATTAGACGAGGCCTCTCTAGGTGCCACGGAGTCCGAGTAGTCACCCGTCGAAGTTGAACAATATTTTGGTCTCAGGGCTCTTAAGGGACTGCGCCCGAACGAAGTAGCCCGGAAGTAACGACTGTTTCGCGCACCGAAACACCACCTCCTCTAGCATTCACAAGGCCACCTGGATGTGTCGGCGCAGTCCGTTCGGTGCCACGACCCACCGTTTGCAAAATATAGCGTTTGACAACCTTACATTGGCTCCAACTGCACTATTTCGCGCGTTTGCAAAAATTAGGACAACGAGAGCACCGAAATGAGAAGGAAAAAAACCGAGAGAGTCTATTGTATAGGGTCCCTACGTCAAGGTGTCGGATTAGACGAGACCTCTCTAGGTGCCACGGATTCCGAGTAGTCACCCGTCGAAGTTGAACGATATTTTGGTCTCAGGGCTCTTAAGGGACTACGCCCGAACGAAGTACCCCGGAAGCAACGACCATTTCGCGCACCGAAACACCACCTCCTCTAGCGTTCACCTGGCCACCCGGACGTTTCGGCGCAGTCCGTTCATTGGCAGGACCCACCGTTTGCAAAATATAGCGTTTGAAAACCTTTACACTGGCTCCAACTACACTATTTCACGCGTTTGCAAACAGTAGGACAGCGAGATAACCGAAATGAGAAGGAAAAAACCGAGAGAGGCTATTGTAGAGGGTCCCTATGCCAAGGTGTTGGATTAGATGAGGTCTCTCTAGGTGCCACAGAGTTCGAGTAGTCACCCGTCGAAGTTGAAAGATATTTCGGTCTCAGGGCTCTTAAGGGACTGCGCCCGAACGAAGTAGCCCGGAAGAAACGACCGTTTCGCACACCGAAACACCACCTCTTCTAGCATTCACCTGGCCCACTCAGACGTGTCGGCGTAGTCCGTTCGGTGCCACAACCCACCGTTTGCAAAATATAGCGTTTGAAAACCTTACACTGGCTCCAACTGCACTATTTCACGCGTTTGCAAACAGTAGCACATCGAGAGCACCGAAATGAGAAGGAAAAAACCGAGAGAGGCTATTGTAGAGGGTTCCTACACCAAGGTGTTGGATTAGACGAGGCCTCTCTAGGTACCATGGAGTCCGAGTAGTCACCCGTCGAAGTTGAATGATATTTTGGTCTCAGGGCTCTTAAGGGACTGCGCCGAACGAAGTAGCCCGGAAGCAACGACCGTTTCGCGCACCAAAACACCACCTACGCTAGTGTTCACCTGGCCACCCAGACGTGTCGGCGCAGTCCGTTTGGTGCCACGACCCACCGTTTGCAAAATATATTGTTTGACAACCTTACACTGACTCCAAATGCATTATTTCACATGTTTGCAAATAGTAGGACATCGAGAGCACCGAAATGAGAAGGAAAAAACCAATAGAGGCTATTGTAGAGGGTCCCTACGCCAAGGTGTCGAATCATACGAGGCCTCTCTAGGTGCCACGAAGTTCGAATAGTCACCCGTCGAATTTGAACGATATTTTGGTCGCAGGTCTCTTAAGGGACTGCGCCCGAACGAAGTAGCCCGGGAAGCAACGACCGTTTCGCGCACCGAAACACCACCTCCTCTAGCGTAGTCTGTTCGGTGCCACGTCCCACTGTTTGCAAAATATAGCGTTTGACAACCTTACAATGGCTCCAACTGCACTATTTCACGCGTTTGCAAACAGTAGGACAGCGAGAGCACCGAAATGAGAAGGAAAAATTCAAGAGAGGCTATTGTAGAGGGTCCCTACGCCGAGGTGTCGGATCAGATGACACCTCTCTAGGTGCCATGGAGTCCGAGTAGTCACCCTTCGAAGTTGAACGATATTTTGGTCTCAGGGCTCTTAATGGACTGCGCCCGAACGAAGTAGCCCGGAAAGCAACGACCGTTTCGCGCACAAAAAAATTACCTCCTATAGCGTTCAGCTGGCCACCCGGACATGTCGGCGCAGTCCGTTCGGTGCCATGACCCACCGTTTGCAAAATATATCGTTTGACAACCTTACAATGGCTCCAACTGCACTATTTCACGTGTTTGCAAACAGTAGGATAGCGAGAGAACCAAAATGAGAAGGAAAAGACCGAGAGAGGCTATTGCAGAGGGTCCCTACACCAAGGTTTCGGATCAGACGAGGCCTCTCTAGGTGCCATGGAGTCCGAGTAGTCACCTGTCGAAGTTGAACGATATTTTGGTCTCAGGGCTCTTAAGGGACTGCGGCCGAATGAAGTAGCCCGGAAGAAACGAAAGTTTCGCGTACCAAAACACCACCTCCTCTAGCATTCACCTGGCCACCTAGACGTGTCGGTGTAGTCCGTTTGGTGCCATGACACACTGTTTCCAAAATATAGCATTTGACAACCTTACACTGGCTCCAACTGCACTATTTCGAGCGTTTCAAACAGTAGGATAGAGAGAGCACCGAAATGATAAAGAAAAAACCGAGAGAGGCTATTGTAGAGGGTCCCTTCGCCAAGGTTTTGAATTAGACGAGGCCTATCTAGGTATAATTGAGTTTGAGTAGTCACCCGTCGAAGTTGAACGATATTTTGGTCGCAGGGCTCTTAAGGGACTGCGCCCCAAACGAAGTAGCCCGGAAGCAACGACCGTTTCGCGCACCGAAACACTGCCTCCTCTAGTGTTCACCTAGCCACCCGGATGTGTCGTCGTAGTCCGTTCAATGCCACGACCCACTGTTTGCAAAATAAGCGTTTGACAACCTTACACTGGCTCCAACTGCACTATTTTGCGCGTTTGCAAACAGTAGGACAGCGAGAGCACCGAAATGAGAAGGAAAAAACTGAGAGAGGCTATTGTAGAGGGTCCCTATGCCGAGGTTTCGGATCAGACGAGGCCTCTCTAGGTGCCACGGAGTCCGAGTAGTCACCCGTCGAAGTTGAACGATATTTTGGTCTCAGGGCTCTTAAGGGACTACGCCCGAACGAAGTAGCCCGGAAGCAACGACCGTTTCGCGCACCGAAACACCACCTCCTCTAGCATTCACCTATCCACCTGGATGTGTCGGCGCAGTCCGTTCGGTGCCACGACCCACCGTTTGCAAAATATAGCATTTGACAACCTTACACTTGCTCCAACTCCACTATTTCGCGCGTTTGCAAACAGTAGGACATCGAGAGCAACAAAATGAGAAGGAAAAAACCGAGAAAGGCTATTGTAGAGAGTCCCTACGCTGAGGTGTCAGATAAGAAGAGGCCTCTCTAGGTGCCACATAGTCTGAGTAGTCACCCATCGAAGTTGAACGATATTTTGGTGTCAGGGCTCTTAAGGGACTGCGCCCAAACGAAGTAGCCGGAAGCAACGACCATTTCGCGCACAGAAATACCACATCCTCTAGCGTTCACCTGGTCACCCGGACATGTTGGCACATTCCGTTCGGTGCCACGACCTGCCGTTTGTAAAATATAGCGTTTGACAACCTTACACTGGCTCCAACTACACTATTTCACGCGTTTGCAAATAGTAGGACAACAAGAGAACCGAAATGAGAAGGAAAAAACTGAGAGAGGATATTGTAGAGGGTCCCTACGCCTAGGTTTTGGATTAGACGAGGCCTCTCTAGGTGCCACGGAGTCTGAGTAGTCACCTGTGGAAGTTGAACAATATTTTGGTCTCAGGGCTCTAAAGGGACTGCGCCCGAACGAAGTAGCCTGGAAGCAACGACCGTTTCGCGCACCAAAACATTGCCTCCACTAGCCATTCACCTGGCCACCTGGATGTTTCGGCGCAGTCCGTTCGGTGCCATGACCCACCGTTTGTAAAATATATCGTTTGATAACCTTACACTGGCTCTAACTGCACTATTTCACGCGTTTGCAAACAGTAGGATAGCGAGAGGACCGAAATAAGAAGGAAGAAACTGTGAGAGACTATTGTAGAGGGTCCCTACGCCAAGGTTTTGGATCAGACAAGTCCTCTCTAGGTGCCACGGAGTCTGAGTAGTCACCCGTCGAAGTTGAACGATTATTTTGGTCTCAGGGCTCTTAAGGGCCTCCACCCGAATGAAGTAGCCCGGAAGAAGAAACGACCGTTTCGCGCACCAAAACACCACCTCCTCTAGCATTCACCTTGCCACCTAGACATGTCGACGCAGTCCGTTTGGTGCCATGACCCACCGTTTGCAAAATATAGCGTTTGACAACCTTACACTTGGCTCTAACTACACTATTTCAGGCGTTTGCAAACAGTTAGGACAACGAGAAGCACCGAAATGAGAAGGAAAAAACCGAGAGAGGCTATTGTAGAGGGTCCCTTTGCCAAGGTGTCGGATCAGACGAGGCCTCTCTAGGTACCACGTAGTTTGAGTAGTCACCAGTCGAAGTTGAACGATATTTTGGTCTCAGGGCTCTTAAGGGATTGCGCCCCGAACGAAGTAGCCCGGAAGCAACGACCATTTCACGCACCGAAACACCGCCTCCTCTAGTGTTCACCTAGCCACCCGGACATGTCGGCGCAGTCCATTCAGTGCCACGACCCACCGTTTGCAAAATATAGCGTTTGACAACCTTACACTGGCTCCAACTGCACTATTTTACGCGTTTGCAAACAGTAGGACAACGAGAGTACTGAAATGAGAAGGAAAAAACTAAGAGAGGCTATTGTAGAGGGTCCCTACGCAAAGGTATCAGATCAGACGACGCCTCTCTAGGTGCCATGGAGTCTGAGTAGTCACCCGTCGAAGTTGAAGGATATTTTGGTCTCAGGGCTCTTAAGGGACCGCACCCGAACGAAGTAGCCCGAAAGCAACGACCGTTTCGCACACCGAAACGCCGCCTCCTCTAGCGTTCACCTGACCACCCAGACGTGTTGGCGTAGTCCGTTCGGTGCCGTGACCCACCATTTACAAAATATAGCGTTTGACAACCTTACACTGGCTCCAACTGTACTATTTCGTGCGTTTGCAAACAGTAGGACATTGAGAGAATCGAAATGAGAAGGACAAAACCGAGAGAGGATATTGTAGAGGGTCCCTGTGAATAGGTGTTGGATTAGACGAGGCCTCTCTAGGTGCCACGGAGTCCTAGTAGTCACTTGTTGAGGTTGAACGATATTTGGTCTCAGGGCTCTTAAGGGACTGCGCCCCGAACAAAGTACCCGGGAAGCAATGAACATTTCGCGCACAAAAACATTTCCTCCTCTAGCGTTCACCTGGCCACCTTGACGTGTCGGCGCAGTCCGTTTGGTGCCATGACCCACCGTTTGAAAAATACATCGTTTGAAAACTTTACACTGGCTCCAACTGCACTATTTCACGCGTTTGCAAACAGTAGGACAACGAGAGCACCGAAATGAGAAGGAAAAAACCGAGAGAGGCTATTGTAGAGGGTCCCTATGCCAAGGTGTTGGATTAGACGAGGCCTCTCTAGGTGCCACGGAGTCTGAGTAGTCCACCCGTTGAAGTTGAACGATATTTTGGTCTCAGGGCTCTTAAGGGACTGCGCCCGAACGAAGTACCCGGAAGCAACGATCGTTTCGCGCACCGGAACACCACCTCCTCTAGCGTTCACCTGGCCACCAGGACGTGTTGGAGCAGTCTGTTGGTGCCAGGACCCACCGTTTGCAAAATATAGTGTTTGACAACCTTACACTGGCTCCAACTGCACTATTTCGTGCGTTTACAAACAGTAGGACAGCGAGAGAACCGAAATGAGAAGGAAAAAACCGAGAGAGGATATTGTAGAGGGTCCCTACGCCTAGGTTTCAGATTAGATGAGGCCTCTCTAGGTGCCACGGTGTTCGAGTAGTCACCCGTCAAAGTTGAAGGATATTTTGATCTCAGGGCTCTTAAGGGATTGCGCCTGAACGAAGTAGCCCGGAAGCAACGACCGTTTTCCGCACTGAAACACCACCTCCTCTAGTGTTCACCTGGCCACCCGGATGTGTCGGCGCAGTCCGTTTGGTGCCACTGACCCACCGTTTACAAAATATATCGTTTGACAAACCTTACACTGGCTCCAACTGCACTATTTCTGCGTTTGCAAACAGTAGGACAGCGAGAGTACCGAAATGAGAAGGAAAAAAACCGAGAGATGAAGCTATTGTAGAGGGTCCCTACGCTAAGGTGTCAGATAAGACGAGGCCTCTCTCTAGGTGCCATGGAGTTCGAGTAGTCACCCCGTCGAAGTTTTGAACGATATTTTGGTCTCAGGGGCTCTAAGGGACTGCGCCCTCCCGAACGAAGTTAGCTCGGAAGCATACACGACCTATTTTGCGCACAGGAAACACACCACCTCCTCTAGCATTCACCTGGCCACCAGATGTGTCGGCAGTAGTCCGTTGGTTTGCCACGACCCACCGTTTGCAAAATATAGCATGTGACACCTCTTACACTGGCCTCCAACTGCACTTATTTCACGCGTTTGTTGATAAACGTTTAGGACAGCGAGGAACCGAAATGAGAAGGACAAAAACCGAGAGAGGATGGAAATTATAGAGGTCCCTATGCCTAGGTGTAGATTAGACGAGGCCTCTCTAGTGCCACGGAGTCCGAGTAGTAACCGTTCGAATTATTTGAAACATATTTTGGTCTAGGGTTTAAGGGACTGCGCCCGAACGAAGTAGCCCGGAAGCCACGACCGTACGTTTCACGCACCAAAAACATTTGCTTCCTCTAGCGTTCACCTAGCCACCCCAAACCTATCGGCGTAGTTCGTTCGGTTGCCATGGACCCACCGTTTGCAAAATATAGCGTTTGACATCCTTACACTGGCTCCCACTGCACTATTTCACGCGTTTGCAACAGTTAGGACAGCGAGAGAGAACCGAAATGAGAAGGAAAAACACTGGAGAGTCTATTTTTATAGGGTCCCTACGCCAAGGTTTCGGATTAGACGAGGCCTCCTCTAGGTGCCACGGAGTCCGAGTAGTCACCCCGTCGAAGTTGAATGATATTTTGGTCTCAGGGCTCTTAAGGGACTGCGCTCCCGACCGAAGTAGCCCGGAAGAAATGACCATTCGCGCACCGAAACACCACCTCCTCTAGCATTCACCTGGCCACCCGGACGTGTCGGCGCAGTCTGTTCGATGCCATGACCCACCGTTTGCAAAATATAGCATTTGAAAACCTTACATTGGCTCCAACTGCAATATTTCACGCGTTTGTAAACAGTAGAGACAGCTGAGAGCAAGAAAATGAGAAGAAAAAACGAGAAGGAGAGGAGAGGGCTATGTAGAGGGGTCCCTTCGCCAAGGGTGTCAGAATATAGATGAGGGCATCTCTAGGGTACCATCGGAGTGTGAGTTAGTCACCCGTCGAAGTTGAACGATATGTTGGTTTTAAGGGCTCTAAGGGACTGCGGGCCCAAACGAAGTAGCCGGAAGGGAAGCAAAGACCGTTTCGCGCGCACCAAAACACCACTCCTCTAGTTGTTCCACCCTGGCCCACCCAGACGTGTCTATGGAAGGAGTCCGTTCGGGCCATCACCCCCCATTGCAAAAATCTAGCGTTGACCAACCCTTTACACGGCTCCAATGCACTATTTCACGCATTACACACAGCTTTAGAAGCGGAGAGAGCCCCCAAAAAAATGGAGAAGGAAAGGAAAAAACCGAGAGAGAGAGGAGAGAGGCTATGTCGAGGGTCCCTATTGCTGAGGTTTCAGATCAGACGAGGCCTCTCAGCTACCACGGAGTCTGAGTAGTCACCGTCGACGTTTTTGACGTATTTTGGTCTAGGGCTCTTAAGGGACTGCGCCCGAACGAAAGTTTAGCCCGGACGGAAGCATACGACCGTTTCGCGCACAACACAACCCTCTAGTGTTCACCTGGCCCACTCGATGGTTCGGTGCATCCGTTCGGTTCCATGACCCACAGTTTGCAAAATATAGCGTTGACACCTTACACTTGATCACACTCTCCTATTTCGCCGCGTTGCAAACAGTAGGATAGCGAGAGCACGAAATGAGAAGGAATAACCGAGACGATTCTATGATAGAGGGTCCCCCTACGATGAGGGTCGGATCAGACGAGGCCTCTCTAGGTGCCACAGAGTTGAGTAGTCATTGTCGAAAGTTGAACGATGATTTTGTCTAAGGGCTCTTAAGGGACTGCGCGCCGAACGAAAGTAGTAGCCGGAAGCAACGCCTGTTTCGCGCACCAAGGGACCAAACCAACCTCCTATAGCGTTCACATGGCACCGGAAGTGTCGCGTAGTCTGTTCGGTTGCCAAAACCCACGTTTGCAAAATTATAACGTTTGACAACCTTACACTGGCTCCAACTGCACTTATTTCCACGCCGTTTGCAAACAGTAGTAGACAACGAGAGCACTGACCTGAGAGGGAAAAAACCCGAGAGAGGCTATTGTGAGGGCCTCTGCACCAAGGTGTTGGATTAGACAAGGCCTCTTAGGTGCCACGGGAGTCTGAGTAGTCACCGTCGCGTTGAACGATATATTTTGTCTCAGGGCTCTTAAGGGAATGACGCCCGATGAAGTAGCCCTGGTGAGCAACAACATTTCGCGCACCAAAAAAACAACTCCTCTCGCATTCACCTGGCACTGGGACGTGTCGGAGTAGTCCGTTTCGGTGCACGAACCACCGTTTACACAATATAGCGTTTGAAACCTTACACTGGTTTCAATTCAAACTGCACTATTTCACGCGTTTGCAAACAGTTTTAGGGACAACGAGGAGCACCGAATGAGAAGAAAAAACGAGGAGAGGGCTATTGTAGAGGGTCCCTATGCTGAGGTTTCAGGATTCGACGAGGCCTTTAGGTTGCCATGGTGTTGAGTAGTCACCCACGAAGTTGAACTATTTTGGGTCATCAGGGGCTCTTAAGGGATACGCACGAAACGAAGTAGCCCGGAAAGCCAACGACCGTTCGCGCACCGAAACACACTACCCTAGCGTTAACCCTGGCACTTGGACGTGTCAACACAGTCCGTCGGTTTTGACCCAACGACCCACCATTTGGCAAAATAGAACGTTGCTATTTATTGTAATTAAATTACAAGGACTTGGTTGTTATGTATCTCTTGTTGTCATCGGTACCTTGGTTATGATGATTAGCGGCTCATTGAATCTTATTTTCTGCCTTATCATAACACTTGGTTTTGTTATAAATTATGGGTAATATTGTTCTACGTTTCTTCCTTTCTCTTCTCGATCTCTTTCTATGAAGACCATTCAGTTGGCTACCTCTTTATTCAACTCTCTGACCTCCTGTGAACCATAATTATCTTCTCTTCCTCCTTTCTTCTTTCCTTTTACTCTCTCTCTCTCTCTCCTCTCTCCTCTCTCTCTCTTCTTGTACCTCATTAGCGCTAACAATATTTGGGAATCACATTTCTGCGAGTTCTTCCTTCCTCTTGCACCAATAATATCAAGTCTGATCATGAGGCCTAATACCTTCAATGACCTTTCCTACGTTTCTTTCTTTCTTCTTTTTTCCTCCATCATCTTTTCCTTTTTCACATATGTTCTTGACTCTCTTATCCTTTCATGTAAGTGCTTTATTCTATCAATCATCTTATCTCTCTGAACTAACTTCTCCATCCGATGTGGCATTTTGTAACCATGACCTCACTCTTTTAACTTCAACTCCATCATTTCATCTAGCGCGTTGTCTCCTTCTGGCCACTGTATAACCTTCTCAAATCCTTTTAGCTAATCTTCCTTTGATCTTAAGCTATGAACCACATGTTTCAGTTCAAAAAATTTATCACTATGTATTCATGTTTCTATGTTTCCCTAAAAACTCACTCTGTCTTTTATCAAGTTAAAACAGCTCCTTTCACCTTCACAGACTCCCAATTTAATATTATCCCTTATCCTCTATATGGTGTTCTTACTGATATTATTTATCTAACTTCTAATGTAGATACTATGAGCGTAATCAAACTTACAACTACCGTCTCACCTTGCCAAGTTCAATATCCATGAATGCATGGTCAAATACAACAATGCCCATGTTGGAAGGTACTTACAGTCTTCACAGTTTTGAACTCAAAAGACATGAAGCATCAGCAAACCATGTACAAATACATTGGAAAATAACTTCTAGGTTGTATGAGTCATTTGAAATAATGTAGTTTCAGGGTATAGTTTTTTTCATATCAAACTCTAAAAGATTGCAACTATAATTGGCATGTTTCAGTACTACACTAACAGTACCAGCTTAATGATGCAATAAAAAAATATAAAGAACATCCACTATCATTCACAGATTGAACAATATTTCAAGGATTATTGATTAATAAAAGAACATACGGCTACAGGATTTGGGGGAGGAGGGAAAATCATACAGTTAGTTCAAGATTAACTCATATGTACACAAAAGTACAAACATGCAACACATTTTTGGTATACCTGTAAATATTATCAAGATGTACGTTCTCAAATACACCAAGTGTCAAGAGGCACACTTGTCCAATACAATCAGATGATTAAATTGATGGAATTCCATTAAAATATAGAGCGTTAGTTACGAATGACTAAGTTGGCAAAGAGCTAACATATTGTTTAGTTTGAAAAATAAAAATTCAAAATGCCATTTGTGAATATACCACAATAATAACAAAAGATCTAGAAAATATATAACTAGAAGTATACACTAAATCCACCCAAGATTGAAAACCTAAATAGTTCAAATTTATAGCCACTCGGAAACAAAACCGTAGTCCGAGATATCCCTAGCGTTCCATATATTGAGGGCATCGCCAAAATACCAAAATTAAGATGATTAACCAACACACATGGATTATACTATATAAAAATCAAACAAAATGTGCTCCAGACGCGCACGTCTCTCTCTGACAATATATATGTACATAATTCATACTGTATGTATCCATCTCAAACTCAAACGTGTCACAGGTACTATGGGACCCACAGCGGTCGCAAAGCTATAATATACAATGGACGTGAATCTACTCATGACCATCATATGTACAATCCAGGTGGACCTCATAAATCTACTCAGGAAAACATCTTCCCTCTCTTCGCCCTGCGAGAAGTAGCACGTCCACGACTGGGGGATTAGTGAGATATGCCACTACGGATTTCATCCGTGTGGTCCTGGTGTCTCTAGCATGCCTGTGTAACCTAACCTAACTTCATAACAACAAGTTTTTTGAACACGCAAATTTAAAATACATCAAAAGTTAAACGTGTACAATTAGTTAAATGCATTGAAATCCTTAACCGCAATGTCTGACCTATCAATTTGTTGTTGATCCGCGTCACAGGGACAACAATAGACTCACGAGGGGTAAGCTACTACAAATAATAATTTCAAATTAAATATTTCACCTATATACCTACAAAATTTGTTTGTAAGCATTTAATTAAATAATCGAAAATAGATGAAGGTCTCTAAATTTAACAAATTTAAAAAATTGTGTACCTCAGTAGTGGATCTGCACATGCTAATGGCAATAATCTACAGCATCCTCACTCTGCATAATGGAGGATCTCTCTAGCATATAAGCCTATAAAAAAACTGTACAATCAGTATTAAAATCTACTTAAGACTTAGCAACTCCTCGAAACCTATTGGAAAAAAATAATAGTAAGGAACTCAACTGTCCCTACACTCTAACATATCTTTCATGTTTCATCAAGGAAACACCAATTCTATATTAGTTACATAAACATGGACAAGCACTCATTCCACATTTAATTTAAGAAGAAAAAAATAATACAAGGAGGGAAAATTATACATTCATCCCGTCCCTACATACAATCTTACCCCAGGTGGTACTTTCATGTTAACCAATATATGATTACATACATGGCTTAGTGATATACAAATGAGTGGGCATTTCCTTACGAAAATAATATATAGGTTGAGTATAAGACAGTGAAACTCATGGACAAAGGTCCAAAGCATGCAATCCGTTGCGTGAACTTCCATCATCGAACCAAGTTTAAAGAGATTTAACTAACCGCGTAAAACTCTATGGAGGTGGTGCAAGTAGCCTCAGGTCCCTGAGTAGAGGATGCCCCCCAGGCTCCTGTGTATAAAGAGCAAGACTATTAATACTAACATACAACATACCGTTAAACAAATTATAATAATAATCTAGTGCATTATATTTATTAAAAAAGGAAGTTTGGAAACTTGAAACTTACGTTTGAACACCCAGCCGGAGTACTAAGCGGTCGACACCGAATGTTTCCGTTCATCAACCGCCTTGCCTAGTTAAATAAAGCAAAATTAGTTTTTTACATGTATGACATGACGTACCATCAAAAATAATAATATATAGATATATATCTCAAACAGTGAATTAACTATTGTATATATATTATTTAAATTATTTTAAAATTACAGAGGATGAAAGCCCAATATCGAGTGGCCTCCAGTTCCAAAAACACTCCCCAGCATCTAATATAAGGAAAAGAAATCCTCGTGACCAGCAAATGATGTCTCGCTTGCATTGCATACGGTAAACACATGATCCACAGTGGTGTGGTGCACTAGAACAACTGGGCGCCCCACAACATCACTAGATGCAATCTGGGGTGTGCTATGCTGGGGAGAGTGCAGTGAGGCTCCCTCAATGGATTGCAAGATCAATCTCCACAACCTCCTTCATTAGGAGGGATAACGAAAGGTATAGTGGGGGGGTGGTTTTGGCATGCGGGGGGGATCCAGGCTGACCGACCAGTGCTGACCAGGTCTACTCTGTGCAGAGCCACCTCCTCGACCAAAAAAGTCAGAAAGAAAAATTCAATAATTCCGGGACCTCATTGAGCACGAATCCAAAGTAATTCTCAAAAAATAAAGAGGGGAACCTATTGCTTGTTGGCATGGTGGTATATCAAAAACCATCCACATCGGTCCCAAAAATTGTTTTTGTCTATTCTCATGGCACCAATGGATGGGGAACCGTTTGCAAGTCTGAAGGGGGGACATTGGTTCTAGGGGTTCGGTAAATGAAGCAACACATTGAGGTTTCTTTCCAATTTTTTTGTCTTTGACGGGCCGAGGGATAGTTGATCGATACCACCACACAGCACTTCAAAGGGTGCATTATGTATGGTTGGTTTTGTTGCAGAATCGACTTGCCACTTCAATGTTCCAATGTATTGGTTAAAGTCAATGGGATGATTGTAGACATGATTTTGTGTTATAGTTTGAATTAGGTTATCAGGACAATTTTATTTTTTGGATTATTCCAAGGATATTATCTTGCGTTTTCCTACTGCTCAGTGGGGGACAGAAGGGCCAGAGGAGGCGGATATATGTTTGCGAGGAGGGTTTTGAGGAAGGTTTCGTGGGGTTTGGAGGAATGTTTGACGGTTTGCAAACGATTCGAGGGTGGGGAACAATGATAAAACAAGAAAGAAATTGTTAGTACATAAAACAAACATTTCAAAAAACCCATGAAAATGCAAAAAAAAAAAACTAAAATGCCAAAAAAAATGATTACAATCGGGGACTTACCTCTCATCTTGGCGGCCCCCCCCCCAGAATGGTTGAAAAATCACTATCCAGAAGTACGATGAACAATTGAGATGGTATTGACTGGAGCTCGAGGTGGTGAAAACGTTAGGAACAGCGCGGTCGAAATGAAAAATGAGGAGGAAAATAACAAGTCGCGGGGGCGGGACTATTAAATTTTCTCCGAGTTCCGCGATCGCGGTTTATTAACCGCGATCGCAAATTTAGGTTCAGTAATGTAAAGAACCTAGAATTCAGGAACCGCGATCCGGTTCCTGAATTCAAGTTTTAGTCCACGGAATGTACACCAACTTCGTGCACTTAACCCTGTAGTTGCATAAAACAAGCTTCCCAAACCCGAATTAGGACATTGGAGTCTACTTCAATCCTAATGATCAGTGTTAGAAAAAAGAAGGCTAACATGCACATCAAGGCGAAGATTCAGATTCAATCCTATGTTGGAGAAGGAAAAAACACTTCAAATTGGCAAAGTGGCCATTCCCCCCACCGCAGAAAGAAAATATGAATTTATACAACATTTCCCAGAATTTCTATATGTATTTTTGGGACGTATGAAAGACCTAAGAGGGTTCAATCCAAAGATAGCACAACCCACTATTGAACTAGATCCACTATAAGCCATCAGGCAAAAAAAGCTCGACCAGTTCAATCCATACACATGGAGGACCCTTTGATGAAGACAATAAGCTGAAACACCGCTGTGATGTGGTGCAAAATTCTCAGCACCCCAATCGGGAGCTCTGTGCCAACATGATGGGTTGATGAAAAGTATCAGTTGCGACAGCCACAAACATGGAGCTTTTTCTCAAGTGTGGGACCTCGCGAATTTGGAAAAGCTCTCCGAGGAGGCCGGCTCCTATCCTCTGTCAGGGCACGAATAAAAATTAAATGCCAAAGTTTCCCAAAAACCTTAACTAACTACCAAGGAGACCGGGGAGAGAAAATGCGTACAAAATAAACCTAAACTACGGGAGGTGATGTCATCTTGTCTTCTTGGTATGATGATATATAGGGCTATGAATCTTATTTCTGCCTATCTTACACTTGCGTTTTGTTATAAATTATGGGTATATTTGTTCTACGTTCTCTTTTACTTCTCTTCTTTTCTCTTTCTATGAAGACCATCAGTTGTGCTACCTCTTTATTCAAATCTCTGACCTCCTTTGTGAAACCATAAGTATCTCTCTTCCTCCTTTCTTCTTTCCTTTTCCTCTCTCTCTCTCTCTCTCTTCTCTCATCTCTCTCTTCTTGTACCTCATTAGATATATCAACATTTGAATCACATTTCCTGCTAGTTCTTCTTATCTCTTCACCATATTATCAAGTCGGATTCATGAGGACCTAATAAACCTTCAATACCTTTACTACGTTTTCTTCCTTGTTGCCATCATCTTTTCTATTTTCACCATAGTTCTTGAACTAGATATCCTTCATGTAATGCTTTAGTCTAGCATCTTTATCTCTTATGATACTAACTTCTCCATCCAATGTGCATTTTGTAACCATGACATCACTCTGTACTGTCACCCATCATTGTCATCTATCTCTTGGTCTCTCTTCTGGACCACTGTATCAACCTTATCTAAATCTTTTAGCATCTTCCTTGATTAAAGCGATGATACACATGTTTGCAGTTCAAAAAATTCTATAACATAGGTATTCAAAGTTTCTATGTTCCCTAAGAAAACTCAACTATGTCTTTGGATAAAGTTTAACAGCCTCCTTTTCCTACTAACATACTCCAAAGTTAATATTATCCCTTATCATCTATATGTTTTCTTACTGATATTATTATCTAACTCTAATGTAGATACTATGAGCGTAATCAAATTATCACACTACCATATTCCAACTGCAAGTTCAATATCCAGACGCATAGGCAAAGACATACAAGCCATGTTGGAGGATACTTTACAGTCTTCACAGTTTTGGAACTCATCAAAATACAGGGAAGCAATCAGCTAAAAACAATGGACACATACATTTGAAAATAACTTCTAGGTCTGTAGGAGTAATTGAAATAATTAGTTTCATGGATAGTTTCATATCAGACGTCTTAAGAAGATTGAAACTATAATTAATGTTCAGTAATGCAATCGAACAGTACAAGATTATGATTGCCAAAATAACATAATATAAAGATACAGCCACATATCATTCAGATTAACCAATATTCAGGATTATAAGAGTTATAAAAGAACAGTACGGCCTAAAGATGGGAAAATCATAACATTAAAGTTCAAGGATTAACCATATGTTACACAAAAGTTACAAACAAATGCAGGACACAATTTGGGTTCATACTGTAATATTCTCAAGATTTACAGTCAAATACACCGAGTTCAAGCCATCACTATTTCCAAATTACCAACAGGATGATAAATGTGAATTCCATTAAATATAAGCTTAGTATAATACATTAAGTTTGGCCATAGAGTAACAATATGTTTTACGTTGAAAATAAAATGGGACAAAATGCCCATGGGTGAATATACCACAAATAATAATCAGAAAGATACTAGAAAATATATAACTAGAAGAATACACTAAATCACTCAAAGATTTAAAAGACCTGAAAGAGTTCAATTTATAAGCCTCGGAAACAAAACTCGTAGAGAGATTCAATAGGAGTCACAGTATGGAGAATCGCCACAAAATAACCAAAATAAATATGATTTAACCAACCACACATGGATATATATATATAAGAATCAAACCAGGGTGCTCCAGCGCGCACGTCTTGAAAAATTATCTGTACATAAGTTCATAATGTATGTCTACATCTCAAAAATAAGAACGTGTCATAAGTACATATGGGACCACATGCGGTCGCAAAAGGCCTAGTATAGTACAATGGACTGTGAATCTACTATGTAGACCAATATGTAATCCAGGTGGACTATTAAATATACGCAGGAAACACATCTTCCCTCTCTTGGCCCTGACCTAGAAGTAAGCAGTCCACGACTGGGGATTGTTAGTGGAGGGATATGCCACTACGGGATTTCATCCGGGTGTCCTAGGTTGTTCTCTAAGATCCTGTAACCTAACCTGCACAATTCATAAACAACAAGTTTTTAAAACCCAAAATTTTAAAAACATTCAAAATTTAGAATAGAAAACTGTACAATTAGTTAAAATGATGTGAAATCTTACCGCAATGTCATGATCCTATCAATTTGTTGTTGAGCGTCACGGGACAACCAATAGACTCACGATGGCGGTAGTACATACAAATAATTAATTTCAAATAAACTATTTTCACTATATACCTACAAAATTGAATTGTAGTTTAAGTAAATAATAGAAAATAAGGAGGTTCTCTAAATTTAACAAATTTAAAAAATTGTGTACCCGCAGTTAGTGGATCTGCAAATGCATGGCCAATATCTACAGCAGCCTCCACAGTCTTTGCAATAAATGGAGGAGTACTCTCTAGCAGTCATAAGCTATACAAACAAAAAAATGCTACAAATCGAATATTACAATCTACTTAAAGAGCGTAGCACTCCTATCGAAACTCTATTGAAAAAAATATAGTAAAGGAACTCAAGCGTCCCTACACTCTAAACATACTTTCATGTTCGTCAATGGAAACACCAGATCTATATATAGGTACATGAAAAAGACAAGCACTCATTCAACATGTTGCAGATTTAAGAAGGTAAAAAATATACAAGGAGGGAATATAACTTCATTCAGTCCCTACTATACATCTTACCCCAGGTGGTACTTTCATGTAAAACCAAATATGATTACATACAATGGTTAGTTATATATTCAAATGAATGGCATTCCTAATAATTATATCGGTTGAGTATAAGAAAGTGAAACTCATGTACAAAGGTCCAAAGAATGAATCTTGCGATGAATTCCAATAATTAGAAACAAAGTGTAAGAGATTACTAACCTGCTAAAACTCATGTGAGGTGTGCCACGTAGCCTCATTTTCCCTGAGTGATGATGACCAGCCAGGCTCCCGTGCGATAAAGAGAAAATATTAATACATACATACAACAGACACGTGAAACAATTATAATAATAATCTAGTGCCCAATTAAATGATTGATTAATAAAAAAGGAAGTTTGTCAACTTTGAAACTTACTTTGAAACACGCCCAGCCCGTAGTAGCTAGCATGTCGACACGAATGTTTCTCACTCGGCTTTGCTTTATTTAAAATAAATAAAAAAAGTATTTTTCAATAGTAGGTACATAAGTACAACAAAAATATATATATATATATATATATATCTCAACAATGTGAATTAAACTATTGTATATATATTGATTTTAAATTTATTTAAAATTTTACCTGTATGAAAGACCAATTATCAGTGGCTCCAGTTTCAAAAACACTCCCAGCATTATCATAGATAGAAAAGAAATCCCTGTGAACCGCAAATGATGTCTATCGCTTGAAAGTTGCATTACGGTACCACATGATCCACCGTGGTTTTTGTGTGGCACTAAGAACTGGCGCCTCCACCAACATCACTAGATGCAATCTGGGGGTGCTATGCGTGCGTGAGTCAGTGTCATGTGAGCTCCCTCAATGCCTGCAAGTATCATATCTACACCAACCTCCTTACCTATAGGAGGATAATGAAAGGTAGTAGTGGGGGTTTTGGGGCATGGGGGGATCCTAGGCTGACCTACCCGTCACCAGGTCTATCTGTGAGAGAGCAACACCTCGACCAAAAAAGTCAGAAAAAATTCAAAATAATCGGGAAAAACCCCTCATGAGCACGACAAATCACAATATAATTCTTCAAATAAATAAGAGGAACTCATGTTGATTGCATGGTGGTAATCAAAAACACATCCACCATCGGCACCAAAAAATTGTTTTTGATCTATAATCATGGCAACAATCCGGATTGGAACCGTTTATGCAAGTACCTGACAGGGGGGCATTGGTTCTAGGGTCGGTTTGGTAAATAATGCAAAATGAGGTCTTTCCAATTTTTTTGTTCTTGACGGCGATGGGTATTTTATCCGCTACACCACCTACAGTCACTTCTAAAGGTGTTCCTCTATGTATTGGTTTGTTGCAGACTGACTTCGCCAATCAATGTTTAGAATGATTGGCTAAAGTATGCGGGATGGATTGTAGCATGATTTGGTGTATATTTTGAAGTAGGTTCTCAATGGCAATTTTATTTTCTTGGATTTTCCAATGATATATCTTGCGTTCCTACTGGCGCAGTGGGGACACGAAGAGAAGCCAGAGGAGGGCGGGCGGATTCTATGTTGGAGAGGGTTTGAGGAATGTTCCGTGGGGTTTGAGGAATGTTTGACGTTTAGCACGGATTTCGAGCTTGCGAACAAATGATAAACAAGAAAATTGATACATTAAACAAATATTTCACAAAAACCATGAAATGAATGAAAACGCAAAAAAAAAAAACCTAAAATGCCCAAAAAAATGAGTACACAATCGGGGACTTACCTCCGCTATTGGCGGGGGAAATGGTTGAATAATATCCAATATACAGACAGCTACGATGAACAATTTTGACGATGGTATTGAGAGCCAAGTGAAAAACGTTAGGAAAGTCGCGGTTCGAAATGAAAAATGAGGAAAATAACAAGTCGCGGGACTATAAATTTTGTATAAGAGTTCCGCGATCGCGGTTTATGACCGCGGGATCGAAAATTTAGGTCAGTAATTTACCGAACTAGAATTCAGGAACCGCGATGCCGGTCCTGAATTTCAAGTTTTTATGCTCCACGGAATTGTACACCAATGCTTGCACTTTACCCTTGTAGTTGCATACAAACAAAGCTTCCAAAGACTTAGTGCATTGGAGTCTATCTTCAATCCTAATGATAGTTTAGAAAAAAAGGCAACATGCCACATCAAAGGAGAAGATTCAGATTCACTCCTAGTTGGAGAAGGAAAAACACTTCAAATTGGCAAAGTGCACGAGAACGAATATATGAATTCATACAAATCATTGACCAAGAATTTCTTATGTATTTTCTGGAGCTATGAGACCTAAGAGGGGTTCAATCAAAGCTAGCACAACACACTCATATGGAACTGATCCAACTACTAAACCATCAGGCAAAAAGCATAGGGGGGCCAGGTGCAATTCCAACAATTGAGCCTTTGATGAAGAAATAACTGAACAAGCTGATGTATGAGTGCAAAATCTCAGGAACCCCTGGGATTGACACATGATGGGTGAAATTGAAATGAAAGTCTCAGGCCGACTGAACAATCATTGAGCTTTTTCTCAAGGTGCGGACCTCGCGAATTGGAAAGTCTCCGGATGAGGCCGCTCTATTTCCCTGTTCAGATGCACGAATAAATGCAAAGTTTACCCAAAAAACCCTAATCTAATACCAAGGAGACAGGGAGAGGAGAGAGAAATGCGTAAAAAAAAACCTAAACTACGGAAGTGGGAGACAAGGAATGAAGAACATATGTTTTGCCAATAAACAAAAACCATCGAAATGCAATGCAATATCATGCACGAATAAACATAATTCGCAGTGAATGAATGTTGATGAAAGATAAAGGCAGGAGGCAAAATGAACACATAGAGGGGTTGAGAAAACATACCACAGTCATGCATTTATTGCTCCGAAGGTGTGATAAATACACTGATAAAAATTTCCAATAGGCCAAAGGTTGCATTACAGTTTCAAATGGGAGTTTAAGCTCACAACTTCCACCTGACAAAGAGAAGAAAGGAGGGGCCCAAAACAAAATGTCAACCCTTGAAAAGAGCACGCTCCTGGGCCATTTATACAAGGAAAAAATGATGCGGGAGAGAGAAGAATTCGGAGCTCCCCCAAATACCTCCAATAATGAACTTAATCAACAATCATGGAGGTCGGTAAGAAACTCACCCAAACCGCGGGCAAAATGGACCGCCCATTCATGCCGTCGCGGATTTGCGCCTGTCGGGTTCGGAACTCCCTCCACAATTTTCATCGGGCTACGGAGGGAGTGATCGAATGTTCCTTTTCTGCTCTTCCGACGGGCTTCCCCGAAGCTGAGACCCGATTGACTTATTGTTGAAGGGGGTTTGGGATGCCCGAAAACATATTTCTTTGTTGGCGGTTTGGAGATCCCAAGACAGCTTTTAGCCATGTTGTTCACCGGTACCCCCGAAACCAGATTTTCTTGCACGGAGTTTGGAACCCGATGACATATTTCTTGGTGTCGGGTTTTGGAGAACCCCTGGGGGGACATTGCTTTGCGCCATGTTGTTCCGCCCCCGAAACTGATTTGGCCTGTGCTGACGCCGAGACCCCACCCAATATTATGATGACACGTGGGCGATCTCTCATTGCGGGGCCATGAGGGCAAATTCTCCGTTTTGACTTTTTGACCAAAACTTGCCAAAAAATCCAACTTCCTACGGAAGTACCGCCACCTCCCGGGGGAGCGTGGCAGCACACCCAATTGCCGCGCGGCCAAAATTTCAAAAAATTCTCCATGACGCCAAACACTTACCGAATTTTCACTCCGCTTCCCCCTATGACACGTGGCACATTCCGAAAACTCGGCCGGCGGGGCGTGGGATAAAATTTCTTTTTGCAAATTTTCCCAAAACTGGAATTTTTTCCAAGTTTTCCTCCGCACTCCGCCACTTCCCTGGAGAAAAGTTGCGGACTTCCATTAGCCTGAGGACCTCCTAGGGGAAAATTTCCACAAATTCCAAACCGCAGCCATAACTGAAAATATGAGGCGTGTTACGAGGAAAATTTTTACTTTCTGCCAGAAAGCTGAAAAAGCTCTATCCAATGGGGCCACTCTAGAAACTTGAGTGCCTGATAATCAAAAAAAAAAAAAAAAAAAAAAAATGGAGACTGAGGCCACAAAGAGAGAGAAGGGAACAAAGATGTGGCACCATAAGAATATTGAGCAAAAAAAGGTTGGTGGGTGGGATATTTTTGACAACAATTTGGTGAATCACGGATTACTACCTGCTAGGTAGGTAGAAGATCAATGGCCTTTAGCGATCCATTGGGGCACGGCAGTCATAAGCATAACTTGAAAGGATAGGAGACCTTGAACTCCCTCTCGAGAACACAATGTACTGTAAGAAAACAACCCAGGAGCAACGAAACCTGTGCCAAGCACTTAGGGAATTGAAACCTAAACTACAACAAGACAATGTGCAAATGCAATAGAGCAATTGAAATCTAGGCTAATATTTACAGGGATTAGAAAATTTTATCTTCGAGTAGCAATGGGTAGATAGATTCCATGACGGGAATCGGAAGTTCTTCTCCTGCCACCGTAGTCAATTGGAAAGGCATTGCTATTTTTACATTCTGTGACCATGTTAGGGGACTCCAAATGGCATCAAATTGAATGCCTTCCTAGTGTGGTTCCCGGTCTGCATACCATTTCGAACTAAGTCCCTCCAGGAGGTCCGCTCTTGATTCCTTAATAAAACCATCTTTTCATTAAGGCCGAATCTTTCTCAATTGTTGAATGCATGGTTATCTAATTTCTACCAATCCATCAACTTCTGGCAGACAGGGCCTCATTGGTCGAACTAGCCAACTCCAATTGTGTCATGAACTCCACATGTCGGCAGTTCTAATGATATAGGCAATACTGCCTTTTTCCGTAGACCAACTGTAAGGGGAATTGCCGGTAGACCTCTTGGTGTTATCGCTGTCAGCCCACAATTGCTGATTTAGCCTGGTATGACCATGTTCTGTGATTTTCATCCAGGTCCTACCTGATGATTCTTAGCAAATTTTGTTCGTGGACTCCGCCTGTCCATTTACCCTGGGGTGGTAATAATTTTGAAAGAGGGGCTCAAGTTAAGGCTTCCATTCTGACAGACCCATTTCGGTAATCCTGGAACCTACTGAATGCCAAGCTTATCTGATATTTGATAGTGGCTAGCACACCGAACCTAGGTCACTATTCTTAATAAAACTCTAGTAGATTAGACTCGTTTGCCTCTTGAGCGCTACTGCGCTTCAGTCCACTGGGAAATAGTCCGTTGCCGTGAGAAATCCACTTGTGCACCTTGGCGTGAGTTTGGATTGATGCCCCGACGAAGTACAATCCCCATTGATAGGAATGGTGGTCAACCCATGAAATGGGTGCAACAGAAGTGCTATAGTCCTTCATTGCCTGTGTGAAGAGTGCACATTTTTTTGCACTTTCTTATCCCTGTATAGCAGTCATTGAAAAACCGGGGCCAATGAATTACCCTGCTTTTTTCATTATCTTGAGAGCTCGTCATCTGGGGCAAAAATGTTACACAAGATCTATATGTGAAATCTCGTAACACCCTTCAAACCCTTGCCACCCATACCCCCCCTCCACAAACTTGCCCCCACACGCACATAACACCACCCCGACACTCCATAATGTCCTCTTGAACAAAGCACCATCAAACCAGCACATAGGGATAGCTTGTAATCTAAAGGTATCTTTCTCTTTGCTTTGCTCATTTCTGGAGGGCCATAGGCTTGTCCGTAGGAAGTGATATGAATCATATTTTGAGTCCAAACAGGAGTAGGAACATCATCATTTTCATGTTCCCTGACCATGTTCAGTACCAGGCAGTCTCTTTTTATCTCACATGCGTCAAACTTGTGACTAAAGGCCAGATGTAGCATAGTCACTTTCAACGTACTAGTTCGTGACCTTGCATATCGATGTCATATTCCATGACACGAGTTATCCATCCGCACCACTTCTATTAAGATCCTGTAGAGGAAGTCCTTAACTCCCGACATATGAGAGATCCAAAATGGACTGTTGTTGAGGACTAGGTGCTTGAATTGCTTTAACCTCTGATCACTGCAAGGACATTTTTTTCAAATGAAAGGAGTATCATGTTCATTATTCCTCCAAGCCTTGAATGAAGAAAGCAATTGCGTTGTTCTAATCTTATTTGTTATGTTTGTACAGTGAATTGCAGAAATTGTGTCTACTAACCCATTCTGACTCATCAAGGGGCTTGATAATCCCAGACTTCAACATGTTATCAATCTCTTCTTTGACCTTTTCATGCAAGTTGGGGTTCATTCTGTAAGGTCTCTTTCTAACTGGGTGTGCACCCTCTTTAAGCTTTATTTATCTTCATCCCCTATGATTCATGCACATGCCTTTAAGTTCATGGTACCCCCTAGGAAATAAAGTCCTGGTAATCCCTTAGTAACTCTATGATTTTTTCCACTTCAGTCTGACCAATAGTCTCCAATTATGGCTTCCTTAGGCTCAATATCTGTTCCAAATATTCACCTTGCTTTGTCTTCATAGGTGATATGATAGGGCGTGCGTGGTCTTATCTACACTGTCCAATACCTCATGCCTCCTGTTGAATGGTTTACATCCAGATTATCTACTTCTTCATCATCCACTAAGTAGACCATTTTTCCTTTTCTCTTTCTCAAGGCAAGCATTGAAAGTAATGTTGCATCGGCCTCTGTTCTTCATCAAAGACATGCTCCTGAGTCTTCTTTATCTAATAACTCCTGAAGGAGTTCTTCAGCCTTGGCACTATCCCCCATAGTTAAGTGCTTGATAATAACTTTCAATGCTTCTTCCACGGAGAGGCTTTTTGTAGAGAAGAAGTCAAATGTCTGGGCCATTCCTGTAATTAAATTCTACCAATTTCAGTTTCTCTATGGAGTTCTGCATATACATACCAAACGTGCATGCAACCTTGTAAAGTGGAATAAAACTTGTGCACCCATAGTGAAGGTGGTAAAGCTTTCCCTTCTGTCCAGAGTCTCTCACACACTTCTGAACGTGGTGTTGAACAGTTGATTACCATGATAAGTACTTATTTGAGTAGGTGCATTGCTCCTGAAGAACCTAGTAGTAAGAGCAATCCTAATTTCATTCCATCCTGACATAAGATTATCCTTGTGGACCACCCACCAGCGTGTGTTGTTGTCCCACGTAGTGTATATGCTAGCATATTTCTTCTTTCCAGTGGGTCTATCCATTTTTCTTCCATGGTGCACAGGAATACCATGGGATCCCCTTCTCCTGTGTAACAAGGTACCGAGTTGTTACCTATCCTCCTGACATAATGTGGTTTTTTGTGCCTCTAGGAAATATGCTCTTTACTTTCACCCCTACCAACTCATAAGTGCTTGTGCCCAATTATCACAAGCAACACTTGTAGTATCGCTAATAGACTGTGCATCCTCCCACTGAATTAGTCCTTCTTTGGTTGGTTCAATCATCTCTGGATCTCGGATGATGATGGCACATACATAAATCTATTCAGATCTTCTTCACTTAAGGGCTCAACATAGGGCACAAATTTTCCATCTGTAAAGGATAAACTCTTTCCTCTTTGTTTTCAAAACTGATATAGCCCTTGTTGAACTGAAGATCAACATTATTTTTGCATAGCACCAAGGATGCCCAATAGAGCTGGGAAGCTATCTGACTATCTGACTCTGCCAGTGCTAAAACTTCAAAGTCTCCAGTGAACTTGGCTCCTTGTATGGTAATGGATGCATCTTTCAAAAAAACTCCTATGGGAGTGGCCTTAGTCTGATTAGCCATGAATAATACATTAGAGGATGGCTGCAATGGGGGTCTTCCCATTTGTACCCATGCATCCAAGGTAAGAACATTGACTTCCGTGCCTATATCAATCAATATATTACTCAATAGCCACCCATCCACAACAACATTCAGAGTGATTTCCTTGTCATAATCTAGGCTATGAGGGGGAAGATTTGCATGCAGGATCTGTCATCAGTCTAGTCAGTACTTGTGCGTGGAGTGTTTCCTTTTAACCAACTCCCTAACAGTGGAATGATTTTTCCTGGTGCAACATTTTACACACACTTTCCTCAAGTCATCTATATCAGTTTGGACCATCTCTGATGCTTTTTTTTTTCTCCATCTTTAAGTGATTCTCTTTTAAGTATTGTATCACCCTGAAGATTCCTTAGAACTTCCATGGTTTCCTGATAAACCTCCTTCTGATAGGTAGGATCTGGGTACCGTGCATGAAGAACCTTCTTCTTTTGATGGTAGGTTAGGTTTCTAATGCAATTCTTCCTGGCACGTGCCACCTCAGCAGTGTGGGTCATGATCTTCACTTGTAGTGCCTCGATTTCTACTCCAACTTAGGCATCCATTGATTTTCACACAACGCGTTGTATCCTAACCATCCCTGCCTTTTTTTTGTTTATGTTGCTTACTCAGATGCTCATATAAGTCTGGGCACTCCTCATAGCTATGGTTCTTTCCACAAAAAGAACATGTAATATTCTGAGGACATTCATGCCTATAGTGGTCAGGAGATCCACATGTATAACATGTTCCATGAGGAAAACTCACTTCTTCCACCACCACGGCCTCATCCTCAAATCCACCATGGTATCCTCGACCTCTGCCATGACCGCCTTTCAAAAAATGCCCTTCATTTCCGATCATAGCACGCCTGATTGTGATCCCGGTCCTGATGCTCATTCTTTCCTTAGAGTTATCTAAAACTCTTGTCTATCGTACACCAATATCTATAGCATCATGGATCTGTCCAATCAGTTGACAGTCTTCTGTGTCATGAGTGTGGACTACAGATTTTATAGTAGCTTGAAACGTTCTTCCTTATATCGCATTGTAATAATGGGGTAGTGGCTAGCATCATGGTTTAAATGGCATATATTTCACAATCCATCAGCAATGAGCGTACTATTCTGTGAGGGAAACTATCCTTTGTGTGACCTTCTACTTCACAATCTGTGCACCAAATCCCTGTGTGCGTCTCATGTGCTGAATTTGCTGATAGTTTCTCCAACTGTTTTTCCATAGCTGCTATTTGTGCTTCTAAAAATGGGCTCACCCCAGTATCTATGCTTCCAACTACCTCAGCGTGTAAGGCTTCTTCAAGTGCTTCACATGGATCAGTGTATGTCTTATGTGATAATGCCCTCCTAAAAGGGGTAATCAAGCCCCCAATGAACCATTGTGCATGTTGGCTTTGTGTATGTCATAAGAAAGCTTTGATAACAATGTTTTTAAACCATGCATCATACTCTCTAACACTTTCAGTAGTGCCTTGCTTAATATCCTTGAGTGCACTTATACTCTTCTGCTCAAACTCAGGGATATGAAACTCTTTAAGGAATGCATCCTTTAAAGTTGTATATCTCTATGCAAGTCTGATCAGGGTCAAACTTTTTGTACCAGCTGTGTGTGTGCCCTTGTAATGTAGTAGTAAATTGGCTTTCCCTACACTCAGAAGCCATGATTCCTTTTGTGCGCCACAATATTTCACACATATGCACATGTTCAACAAACATCTTCTATGCCCCTATACTCTAGAAGAGAAGAAGAGACATTTCCATGTAAATATTTTTGGGGTTGGTGTGGACCTTGCCCACCTGATCCAGAACCTCCTGTGTTTCCCCTACCTCCAGAACCACCAGATCCCTGATCCCTGAACTAGAGCTACCTATGCCTCCTGATCCCAAACCTGTAGCTGGGTAGGACCAGAAGATGTACTCCCCTGTGTCCAATAGTAAACTGAACTGTACCCCGACAGTCTGTGAAGTTTACTACTACTCCAGAAAGTTAATCCAAAAATTGTGTGCTTGTATTTTGTGTTGATGATACACCTGAAAAAGGTACTCCCATATAACAATGAATCCATTTGTGCTGCCATTCATGTGCTCTCTTATAAGACTCTCTCCTACTCTCCCACTGCTTGAACTAGCTTGTTGACTACTTTGTTGTACTAGATGCTGAAAAACAAACATGCAAGGGCAAGGTTACCAGGTGGATTCAGATGTGCGCCCATGGCCCAGGTAGTCTCTCTACTGGTGCATGCTTCTGTGTGAGGCTGAGGAGGATCCCTATCATGCTTTCCAAGATGGGGGAGTTCCTGATGCTGCTTGGCTCCATGTCTTCTACGTGAGCTTCAAATCCTTCATGAGCCATCTCTCTCCTCAAATGCCATACTTTCTGCAATGTTACGTTGCTTCTCTATCTCCCTCCCTCTCGCGTGCCTCATTATACTTAAGCCACCTTTCTTTCTCTCTCTTCCTTTCTACCGCTAGGTCCATCCATCTTTCACCAAACCTACTCCTGCCCCGTGTGTGGTGAGGTTTAGTTAGCCATCAGTTTACTCTCCAGATTCAAAGTTACCATCAGGATCTTGATCGCCAGTGGAATGCCTTGTAGGTAAGCTCCCCTTGGATATCGTAAAAACTGGAATTCAGCTACCTCTGGACATGAATAAGTGGAAATTGAGTATTCCAAGATATAACTGTTCAAGACACCATGGAAACCATGTATCCAAGCTCGAGTCCAAATCAGATCAACATCATAAAGGGCCTGGAATTCTTCCTGTGTCTAGACAAGTGTGTGATACCTCCAATCCACTTAGATGCATAAGCAATCAGCCACTCGTACAATTCTACTGGAAAGATAGCAAAAAATCTCTCATATAAACTGTCATCATACAGATTTGTTCCACCCACACATGCATGTGTGTTAAACTCAGATCCAGTGTTGAAATCCATGTGTATTCTTCTTCCAGATCATGTATCCATTCTTCAACACTTGCTAAGGTCAACTGGTATGTCTTCATCGTGAACCATCCTGAAAACAACTGAAAAAGAGGTCCCGACAACAATGGAACCAATGATGCAGCCTAGAATTCAGTGATACAAGCCAATAAGACCCTAGAGTGCACTGCACACATCACTCAGCCTAGACTGAGAGCTCACCCGAAGCGCGCAAAGGTACCAGGGTCCCTTTAGGGTTGTTGTTGCAGGATGTTAGATTATATTAAATGTAATAAGTATACAGAAGCTTCATACAATAAATAGTATGTGCGTAACATGATTTAGCAACATAATCTCCTATGTATGCACACATCTATCTATCCTCTCTCTCTACATAGTGTACTACATACTTATAGGGTGGGGACTTTCCCTTCACCACTTATCTATTCCCAAAATAGGTCACATGCTATTACTAGCCACACGTGTTACAAAAATAGCCACACATGCAAGTGCGCTAACAATAGACTACTGGTAGTAACTGCTTTACAATGATGGCCTTCTAGAATCTTCCATCGCAAGGTATTTCCTTCCTAGGCCATCCTGTTGCTAGGATGACACCTTATCCACTCCACATGCACACTCGGGTCACACTTTTATCATGTTCTGCCTGACATCACACCAAATATGGATAGGTCCCAAAACATTTGCTCTACATTGCACGTGTGCCACTTGTTCTCGATGAAACCCTGTCCTGCACACTTTCTCCTTGTGTGCCCTTTTAAGTAGCTCCTACACACCACGTGTTTCTTTGCACTTAGCCAATAAATTAGGGGCCCAACAACAAAAGAATTTTTAACTTGTCTTTTGAGTGAAGGAGTTAATGCACAGTTCTGTGTAGAGGAAGTATGAGCCCCGCAAAATTTTAAATTATCCGCATGTAGTCAAGCGCCATAAAGTAGATGTCGACAGAACCATGATACATAATCCAATGCACAAAAACTGAGGATTTTGGATGTGAAATAATATTTGAGGGTTTGTATTGCTTAAAAGACAGTAAACAGAAGCCGACTTCAAGGGAGGCGGTTGAATGGAAAGTAGTTGAGAATGCATTAATGAATATGGCTGTCTTTTCTTGAAGGCAAATCATGGTGCAGTATGAGACATATTTCACAAATATATTTCTATCACTTCATCTCATTTATTACAATTGACAAACAGCTGGAGAATTAGTTTTAGGATTGTTCTCTTCCCTTCTTCTCATTCTATATATTGTAAATTTGGGGCTCAATATAAAAATCTCTAATGGTTGGATTAGGGGAGACTTTTTTCCCTTACGTCCCCATTTCTTCTTGCTAGGGTAGGAACATGGAGCTCAAGAATTTTTTGAAGCTTTGTAATGGAATTTTTATTGCCTCTTACCTACTGATTATTGTACCATGCATAATTTTAGAGCAATATAATATGTCTTGTGATGCATTTCATCCATCCTTTGCATGTTTTATTCTCTTAATAGCCTTTACTTACTATTTGGTATACTATGCATATCTCTAATGATCATTACGGATTTTAGAAACTATGCTTAATGAGTTTAAATTGGTGTTCTGTGTGAATCTATCTATGGCCTGTGGTGCATTCATCCACCCTTTTCATTGCTCACCATTTCTCTCCCCTTTCAGGCAGTTGGATTCTTGATTAATCTCCTTCTTTTTTTGGTAAATCACTCCTTTAGTTTTGTTCTATGTTTCATATTTTTTACCTAACCCTCATCTCACACCATAGAGAAGAGCCAACTTCTTTAAAATTTGGAGGTTACCTTATGGCGCACGTCCCACTAACCTAAGGCATCCAACAACTCTAACGGTTCATCCGTAAAGATAATCGTCTATAGGATATATCTCAAAACCTTCCATTAAGTTTGCTGCATCATTTGTATATATTAGAGTAATTTAAATTCCTCCAAGTGTGGTGTGCACACATTTTTTATTTGTACACATTTCTTTTTCTCACGTGCTTCTTGTGTGGCTCTTATTTTACTTCCAAGGTTCCTGTCTTCTTTTAGCAGTTTGTAGGATTCAGCGTAGTGTCAAGAAAGGATCCTTCAAGTGACTTTAGGGGTAGTTCTTCAAAGCTGAAGATCAAAATTTCATGATTACATAGTAGACTTCATGCCCAATGGATGCTCTAGGCTATTGATCTCCTTCATCTAGCAGGCAGATGGTCCATAAAGTCATGAATTTTTTTATCCAAATAACTCTCCTATTTATTTGGACAGCTTACAGACATATTCTGGCTCAAAATATTCTTCATTGTAGTGGCACATACCTCAGTTGTCTCCTTGGAACATTCACTGGGTCAATGTTTCCTTGCGCACCCTTGTGTGCTTCCCCTTCTTCCCTTTCCATTTTCCTTTTCATGTTTGTTCCACTTTGACCTTGTGCGCATCTTCTACGCATTCACCATCTTCCTAGTAGCTATTCATCCTATGTGTGTGCCTTACAATTTCTTCAATCAGCTAAGTCCCTGACCCTCACATACCCCCTGCATATTATCATGTAATGGTTGTGCCTTGACCATAAATCATATCTCAACTCACCAACTTACCCCATTTTCTTCCACCCACGCTACGATTACACACGCCTTCCTTCTACTTCTTACCATGCCTCATTCTTCCACACACATATCGTTACGTCCTCCTCTACAACACCTTTCCATTCCATGTCATTCTCTAACACGTTTGAGTGTGCCACATGCAAACCAGTCAATGCGTGCCAATAGGGCCCTGAATCATTGCAAACTAGTGAGTAACACGTGGTAGAAACGACAAGAAGATTTGCATGGTTGGTCATCCTTTTCAGCCAATCTGATCATGCCACATGTCTTGCGTGTACAGATGACTCTAAAAAAATTCTCACAACCATATCTTCTTCTATAGAGCTATGATCGGTGTGTGCCTAGTCTCAATCAATAGTTACTAACATAGGATACAGTGTTAGACATTCAAATTAAAATTCTTGGTGGATCTAGTAGGTGAGAAATGGGAAAACATAGTTCTGGGCATTAATGAACAAATCTGATTTCTTCAACCACCCAATTTAATTTGATCCACCCTCTTTCCTTCTCCAACACGCGAAACAGACTTGGGGAAACACATTTGACAAATTTACAGGTGGATTTTTAGGCATTGAATGCTTCTTATTGGCAGTTTCTTTTCAAATTCATATTTTCCCTTTTTTTTCTCTTCTTCTTTCATGGATTCACTATAAAATATAAGATCTGGGATCATTGTTAATGTTAGACATTTTGGATCCTTACGCATTTTTTCTAAGGACTTCATTTTTTTTTCTATATTTCGAGTCGTAGACCTCTAGATCGGGCTCATGCATGTGGATATCAGCCTCTTTCACCATTCCACCATTGTAAGAGTTATGTGCATATCTGGAAGTAATGGGTTCATATTTTTATGACTATTCTCTATCTTAAGCATGTTTGTATTCTTTATTCTTGCCTTTCTTTTACATTGCATGCTTGTTGTTATTCTACGTCCCTTGTAGCTCCATTTTAGTTGTGCTCTATGAAACTGATATGGTAAATACATTTTAGTTGTGCTACACCATTCCTAGGCTTCTTTCACGCATTTTCATTTTTTTTTCTCAGAACATATAGTGTTCATCCCTCTTTTTATGGTGTTTTTATTTCCTTTTAGTGTAGTTTCCTTTCATGTTATCCTTCTATCCCTAGTCCCTTGGAATTGTTATCTTAGTTTTATCTTTCAGCATTAGGAGTAGCAGTAGCAATAGGAAACAAATAGAGGAACCAAATTTCTCCAGAGATCCTTCCTAAGCATGCAAGGTCCCATAACTTGGATAAGGTTCCATTGTTTTCTTAAACAAATCGATCCTTCCAGATCCTAGACACGTGTATTTACTGTCTCTCTAACAAACTACTGTCTCACTCCCTCCTTTGTCTTGAGCACCTTCCTCCTTTTGCTACCCTTCCTCCAAACAAAGATGTATTCATTCTTCTCTTTCTCTCCCTCTTCCTCTGAATCATACACCTGGGTAAGTGCACCAAGTTGATGGACAAAAATATAGGGTCATCCGTGGACGCGTTTGCCCGCATTTTGGATGACCAAATCTTGTTTTTTTTTTTCCTTTGGTGAAACGTTAGATGTAGTTGTCTATCTTGGGATGGATTTTATTTTGTATTTTTTTTAGCAATATTTTTTTTTATGATTTTTTTCCGTGAAAGTGGTCTGAAAATATTTAGAAAATGGAGCGCTTTCCGTTTGCCCGCCATAACTATATCAAAAAATATCGAAATCAATTTTTTTTTTTTAACGTGTATAGAATTTGTCCACGCTTTGGGGGCGTTTGAACGTAGGACAACCGAGAGCACCGAATGAAAGGAAAAAACCGAGGAGAGGCTATTGTAGAGGGTCCCTTTGCCAGGTGTCGGATCAGACGAGGCCTCTCTAGGTACCACGTAGTTTGAGTAGTCACCAGTCGAAGTTGAACGATATTTTGGTCTCAGGGCTCTTAAGGGATTGCGCCCGAACGAAGTAGCCCGGAAGCAACGACCATTTCACGCACCGAAAACACCGCCTCCTCTAGTGTTCACCTAGCCACCCGGACATGTCGGCGCAGTCCATTCAGTGCCACGACCCACCGTTTGCAAAATATAGCGTTTGACAACCTTACACTGGCTCCAACTGCACTATTTTACGCGTTTGCAAACAGTAGGTAGGACAACGAGAGTACTGAAATGAGAAGGGAAAAAACTAAGAGAGGCTATTGTAGAGGGTCCCTACGCAAAGGTATCAGATCAGACGACGCCTCTCTAGGTGCCATGGAGTCTGAGTAGTCACCCGTCGAAGTTGAAGGATATTTTGGTCTCAGGGCTCTTAAGGGACCGCAACCCGAACGAAGTAGCCCGAAAGCAACCGACCGTTTCGCACACCGAAACGCCGCCTCCTCTAGCGTCACCTGACCACCCAGACGTGTTGGCGTAGTCCGTTCGGTGCCGTGACCCACCATTTACAAAATATAGCGTTTGACAACCTTACACTGGCTCCAACTGTACTATTCGTGCGTTGCAAACAGTAGGACATTGAGAGAATCGAAATGAGAAGGACAAAACCGAGAGAGGATATTGTAGAGGGTCCCTGTGAATAGGTGTTGGATTAGACGAGGCCTCTCTAGGTGCCACGGAGTCCTAGTAGTCACTTGTTGAGGTTGAACGATATTTTGGTCTCAGGGCTCTTAAGGGACTGCGCCCGAACAAAGTACCCGGGAAGCATGAACATTTCGCGCACAAAAACATTTCCTCCTCTAGCGTTCACCTGGCCACCTTGACGTGTCGGCGCAGTCCGTTTGGTGCCATGACCCACCGTTTGAAAAATACATCGTTTGAAAACTTTACACTGGCTCCAACTGCACTATTTCACGCGTTTGCAAACAGTAGGACAACGAGAGCACCGAAATGAGAAGGAAAAAACCGAGAGAGGCTATTGTAGAGGGTCCCTATGCCAAGGTGTTGGATTAGACGAGGCCTCTCTAGGTGCCACGGAGTCTGAGTAGTCACCCGTTGAAGTTGAACGATATTTTGGTCTCAGGGCTCTTAAGGGACTGCGCTCCGAACGAAGTACCCCGGAAGCAACGATCGTTTCGCGCACCGGAACACCACCTCCTCTAGCGTTCACCTGGCCACCAGGACGTGTTGGAGCAGTCTGTTTGGTGCCAGGACCCACCGTTTGCAAAATATAGTGTTTGACAACCTTACACTGGCTCCAACTGCACTATTTCGTGCGTTTACAAACAGTAGGACAGCGAGAGAACCGAAATGAGAAGGAAAAAACCGAGAGAGGATATTGTAGAGGGTCCCTACGCCTAGGTTTCAGATTAGATGAGGCCTCTCTAGGTGCCACGGTGTTCGAGTAGTCACCCGTCAAAGTTGAAGGATATTTTGATCTCAGGGCTCTTAAGGGATTGCGCCTGAACGAAGTAGCCCGGAAGCAACGACCGTTTTCCGCACTGAAACACCACCTCCTCTAGTGTTCACCTGGCCACCCGGATGTGTCGGCGCAGTCCGTTTGGTGCCACGACCCACCGTTTACAAAATATAGCGTTTGACAAACCTTACACTGGCTCCAACTGCACTATTTCATGCGTTTGCAAACAGTAGGACAGCGAGAGTACCGAAATGAGAAGGAAAAAACCGAGAGAGGATATTGTAGAGGGTCCCTACGACTAGGTTTCGGATTAGACGAGGCCTCTCTAGGTGCCACGGAGTCCGAGTAGTCACCCGTCGAAGTTGAACAATATTTTGGTCTCAGGGCTCTTAAGGGACTGCGCCCGAACGAAGTAGCCCGGAAGTAACGACTGTTTCGCGCACCGAAACACCACCTCCTCTAGCATTCACAAGGCCACCTGGATGTGTCGGCGCAGTCCGTTCGGTGCCACGACCCACCGTTTGCAAAATATAGCGTTTGACAACCTTACATTGGCTCCAACTGCACTATTTCGCGCGTTTGCAAAAATTAGGACAACGAGAGCACCGAAATGAGAAGGAAAAAACCGAGAGAGTCTATTGTATAGGGTCCCTACGTCAAGGTGTCGGATTAGACGAGACCTCTCTAGGTGCCACGGATTCCGAGTAGTCACCCGTCGAAGTTGAACGATATTTTGGTCTCAGGGCTCTTAAGGGACTACGCCCGAACGAAGTACCCCGGAAGCAACGACCATTTCGCGCACCGAAACACCACCTCCTCTAGCGTTCACCTGGCCACCCGGACGTTTCGGCGCAGTCCGTTCATTGGCAGGACCCACCGTTTGCAAAATATAGCGTTTGAAAACCTTACACTGGCTCCAACTACACTATTTCACGCGTTTGCAAACAGTAGGACAGCGAGATAACCGAAATGAGAAGGAAAAAACCGAGAGAGGCTATTGTAGAGGGTCCCTATGCCAAGGTGTTGGATTAGATGAGGTCTCTCTAGGTGCCACAGAGTTCGAGTAGTCACCCGTCGAAGTTGAAAGATATTTCGGTCTCAGGGCTCTTAAGGGACTGCGCCCGAACGAAGTAGCCCGGAAGAAACGACCGTTTCGCACACCGAAACACCACCTCTTCTAGCATTCACCTGGCCACTCAGACGTGTCGGCGTAGTCCGTTCGGTGCCACAACCCACCGTTTGCAAAATATAGCGTTTGAAAACCTTACACTGGCTCCAACTGCACTATTTCACGCGTTTGCAAACAGTAGCACATCGAGAGCACCGAAATGAGAAGGAAAAAACCGAGAGAGGCTATTGTAGAGGGTTCCTACACCAAGGTGTTGGATTAGACGAGGCCTCTCTAGGTACCATGGAGTCCGAGTAGTCACCCGTCGAAGTTGAATGATATTTTGGTCTCAGGGCTCTTAAGGGACTGCGCCCGAACGAAGTAGCCCGGAAGCAACGACCGTTTCGCGCACCAAAACACCACCTACGCTAGTGTTCACCTGGCCACCCAGACGTGTCGGCGCAGTCCGTTTGGTGCCACGACCCACCGTTTGCAAAATATATTGTTTGACAACCTTACACTGACTCCAAATGCATTATTTCACATGTTTGCAAATAGTAGGACATCGAGAGCACCGAAATGAGAAGGAAAAAACCAATAGAGGCTATTGTAGAGGGTCCCTACGCCAAGGTGTCGAATCATACGAGGCCTCTCTAGGTGCCACGAAGTTCGAATAGTCACCCGTCGAATTTGAACGATATTTTGGTCGCAGGTCTCTTAAGGGACTGCGCCCGAACGAAGTAGCCCGGAAGCAACGACCGTTTCGCGCACCGAAACACCACCTCCTCTAGCGTAGTCTGTTCGGTGCCACGTCCCACTGTTTGCAAAATATAGCGTTTGACAACCTTACAATGGCTCCAACTGCACTATTTCACGCGTTTGCAAACAGTAGGACAGCGAGAGCACCGAAATGAGAAGGAAAAATTCAAGAGAGGCTATTGTAGAGGGTCCCTACGCCGAGGTGTCGGATCAGATGACACCTCTCTAGGTGCCATGGAGTCCGAGTAGTCACCCTTCGAAGTTGAACGATATTTTGGTCTCAGGGCTCTTAATGGACTGCGCCCGAACGAAGTAGCCCGGAAGCAACGACCGTTTCGCGCACAAAAAAATTACCTCCTATAGCGTTCAGCTGGCCACCCGGACATGTCGGCGCAGTCCGTTCGGTGCCATGACCCACCGTTTGCAAAATATATCGTTTGACAACCTTACAATGGCTCCAACTGCACTATTTCACGTGTTTGCAAACAGTAGGATAGCGAGAGAACCAAAATGAGAAGGAAAAGACCGAGAGAGGCTATTGCAGAGGGTCCCTACACCAAGGTTTCGGATCAGACGAGGCCTCTCTAGGTGCCATGGAGTCCGAGTAGTCACCTGTCGAAGTTGAACGATATTTTGGTCTCAGGGCTCTTAAGGGACTGCGGCCGAATGAAGTAGCCCGGAAGAAACGAAAGTTTCGCGTACCAAAACACCACCTCCTCTAGCATTCACCTGGCCACCTAGACGTGTCGGTGTAGTCCGTTTGGTGCCATGACACACTGTTTCCAAAATATAGCATTTGACAACCTTACACTGGCTCCAACTGCACTATTTCGAGCGTTTCAAACAGTAGGATAGAGAGAGCACCGAAATGATAAAGAAAAAACCGAGAGAGGCTATTGTAGAGGGTCCCTTCGCCAAGGTTTTGAATTAGACGAGGCCTATCTAGGTATAATTGAGTTTGAGTAGTCACCCGTCGAAGTTGAACGATATTTTGGTCGCAGGGCTCTTAAGGGACTGCGCCCAAACGAAGTAGCCCGGAAGCAACGACCGTTTCGCGCACCGAAACACTGCCTCCTCTAGTGTTCACCTAGCCACCCGGATGTGTCGTCGTAGTCCGTTCAATGCCACGACCCACTGTTTGCAAAATAAGCGTTTGACAACCTTACACTGGCTCCAACTGCACTATTTTGCGCGTTTGCAAACAGTAGGACAGCGAGAGCACCGAAATGAGAAGGAAAAAACTGAGAGAGGCTATTGTAGAGGGTCCCTATGCCGAGGTTTCGGATCAGACGAGGCCTCTCTAGGTGCCACGGAGTCCGAGTAGTCACCCGTCGAAGTTGAACGATATTTTGGTCTCAGGGCTCTTAAGGGACTACGCCCGAACGAAGTAGCCCGGAAGCAACGACCGTTTCGCGCACCGAAACACCACCTCCTCTAGCATTCACCTATCCACCTGGATGTGTCGGCGCAGTCCGTTCGGTGCCACGACCCACCGTTTGCAAAATATAGCATTTGACAACCTTACACTTGCTCCAACTCCACTATTTCGCGCGTTTGCAAACAGTAGGACATCGAGAGCAACAAAATGAGAAGGAAAAAACCGAGAAAGGCTATTGTAGAGAGTCCCTACGCTGAGGTGTCAGATAAGAAGAGGCCTCTCTAGGTGCCACATAGTCTGAGTAGTCACCCATCGAAGTTGAACGATATTTTGGTGTCAGGGCTCTTAAGGGACTGCGCCCAAACGAAGTAGCCCGGAAGCAACGACCATTTCGCGCACAGAAATACCACATCCTCTAGCGTTCACCTGGTCACCCGGACATGTTGGCACATTCCGTTCGGTGCCACGACCTGCCGTTTGTAAAATATAGCGTTTGACAACCTTACACTGGCTCCAACTACACTATTTCACGCGTTTGCAAATAGTAGGACAACAAGAGAACCGAAATGAGAAGGAAAAAACTGAGAGAGGATATTGTAGAGGGTCCCTACGCCTAGGTTTTGGATTAGACGAGGCCTCTCTAGGTGCCACGGAGTCTGAGTAGTCACCTGTGGAAGTTGAACAATATTTTGGTCTCAGGGCTCTAAAGGGACTGCGCCCGAACGAAGTAGCCTGGAAGCAACGACCGTTTCGCGCACCAAAACATTGCCTCCACTAGCATTCACCTGGCCACCTGGATGTTTCGGCGCAGTCCGTTCGGTGCCATGACCCACCGTTTGTAAAATATATCGTTTGATAACCTTACACTGGCTCTAACTGCACTATTTCACGCGTTTGCAAACAGTAGGATAGCGAGAGGACCGAAATAAGAAGGAAGAAACTGTGAGAGACTATTGTAGAGGGTCCCTACGCCAAGGTTTTGGATCAGACAAGTCCTCTCTAGGTGCCACGGAGTCTGAGTAGTCACCCGTCGAAGTTGAACGATATTTTGGTCTCAGGGCTCTTAAGGGCCTCCACCCGAATGAAGTAGCCCGGAAGAAACGACCGTTTCGCGCACCAAAACACCACCTCCTCTAGCATTCACCTTGCCACCTAGACATGTCGACGCAGTCCGTTTGGTGCCATGACCCACCGTTTGCAAAATATAGCGTTTGACAACCTTACACTGGCTCTAACTACACTATTTCAGGCGTTTGCAAACAGTAGGACAACGAGAGCACCGAAATGAGAAGGAAAAAACCGAGAGAGGCTATTGTAGAGGGTCCCTTTGCCAAGGTGTCGGATCAGACGAGGCCTCTCTAGGTACCACGTAGTTTGAGTAGTCACCAGTCGAAGTTGAACGATATTTTGGTCTCAGGGCTCTTAAGGGATTGCGCCCGAACGAAGTAGCCCGGAAGCAACGACCATTTCA
Organism: Taxus chinensis; assembly: GCA_019776745.2. Taxonomy (NCBI): domain Eukaryota; kingdom Viridiplantae; phylum Streptophyta; class Pinopsida; order Cupressales; family Taxaceae; genus Taxus; species Taxus chinensis. Next base: position 700,463,375 of record CM034151.1, read on the forward strand.
CGCACCGAAACACCGCCTCCTCTAGTGTTCACCTAGCCACCCGGACATGTCGGCGCAGTCCATTCAGTGCCACGACCCACCGTTTGCAAAATATAGCGTTTGACAACCTTACACTGGCTCCAACTGCACTATTTTACGCGTTTGCAAACAGTAGGACAACGAGAGTACTGAAATGAGAAGGAAAAAACTAAGAGAGGCTATTGTAGAGGGTCCCTACGCAAAGGTATCAGATCAGACGACGCCTCTCTAGGTGCCATGGAGTCTGAGTAGTCACCCGTCGAAGTTGAAGGATATTTTGGTCTCAGGGCTCTTAAGGGACCGCACCCGAACGAAGTAGCCCGAAAGCAACGACCGTTTCGCACACCGAAACGCCGCCTCCTCTAGCGTTCACCTGACCACCCAGACGTGTTGGCGTAGTCCGTTCGGTGCCGTGACCCACCATTTACAAAATATAGCGTTTGACAACCTTACACTGGCTCCAACTGTACTATTTCGTGCGTTTGCAAACAGTAGGACATTGAGAGAATCGAAATGAGAAGGACAAAACCGAGAGAGGATATTGTAGAGGGTCCCTGTGAATAGGTGTTGGATTAGACGAGGCCTCTCTAGGTGCCACGGAGTCCTAGTAGTCACTTGTTGAGGTTGAACGATATTTTGGTCTCAGGGCTCTTAAGGGACTGCGCCCGAACAAAGTACCCGGGAAGCAATGAACATTTCGCGCACAAAAACATTTCCTCCTCTAGCGTTCACCTGGCCACCTTGACGTGTCGGCGCAGTCCGTTTGGTGCCATGACCCACCGTTTGAAAAATACATCGTTTGAAAACTTTACACTGGCTCCAACTGCACTATTTCACGCGTTTGCAAACAGTAGGACAACGAGAGCACCGAAATGAGAAGGAAAAAACCGAGAGAGGCTATTGTAGAGGGTCCCTATGCCAAGGTGTTGGATTAGACGAGGCCTCTCTAGGTGCCACGGAGTCTGAGTAGTCACCCGTTGAAGTTGAACGATATTTTGGTCTCAGGGCTCTTAAGGGACTGCGCCCGAACGAAGTACCCCGGAAGCAACGATCGTTTCGCGCACCGGAACACCACCTCCTCTAGCGTTCACCTGGCCACCAGGACGTGTTGGAGCAGTCTGTTTGGTGCCAGGACCCACCGTTTGCAAAATATAGTGTTTGACAACCTTACACTGGCTCCAACTGCACTATTTCGTGCGTTTACAAACAGTAGGACAGCGAGAGAACCGAAATGAGAAGGAAAAAACCGAGAGAGGATATTGTAGAGGGTCCCTACGCCTAGGTTTCAGATTAGATGAGGCCTCTCTAGGTGCCACGGTGTTCGAGTAGTCACCCGTCAAAGTTGAAGGATATTTTGATCTCAGGGCTCTTAAGGGATTGCGCCTGAACGAAGTAGCCCGGAAGCAACGACCGTTTTCCGCACTGAAACACCACCTCCTCTAGTGTTCACCTGGCCACCCGGATGTGTCGGCGCAGTCCGTTTGGTGCCATGACCCACCGTTTACAAAATATATCGTTTGACAACCTTACACTGACTCCAACTGCACTATTTCGCGCGTTTGCAAACAGTAGGACAGCGAGAGCACCGAAATGAGAAGGAAAAAACCGAGTGAAGCTATTGTAGAGGGTCCCTACGCTAAGGTGTCAGATAAGACGAGGCCTCTCTAGGTGCCATGGAGTTCGAGTAGTCACCCGTCGAAGTTGAACGATATTTTGGTCTCAGGGCTCTTAAGGGACTGCGCCCGAACGAAGTAGCTCGGAAGCAACGACTATTTTGCGCACAGAAACACCACCTCCTCTAGCATTCACCTGGCCACCAAGATGTGTCGGCGTAGTACGTTTGGTGCCACGACCCACCGTTTGCAAAATATAGCATTTGACAACCTTACACTGGCTCCAACTGCACTATTTCACGCGTTTGTAAACAGTAGGACAGCGAGAGAACCGAAATGAGAAGGACAAAACCGAGAGAGGATATTATAGAGTGTCCCTATGCCTAGGTGTCAGATTAGACGAGGCCTCTCTAAGTGCCACGGAGTCCGAGTAGTCAACCGTCGAATTTGAACAATATTTTGGTCTTAGGGCTCTTAAGGGACTGCGCCCGAACGAAGTAGCCCGGAAGCAACGACCGTTTCACGCACAAAAACATTGCTTCCTCTAGCGTTCACCTAGCCACCCCAACCTATCGGCGTAGTTCGTTCGGTGCCATGACCCACCGTTTGCAAAATATAGCGTTTGACATCCTTACACTGGCTCCAACTGCACTATTTCACGCGTTTGCAAACAGTAGGACAGCGAGAGAACCGAAATGAGAAGGAAAAAACTGAGAGAGTCTATTTTATAGGGTCCCTACGCCAAGGTTTCGGATTAGACGAGGCCTCTCTAGGTGCCACGGAGTCCGAGTAGTCACCCGTCGAAGTTGAATGATATTTTGGTCTCAGGGCTCTTAAGGGACTGCGCCCGAACGAAGTAGCCCGGAAGAAATGACCATTTCGCGCACCGAAACACCACCTCCTCTAGCATTCACCTGGCCACCGGACGTGTCGGCGCAGTCTGTTCGATGCCATGACCCACCGTTTGCAAAATATAGCATTTGAAAACCTTACATTGGCTCCAACTGCACTATTTCACGCGTTTGTAAACAGTAGGACAGCGAGAGCACCGAAATGAGAAAGAAAAAACCGAGAGAGGCTATTGTAGAGGGTCCCTTCGCCAAGGTGTCAGATTAGATGAGGCCTCTCTAGGTACCATGGAGTTTGAGTAGTCACCCGTCGAAGTTGAACGATATTTTGGTTTCAGGGCTCTTAAGGGACTGCGCCCAAACGAAGTAGCCCGGAAGCAAAGACCGTTTCGCGCACCAAAACACCACCTCCTCTAGTGTTCACCTGGCCACCCAGACGTGTCAGCTGGAGTCCGTTTGGTGCCATCACCCACCGTTTGCAAAATATAGCGTTTGACAACCTTACACTGGCTCCAACTGCACTATTTCACGCATTTACAAACAGTAGGACAGCGAGAGCACCAAAATGAGAAGGAAAAAACCGAGAGAGGCTATTGTAGAGGGTCCCTACATGCTGAGGTTTCAGATCAGACGAGGCCTCTCTAGGTACCACGGAGTCTGAGTAGTCACCCGTCGAAGTTGAACGATATTTTGGTCTCAGGGCTCTTAAGGGACTGCGCCCGAACGAAGTAGCCCGGAAGCAACGACCGTTTCGCGCACCAAAACACCAACTCCTCTAGTGTTCACCTGGCCACCCGGATGTGTCGGTGCAGTCCGTTCGGTGCCATGACCCACCGTTTGCAAAATATAGCGTTTGACAACCTTACACTGGCTCCAACTGCTACTATTTCGCGCGTTTGCAAACAGTAGGATAGCGAGAGCACCAAAATGAGAAGGAAATAACCGAGAGAGGCTATTGTAGAGGGTCCCTACGCTGAGGTGTCGGATCAGACGAGGCCTCTCTAGGTGCCACAGAGTTCGAGTAGTCACTTGTCGAAGTTGAACGATATTTTGGTCTCAGGGCTCTTAAGGGACTGCGCCCGAACGAAGTAGCCCGGAAGCAACGACTGTTTCGCGCACCAGAAACACCACCTCCTCTAGCATTCACCTGGCCACCCGGACGTGTCGGCGTAGTCTGTTCGGTGCCACAACCCACCGTTTGCAAAATATAACGTTTGACAACCTTACACTGGCTCCAACTGCACTATTTCACGCGTTTGCAAACAGTAGGACAACGAGAGCACTGAAATGAGAAGGAAAAAACCGAGAGAGGCTATTGTAGAGGGCCTCTGCACCAAGGTGTTGGATTAGACAAGGCCTCTCTAGGTGCCACGGAGTCTGAGTAGTCACCCGTCGAAGTTGAACGATATTTTGGTCTCAGGGCTCTTAAGGGACTGCGCCCGAACGAAGTAGCCCGGTAGCAACAACCATTTCGCGCACCAAAACACCACCTCCTCTAGCATTCACCTGGCCACTGGGATGTGTCGGCGTAGTCCGTTCGGTGCCACGACCCACCGTTTGCAAAATATAGCGTTTGACAACCTTACACTGGCTCAAACTGCACTATTTCACGCGTTTGCAAACAGTAGGACAAGCGAGAGCACCGAAATGAGAAGGAAAAAACCGAGAGAGGCTATTGTAGAGGGTCCCTATGCTGAGGTTTCAGATCAGACGAGGCCTCTCTAGGTGCCATGGAGTCTGAGTAGTCACCCGTCGAAGTTGAACGATATTTTGGTCTCAGGGCTCTTAAGGGACTACGCCCGAACGAAGTAGCCCGGAAGCAACGACCGTTTCGCGCACCGAAACACCACCTACCTCTAGCGTTCACCTGGCCACTTGGATGTGTCAACACAGTCCGTTCGGTGCCACGACCCACCATTTGCAAAATATAACTTGTTTCCTTATTTATTTAAATTAAATTACAATGACTTGGTTGTTATGTTATCTCTTGTTGTCATCTTGTCCTTGGTATGATGATATATAGGGCTCATGAATCTTATTTTCTGCCTTATCCTTAACACTTGGTTTTGTTATAATATTATGGGTAATATTGTTCTACGGTTTTCTTTTCCTTTCTCTTCTTTCTCTCTTTCTATGAAGACCATCAGTTGTGCTACCTCTTGATTCAACTCTCTGACCTCCTGTGAAACCATAATTATCTTCTCTTCCTCCTTTCTTTTCTTTTCCTTTCTCTCTCTCTCTCTCTCTCTCTCTCTCTCTCTCTCTCTCTCTCTCTCTCTTCTTGTACCTCATTAGCTCTATCAACCTTTGAATCACATTTCCTGCTAGTTCTTCTTCTTCTTCTTCACCATATATATCAAGTCTGATTCATGAGGCCTAATAACCTTCAATTACCTTTCTCTACGTTTCTTCCTTGTTTCCATCATCTTTTCTATTTTTCACATATGTTCTTGAACTCTCTTATCCTTTCATGTAATTGCTTTAGTCTAGCATCTTATCTCTCTGATACTAACTTCTCCATCCAATGTGGCATTTTGTAACCATGACCTCACTCTTTACTTCACCCATCATTTTCATCTATCTCTTTGTCTCTCTTCTTGGACCACTGTATCAACCTTATCTCAAATCCTTTTAGCTAATCTTCCTTGATCTTCAAGCTATGATACCACATGTTGCAGTTCAAAAAATTTATAACATATGTATTCAATGGTTTCTATGTTTCCCTAAAAACTCAACTCTGTCTTTTGATCAAGTTCAAACAGCTCCTTTTCACTACTTAACATACTCCAAATTTAATATTATCCCTTATCCTCTATATGGTTTCTTACTGATATTATTTATCTAACTCTAATGTAGATACTATGAGCGTAATCAAAATGATCAACTACCATCTTCAACTGCCAAGTTCAATATCCATGATGCATAGGCAAATACAACAATGCCCATGTTGGAAGGTACTTACAGTCTTCACAGTTTTGGAACTCAAAATACATGAAGCAATCAGCTAAAACAAATGTACAAATACATTTGAAAATAACTTCTAGGTTGTAGAGCAATTGAAAGAATGTAGTTTCATGGTATTAGTTTCATATCCAGAAGTCTAAGAAGATTGCAACTATAATGGCATGTTTCAGTAATGCACATCTAACAGTACAAGCTTATGATGCAAATAAAAATAATATAAAGATACAGCCACATATCATTCAGATTTAACAATATTTCAGGATTATTATGAGTTACAAAAGAACAGTACGGCTACAGGATTGGAAAATCAATACAGTTAAGTTTCAAGGATTAACTCATATGTACACAAAAGTTACAAACAATGCAGACCCAATTTTGGGTATACCTGTAATATTATCAAGATGTACAGTCAAATACACCAGAGTTTCAAGCACACTTTTCCAAATACAACAGGATGATAAATTGATGAATTCCATTAAATATAAGCTTTAGTTACTAATACTTAAGTTGGCAATAGAGCTAACAATATTGTTTTAGTTTGAAAAATAAAAATTCAAAATGCCCATGGTGAAATATACCACAAATAATAATCAGAAAGATACTAGAAAATATATAACTAGAAGTAATACACTAAATCCACCTCAAGATTTAAAAGACCTGAAATAGTTCAAATTTATAGCCTCGGAAACAAAACCGTAGCAGAGATATCCATAGGAGTTCCATATATGGAGGAATCGCCAAAATAACCAAAATAAATATGATTTAACCAACACACATGGATATATATATATAAGAATCAAACAAAGTGTGCTCCAGACGCGCACGTCTCTGAAAATATATATGTACATAAGTTCATAATGTATGTATACATCTCGAACTAAGCACGTGTCATAATGTACATATGGGACCACATGCGGTCGCAAAAGGCTATATATAGTACAATGGACTGTGAATCTACTCATGACCACATATGTACATCCAGGTGGACTATAAATCTACTCATGAAACATCTTCCCTCTCTTCGCCCTGCTAGAAGTAGCACGTCCACGACCTGGGGATGTAGTGGAGGGAGATGCCACTACGGATTTCATCCGTGTGGTCCTAGGTGTCTCTAAGCATGCCTGCAACCTAACCTGCACATTCATAAACAACAAGTTTTTAACACCCAAAATTTTAAAATACATTCAAAATTTAGAAACTTGTACAATTTAGTTAAAATGCATGTGAAATCTTACCGCAATGTCATGATCCCTATCAATTTGTTGTTGACGCGTCACAGGGACAACAATAGACTCACGAGGGGTAAGCTACATACAAATAATTAATTTTCAAATTAAATATTTCACATATATACCTACAAAATTTGATATTGTAGATTTAAGTAAATAATAGAAAATAATGAAGGTCTCCAAAATTTAACAAATTTAAAAAATTGTGTACCTCAGTTAGTGGATCTGCAGATGCTATGGCAATATCTACAGCAGCCTCCACAGTCTGCATAAATGGAGGAGTCTCTCTAGCAGTCATAAGCTATACAAAAAACATGTACAAATCAATATTAAAATCTACTTAAGAGCTTAGCACTCCTATCGAAACCTATTGAAAAAAATAATAGTAAAGGAACTCAAAGGTCCCTACACTCTAAACATATCTTTTCACGTTCATCAAGGAAACACCAGATCTATATATAGGTACATGAAACATTTACAAGCACTCATTCCACATGTTGAGATTTTAAGAAGGTAAAAAAATATACAAGGAGGGAAATTATACATTCATTCCCGTCCCTACTATACAATCTTACCCCAGGTGGTACTTTCAAGACATGTAAAACCAATATATGATTACATACATGGCTAGTTATATATCAAATGAATTGGCATTTCCTACTAAATAATATATAGGTTGAGTATAAGAAAGTGAAACTCATGTACAAAGGTCCAAAGCATGCAATCCGTGCGTGAACTTCCAGTAATTAGAAACAAAGTGTAAAGAGATTTACTAACCTGCGTAAAACTCATGTGAGGCGTGCCAGTAGCCTCAGTTCCCTGAGCAGATGATGACCCGCCAGGCTCCTGTGTATAAAAGAGAAAAATATTAATACATACATACAACATACACGTGAAACAAATTATAATAATAATCTAGTGCAATTAAATGATTTATTAAAAATGTAAGTTTGTACAACTTGAAACTTACGTTTGAAACACGCCCAGCCGCAGTAGCTAGCATGTCGACACCGAATGTTTCCTTCACCGGCTCTTGCTATTTAAAATAAAATAAAAAATTAGTTTTTTACATGTATGTACATGACGTACAATCAAATATATATATATATATATATATATATATATATATCTCAAACATGTGAATTAAACTATTGTATATATATTATTTAAATTTATTTAAAATTTACCTGTGAAAGACCAATATCAGTGGCTCCAGTTCCAAAAACACTCCCCAGCATCTCATATATAGAAAAGAAATCCTGTGAACCAGCAAATGATGTCTCGCCTGCAGTGCATACGGTACCACATGATCCACAGTGGTGTGGTGCACTAGAACTGGCGCCTCCACCAACATCACCAGATGCAATCTGGGTGCTATGCTGGGTGAGAGTGTCAGTGAGCTCCCTCAATGCATGCAATGTATCAATCTCCACAACCTCCTTCACTATAGGAGGGATAACTGAAGGTAGTGGGGGTTTTGGGGCATGGGGGATCCTAGGCTGACCTACGCGTGCACCAGGTCTGCTCTGTGCAGAGCCACCTCCTCGACCAAAAAAGTCAGAAAATTCAAAATAATTCGGGACCTCATTGAGCACGAACTCACAATATAATTTCTTCAAAAAATAAAGAGGAACCTCATTGTTGTTGCATGGTGGATAATCAAAAACCATCCACCATCGGTCCCAAAAATTGTTTTTGATTCTATCATCATGGCACCAATGGATTGGGAACCGTTTGCAAGTAACTGCAGGGGGGCATTGGTTCTAGGGTCGGTAAATAATGCACAAATGAGGTCTTTTCCAATTTTTTTGTCTTTGACGGCCGCATGGGATAGTTTATCCGCATACCACCACCTACAGTCACTTCTAAAGGTGTTCCATCTATGTATTTGGTTGGTTGCAGACTCGACTTCGCCAATCAATGTTTCCAATGTATTGGCTAAAGTCATGCGGGATGGATTTGTAGCATGATTTTGTCTTATATTTTGAATTAGGTTCTCAATGGCAATTTTATTTTCTTGGATTCTTCCAATGATATTATCTTGCATTCCTGTTGGCTCAATGGGGACAGAAGGAGCCACAGGAGGCGGATCTATGTTTGGAGGAGGGTTTTGAGGAATGTTCCGTGGGTTTTGAGGAATGTTTTGACGGTTTGCATGATTTCGAGCTTGCCGACCAACTGATAAAACAAGAAAATTGTATACATAAACAAACATTTCAAAAAAACCCATGAAAATGCAAAAAAAAAACCTAAAATGCAAAAAAATGATTACAATCGGGGACTTACCTCCTCGTCTTGGTGGCATGGTTGAATATATCGCTATCCAGAAGTCCGATGAGCAATTTTGAGATGGTATTGAGAGCTCGAGTGAAAAACGTTTAGGAAAAGTCGCGGTTCGAAATGAAAAATGAGGAAAATAACGAGTCGCGGGACTATTAAATTTTGTCTCAGAGTTCCGCGATCACGGTTTATAACCGCACATCGCATCAGATCGCGGTTTTAGGTTCGGTAATTACCGAACCTAGAATTTAACCCCGATCACGGTATGATAGAACCGCGATCACGGTTCCTAAGCCCAATTTCGGGTTTTTATGTCCACGGAATTGTCCACCAACTTCGTGCACTTACCCTGTAGTATGCATCATAAACAAGCTTCCCAAAAAACTTACTACATTCCAGTCTACTCATAAAATTCAAAATTCCTCAATAGATCAGATGTTAGACAACTTGGACATGAAGGCCAACTCACTGACACTAGCGTATCAAATGGGACACTTTAGAGTTCAGATTCAATCCTATTTTCCACAAGGACTTAAAACACTTCAATTTATTGGAAAATCTTGGCATAGAAACCAAAAAAATATACCGAGGTCTTTCTTGACAAATCATCTAAGAATTGACTAACATATTAACCTGGAGCTATTTGCCTAATCTGATGTAAAATTCAATCACAAAGTCTAATCGAACATCACTATGTGATCTAAATGAAAATTCTATCACGCTCTCAAATCATTGGGATGACTTCATGTAGACGTGGAAACTTTTCTCTACTCAGAGCTCCAATCAAAATTCTAACAATGCTGAACAATGAAGTACCTGTTGTTGCAGACTCTAAAGGACCCCTGGGATTCCTGCAATCACGGCTTCTAGGTTGATTTAAGGCATCCAGTGTGACTGCACAACATGGAATCCTTTCTCCAAGTGTGGGACCTCGCGTAAAGATGAGAAAAGATTCTCCAGATGAAGGTTGGTTCCTATTCCTCTGTTCAGATGCACGACATAAAATGCAGAGGGTTTCTCCTCTAAAAACCTAATCTAACTTGCCAAGGAGACAGGGTAGAACAATGCATAAAAATAAAACCTAAACTACAAAGGTGATGCACCGAGGAATGTTAGCAACATTGTATTTGCCACTAAATGCATACATAGAACATACAATGCAATATCATGCACGAATGCATAGGTAATTAGGTTTTTGCAGTGAAAGATCAGGAATGATGCAACAATGAACACATAGAGGGTTGAGAATCAATCCACAACACATGCATATTATTGCTCTGCGAAGAGTTTGATACAGTACATGTTGCAGTTGTCTGCCAATAGACAAAAAGGACTAGCATTACAGTTACCCATATGGGAGGTTTGAAAGCTCCACAAACCACCTGCCAAGCGAGGGAATAAGGGAGGATGTCACAAAAAAAAATGTCCAACCCTTGAAAAGAGCTCACTCATGGCCATTTATACAAGAAATGAGATGAGGGAAGAAGAGAAGAAATTCAGAATCTGCCCCAACCACTTCTAAGACTAGCATTTAAATTCATCTCATTATGAGAGTTTTGTATCTGAAGATCTCACCGAATCGTTAGCAAAATGGGAACCGCCCCTTTTCTAACAGGAGCGGCGAGCTTTGCTACATTAAAGTCGGGTTCTTGGAACTGCCTCGCGCATTTGTCTATCGAGCCACGCGTCAGTTCGACATTTCCTCTTATCATTTTTCCCTCCACGTGCTTCACCCGATGTGAGATTGATCCCAGAATCATGTTGGACGGGAATTTGAAGGCCCAACATAGCTTCCTTTGCTGGCGGATATTAGGACGACCTCTTACATATAAGGCATAGCTTGGATGATAATTCTGCCCTCGAAAGATTTTTGCCAAGATTGAGGTTTTGCACAGTAAGGCCAGGCAACGAACATCTTCAACTAATAATCTTTGTCTTAGTCTGCCATCTGGACGATACCCGTAACATGCTTGGTTGCGCCAAGTAATTAGTTAAAGCCCTCCAAAACCCAATTTTCGCCTTGTGTCGGGCTTTTCTGCGACATGTCTTTTGGTGTCCCGTTTTAAACCCCCGACATGACTTTAACGCCATGGTGTTCCGCCCCCGAAACCTGACTATTTCATTGGTTCGGGTTTTGCTAACCCCTGAAAACATCTCCTTTCCTTTGACTTTTTGGACCTGACCCCCGACATAGCTTGGCGACACAAATTTTCATGCAGAAACAATTTTTCCACCAGAGACTTTGCCGGATTTTAAAATCCAACTTCTTCCAGACCCCCCCGCCATGTCCCAGTGCTGGGACACCGTGGACAGAATTTCTCCATTTGCCACGGGCCAAAATGGGCTTCAAAACTTCGTCCCATTCTGGCAAACACTTAATGGCGAATCTTTGACTCCTTGGCTCCTTCCTATCCCTCTTGTCCCGTGCGCTACCTTTTCCCACTTGTCCTTGTGCATGAAGTTTCTTGTTTCGGTCGATCCGACCGGTTATGCGTCCTTCATGTCAAGAAGATCTGTCCCATCTTGACCTCCCAGTGCTGTCTGGGACAAATTCTTCCGCTATCCGCCTAATTCGGCCGGTTCGCATCCTCCGCGCAATCTCTTGTCCCGCTTGCTCTCAGTAAAGGACTTGGACAAATTTTCTTTCTTTCGGCCGATTCGGGCATTTCGCGTCCATAGAGTGTCCCACTCATGTCCCTTTTCTAATTTGGGCCACCTGGAGGCTGTTTCGGCCGATCCGCTAACTCTCCATGTATAATTGTTCCAACTATCCCAAAGGTGTCCTTGAGCAGGACTTAGCCAAATTTTACGAATTTTCCCCTAAATCTGATAATCTACTTAAACTTGAAGATACGATGAACAAAATCTGATGCATGATTATCGAAGAATTAACAAATGGAAAAACTCGTGAAATATCCTGGATAACAATTTTGGTGAAACTTACCCGGTGTAGTCACTTATTTCTGCTTAGGTTGAAGATTAGTGGCCTTTTAGTGATCCGTTGGGCATGGAGTCATAGGCAACGTAACCTGAAACCAACCTGATGTTTGATCCCGAGCCCGATACCCGTAACTGCTTCTCTGAGAGAACACTGAACTGTAAGAAAAACAACCCAGAAACTGTCAATTCGGTTTTACAATACAGTGGATACCAAAACACATAGGGCTAATTGAACACCCATAACGGTTCCCCATAGATCCATGGATTATGACACCACCCATATATATGTATAGAATAAAAATATCATGTTTATACGCTTGTGGACAGAGGTGTACAGTAACCTCTTGGGTATACAGTAAACAATGTTTACAGGTACATTCCATTAACCAGACTCGGGATTTGATTCTTACGTCCAATGTCGGGACTGTGCAAGGCATTGCTATTCTTACAACTCCATAAACAAGAAGGGTAGCCACTGTCACAACCATGCACAATCAAACTCTGGATATGCCTTCCAAAAAATACCCGATCTGGATCCCAGGTTAGATCTAGGTCCCCTTACTGGAAGGTCATTGCTCTGTGACTTACAAAAATATCTAGAACCTTATCTTTTCACTAAGGCATGATCTTTCGCAAGGTTGCTTGCACTGTACGTTCGTCTGGATGATCATTCCAATTCACCTATCAACTCTGCATACCTGGCCTCCAATGACCTACGAACTCAACCAACTCAAAACTGTTACATCGAACTCCAATGCAGGTAATTAAAGATGTGATATGGGGAGTCAATACTGACTCTTTTCGATAGGTCAACCTGACTAAGGTGAACTTACCTGTAGACCAAGCACTGGCACTATTCTCTCAGACTCATAATGCTGATTTTAGCTTGTGTATGCCATGTGAAATAAATCGTTCATCTATGAATCCTCTTGATGCGAGTGCTTACGTGATAACGAGTGATATTGTAGACTGTACCAATGTCCAATACCCTGTGTGGATGAATAATTGGAAGAGGTGCTCAACTAGACTCCATTCCTATGACAGTGTATGCAGAAAATGTAGTCCCTTGTCCCTTGAACGAAAGCTAGATGGATTGCCTTTGATGCTCTTAGATGTCTTTAGCATACCGAACCTTAGGTGACTATTCCTTAATAGAAATTCTAGTAGCTTAGACTCCTTTGCCTCTTTGAGTCGCATAACTGCTTCAGTCCACTTGGTGAAGTGATTCCCTTGCCGTGAGAATCCACTTGTGGCCTTGACAACTGAGTTTGGGTTGCCGACCCATATGAAAATCCAGATGACAAAATTACAGTGATTTAGTTGGTCAACCAAGATCAGAGGTGCCCAGATGGACGAGCGTTGCTAGGCACTTGGCATCCCGTCGAAGAGTGCACATGGTCTTACAGAGTCATAAAAGATAAGTAAATGAAATCATTGAACTGGGTTAGAGGGTGTGTAAGACCCTGCCTTAGAAAATCTTGAGAACATAGTTACTCGTGGGGAAAAGATAGTTGTCTCCATTACTAGTCTTTATTGTTTAGGAATCATATGAATCGTAAGTATGCTTTGCGGACCTAGAAATAGTACCCAAGTGCGTGATTTTTTGTCTACATTTTCCCCCACTTGATGTCTTTGTTAAGTGAAACACCATCAACATAGCACATAATGTAGATGGAAGTTGTGTATCTTATGAACCATCGTATAATGTGCTTGGTTCATAACGTGCAGAGGAGACATAGTGAAAGTCTGTAGGAAGTGTATCAAAATGAAGTGTGGAACTTAAGAAAGAGGAAGTAGGCCCTAGGGGTGAAACGTATAGTGGTGTACCGTGTTCTTGGCCAATCCTGTTGTACCTTGATGTAGATAGTCTACTTCTTGTCATCACCTGCTATTAACCTGAAGGACCTATAAAAGAAGCTAGCTGTTCACAGTAGTCAAAGTCCATGTATTAGTTTGGAAGACTCTTGCATCTCAATGTCAAATGTCCACGTACAAAAGTTAGTCCACCCTGAACGCTATGCACATTCAGAACCGTGAAGTTTGAAAAGGATAGTCCTTGAATGTCCTAAATTGTTGAGACCAAAGAGTGGATCTTGTTATTTGGGACTAGGTGCTCATGTAAAGAGTGAGTTCTTTCAACTCCTGATCACTGCCAAGTGTGAGTGCTTTTGGTTGATCTCACACCAAGTGTCTAGCTTTCGTGGGTTATCTCCATGCCTTGACCGTAGAAATCAACTGGTTGGGGAGAGAGGTCCTTCTTTGTTACTCTTCTGCCAAGACTGCAGAAATTGTGTCTACACCACTACAAAATGGTGTGATAGCACGTTTAGTCCTTGTAGAATTCCATGGATTGACGAGGAGATTGGGGCTAGAGATATATCCTGCATTATTGCATTCTAACTTGCCATCATCGCCTTCATATTGAAATCCACTCTATGAACTGATATGCTCTTATGTTGACATGGAGAAAGTAACTGTAACTTCCACATGGTCATAGGTGCCCAAGAAAGGTCAATATCACCCAAGTGTTAGTGTCTATGTTTAACTAAGGACCCAAGTCAAAGTCTGGGCCATTCTGTGACTATAACTTTATGTTGATTTTGTATTGAAATGTGTTGTACTACTATATGCGTGACTGATTTACCCAATGTATGCCCCCTCGTTTGGGGTGCATGCGACATTGCTAGGAGAATGCGGCCCAATGAGAGGATCAAATGTTAAACTAAATTGTAACAATGTTATTCAAATGGTTTCTATGTTTTCCCTAAAAACTCAACTCTGTCTTTTGATCAGTTTAAAACAGCTCCTTTTCACTACTTAACATACTCCAAATTTAATATTATCCCTTATCCTCTATATGGTTCTTACTGATATTATTTATCTAACTCTAATGTAGATACTATGAGCGTAATCAAAATTATCAACTACCATCTTCAACTGCCAAGTTCAATATCCATGATGCATAGGCAAATACAACAATGCCCATGTTGGAAGGTACTTACAGTCTTCACAGTTTGGAACTCAAAATACATGAAGCAATCAGCTTAAAACAAATGTACAAATACATTTGAAAATAACTTCTAGGTTGTAGAGTAATTGAAATAATGTAGTTTCATGGTTATTAGTTTCATATCCAGAAGTCTAAGAAGATTGCAACTATAATTGCATGTTTCAGTAATGCAATCTAACAGTACAAGCTTATGATGCAAATAAAAATAATATAAAGATACAGCCACATATCATTCAGATTTAACAATATTTCAGGATTATTATGAGTTATAAAAGAACAGTACGGCTACAGGATTGGAAAATCAATACAGTTAAGTTTCAAGGATTAACTCATATGTACACAAAAGTTACAAACAATGCAGACACAATTTTGGGTTATACCTGTAATATTATCAAGATGTACAGTCAAATACACCAGAGTTTCAAGCACACTTTTCCAAATACAACAGGATGATAAATTGATTGAATTCCATTAAATATAAGCTTTAGTTACTAATACTTAAGTTGGCAATAGAGCTAACAATATTGTTTTAGTTTGAAAAATAAAAATTCAAAATGCCCATGGTGAAATATACCACAAATAATAATCAGAAAGATACTAGAAAATATATAACTAGAAGTAATACACTAAATCCACCTCAAGATTTAAAAGACCTGAAATAGTTCAAATTTATAGCCTCGGAAACAAAACCGTAGCAGAGATATCCATAGGAGTTCCATATATGGAGGAATCGCCAAAATAACCCAAAATAAATATGATTTAACCAACACACATGGATATATATATATAAGAATCAAACAAAGTGTGCTCCAGACGCGCACGTCTCTGAAAATATATATGTACATAAGTTCATAATGTATGTATACATCTCAAACTAAGACGTGTCATAATGTACATATGGGACCACATGCGGTCGCAAAAAGGCTATATATAGTACAATGGACTGTGAATCTACTCATGACCACATATGTACATCCAGGTGGACTATAAATCTACTCATGAACATCTTCCCTCTCTTCGCCCTGCTAGAAGTAGCACGTCCACGGACCTGGGGATGTAGTGGAGGGATATATGCCACTACGGATTTCATCCGTGTGGTCCTAGGTGTCTCTAAGCATGCCTGTAACCTAACCTGCACATTCATAAACAACAAGTTTTTAACACCCAAAATTTTAAAATACATTCAAAATTTAGAAACTTGTACAATTTAGTTAAATGCATGTGAAATCTTACCGCAATGTCATGATCCCTATCAATTTGTTGTTGACGCGTCACAGGGACAACAATAGACTCACGAGGGGTAAGCTACATACAAATAATTAATTTTCAAATTAAATATTTCACATATATACCTACAAAATTTGATATTGTAGATTTAAGTAAATAATAGAAAATAATGAAGGTCTCTAAAATTTAACAAATTTAAAAAATTGTGTACCTCAGTTAGTGGATCTGCAAATGCTATGGCAATATCTACAGCAGCCTCCACAGTCTGCATAAATGGAGGAGTCTCTCTAGCAGTCATAAGCTATACAAAAAACATGTACAAATCAATATTAAAATCTACTTAAGAGCTTAGCACTCCTATCGAAACCTATTGAAAAAATAATAGTAAAGGAACTCAAAGGTCCCTACACTCTAAACATATCTTTTCATGTTCATCAAGGAAACACCAGATCTATATATAGGTACATGAAACATTTACAAGCACTCATTCCACATGTTGAGATTTTAAGAAGGTAAAAAATATACAAGGAGGGAAATTATACATTCATTTCCCGTCCCTACTATACAATCTTACCCCAGGTGGTACTTTCATGTAAAACCACTAATTGATTACATACATGGCTAGTTATATATCAAGAATTGGCATTTCCTACTAAATAATATATAGGTTGAGTATAAGAAGTGAAACTCATGTACAAAGGTCCAAAGCATGCCAATCCTGCGTGAACTTCCACGTAATTAGAACCAAAGTGTAAAGAGATTTACTAACCTGCGTAAAACTTCATGCTGAGGTGTGCCAGTAGCCTCAGTTCCCTGAGTAGATGATGACCCGCCAGGCTCCTGTGTATAAAAAGAGAAAAATATTAATACATACATACAACATACAGTGAAACAAATTATAATAATAATCTAGCTGCAATTAAATGATTTATTAAAAAAGTAAGTTTGTACAACTTGAAACTTACGTTTTGAAACACGCCCAGCCGTAGTAGCATGTCGACACCGAATGTTTCCTTCACCGGGCTCTTGCTATTTAAAATAAAATAAAAATTAGTTTTTACATGTATGTACATGACGTACAATCAATCTATATATATATATATATATATATATCTCAAACATGTGAATTAAACTATTGTATATATATTATTTTAAATTTATTAAAATTTACCTGTGAAAGACCAATATCAGTGGCTCCAGTTCCAAAAACACTCCCCAGCATCTCATATATAGAAAAGAAATCCTGTGAACCAGCAAATGATGTCTCGCTTGCAGTGCATTACGGTACCACATGATCCACAGTGGTTGTGGTGCACTAGAACTGGCGCCTCCCACCAAATCACTAGATGCAATCTGGGTGCTATGCTGGGTGAGAGTGTCAGTGAGCTCCCTCAATGCATGCAATGTATCAATCTCCACAACCTCATTCACTATAGGAGGGATAACTGAGGTAGTGGGGGTTTTGGGGCATGGGGGATCCTAGGCTGACCTACACGTGCACCAGGTCTACTCTGTGCAGAGCCACCTCCTCGACCAAAAAAGTCAGAAAATTCAAAATAATTCGGGACCTCATTGAGCACGAACTCACAATATAATTTCTTCAAAAAATAAAGAGGAACCTCATTGTTGTTGCATGGTGGATAATCAAAAACCATCCACCATCGGTCCCAAAAATTGTTTTTGATTCTATCATCATGGCACCAATGGATTGGGAACCGTTTGCAAGTAACTGCAGGGGGGGGCATTGGTTCTAGGGTCGGTAAATAATGCACAAATGAGGTCTTTTCCAATTTTTTTGTCTTTGACGGCCGCATGGGATATTTTTATCCGCATACCACCACCTACAGTCACTTCTAAGGTGTTCCATCTATGTATTTGGTTGGTTGCAGACTCGACTTCGCCAATCAATGTTTCCAATGTATTGGCTAAAGTCATGCGGGATGGATTTGTAGCATGATTTTGTGTTATATTTTGAATTAGGTTCTCAATGGCAATTTTATTTTCTTGGATTATTCCAATGATATTATCTTGCGTTCCTACTGGCTCAGTGGGGACAGAAGGAGCCAGAGAGAGGCGGATCTATGTTTGGAGGAGGGTTTTGAGGAATGTTCCGTGGGTTTTGAGGAATGTTTTGACGGTTTGCACGATTTCGAGCTTGCCGACCAACTGATAAAACAAGAAAATTGTATACATAAACAAACATTTCAAAAAACCATGAAAATGCAAAAAAAAAACCTAAAATGCAAAAAAATGATTACAATCGGGGACTTACCTCCTCATCTTGGCGGCATGGTTGAATATATCACTATCCAGAAGTACGATGAACAATTTTGAGATGGTATTGAGAGCTCGAGTGAAAAACGTTTAGGAAAAGTCGCGGTTCGAAATGAAAAATGAGGAAAATAACAAGTCGCGGGACTATTAAATTTTGTCTCAGAGTTCCGCGATCGCGGTTTATAACCGCGATCGCAAATTTAGGTTCAGTAATTACCGAACCTAGAATTCAGGAACCGCGATCGCGGTTCCTGAATTTCAAGTTTTTATGTCCACGGAATTGTACACCAACTTCGTGCACTTACCCTGTAGTTGCATACAAACAAGCTTCCCAAAGACTTAGTGACATTGGAGTCTATCTTCAATCCTAATGATCAGTTTAGAAAAAAGAAGGCTAACATGCACATCAAAGGAGAAGATTCAGATTCAATCCTAGTTGGAGAAGGAAAAAACACTTCAAATTGGCAAAGTGGCCACCGAGAAAGAAATATATGAATTCATACAACATTTCCAAGAATTTCTATATGTATTTTCTTGGAGCTATGAAGACCTAAGAGGGTTCAATCCAAAGCTAGCACAACACACTATTGAACTAGATCCAACTACTAAGCCCATCAGGCAAAAGCATAGACCAGTCAATCCACACATTGAGCCTTTGATGAAGAAATAACTGAACAAGCTGATGTTGGTGCAAAATCTCAGCACCCCTGGGACTCTGCAACATGATGGGTTGAAAGTCTCAGTGCGACTGCACAACATGGAGCTTTTCTCAAGTGTGGGACCTCGCGAAATCTGGAAAAGCTCTCCGGATGAAGGCCGGCTCCTATTCCTCTGTTCAGATGCACGAATAAATGCAGAGGTTTACCCAAAAACCTAATCTAACTTACCAAGGAGACAGGGAGAGAGAATGCGTAAAAAATAAACCTAAACTACTGGAGGTGATGCACCAAGGAATGAAGAACATATGTTTTGCCAATAAACACAAACCATAGAAATGCAATGCAATATCATGCACGAATAAACATATTCGCAGTGAAAGATCAGGAGGATGCAAAAATGAAACACATAGAGGGTTGAGAAAACATCCACTAGTCATGCATTTATTTGCTCCGAAGGTTTGATACAATACACTGTAAAAATGCCAATAGGCAAAGGTTGCATTACAGTTTCAAATGGGAGGTTTAAGCTCCACAACTCCACCTGCCAAAGAGAAGAAAGGAGGGGCCAAAACAAAAATGTCCAACCCTTTTAAAGAGCCTCTCCTGGCCATTTATACAAGAAAAATGAGGAGAGGAGAAGAAATTCGGAGATCCCCAACTACCTCCAAGACTGCATTTAACTCATTTCTTCATGGCGGTAGGTAAAAAACCCAACAACCTCGAAAAAATGGCGAACTGGCGATTTCCGCGTCAGAAATTTGCACCTGTCGGGTTTTGGAGAACCCCCGACATGCTTTTGATCCATGTTGTTCCGCCCCTGAAACCCGATTTGCTTTGCGTCAGGTTTTGGAACCCCTGTGACATATCCTTTGGTGTCGGGTTTTGGAGAACCCCCGACATGTTTTTGATCCATGTTGTTCCGCCCCCGAAACCCGATTTGCCTTGCGTCGGGAGAACCAATTTTCTGACACGTGGCGATCTCTCATTGGCCGCGGGCCATGTGGGCCAAATTTTCTGTTTTGACTTTTTGACCAAAACTTGGCCCAAAAATCCAACTTCCCCCCAGACGCCCTGCCACTCCCCTAGGACACGTGGCAGCACCCCATTGGCCGCGGGCCAAAATTTCAAAATTCTCCCATACGCCAAACACTTAAAGAATTTTCACTCCGCTTCCCCCTCTGACACGTGGCACTCCCCTACTCGCTTGCGGGCCCGCGGGCTAAAATTTCTCTTTTTGCAAATTTGCCCAACACTTGGAATTTTTTCAAGTTTTCCTCCACACTCCGCCACTTCCCTGGGACACGTGGTGGCTTCCCACTGGCACGGGCCTCCTAGGGGAAAATTTCCCACAAAATCTCCGCCGAGCCATAACTTGAAAAATATGAGGAGTTACGAGGAAAATTTTACCTTTTTGGAAAGCTGATAAAAAGCTCTATCCAATGGTGCCACTTCTAGAAACTTTGAGTGCCTGATAATCAAAAAATGGAGACTGAGGCACAAGAGAAGGGGAACAAAGGAGTTGGCCATAAGAAATGAGCAAAAAAGGGGGGGGGCATATTTTTGACAACAATTTGGCGACTCACGGGGATTACCTACCTGCTAGGTAGAAGATCAATGGCCTTTAGCGATCCATTGGGCACGGAGTCATAAGCAATAACCTGAAACCTGATCTGATACTTGAACTCCCTCTCCGAGAACATGCTGTACTGTAGAAAACCAACCCAGGGAGCAACGAAACCTGTGCCAAAGCACTTAGGGAAACTTGAAACCTAACTACAACAAGACAATGTGCACACGCACTTAGAGGAATTGAAATCTAGGCTAATATTTACAAGGGTAGAACTTTTCTCTCTTCAGTAGCAATGTTTAAGATAGATTCCATTGACCAGGAATCGGAAGTTCTTCTCGTCCAATGTAGATCAATTGGAAGGCATTGCTATTTTTACATCTCGTGACCATGTAGGGGCCACTCCAAATGGCATCAAATTTGGAATGCCTTCCTGGTTTTGCCCGGTCTGCATCCCATTTCAGAACTAAGTCCCCTTCCAGGAAGGTCCTTGCTCTTGCTTTCTTATCAAACCATCTTTTCATTAAGGCCTAGTCTTTCTCAATTGTTTGAACTGCATTTTCTCTAATTTCTGCCAATTCCATCAACTCTGCATACCAGGCCTCCATTGGTTCGAACTCAGCCAACTCCAATTGTTTCATGAACTCCAATGCAGGCAGTTATAATGATATAGGCAATACTGCCTCTTTTCCGTAGACCAACTTGTAAGGGGAATTACCTGTAGACCTCTTTGGTGTTATCCTGTCAGCCCACAATGCTGATTTTAGCCTGGTATGCCATGTTCTTTGATTTTCATCCAGGGTCCTCCTGATGATTCTTAGCAAATTTTTGTTCGTGGACTCTGCCTGTCCATTACCCTGCGGGTAATAATTTGAAGAGGTGCTCAAGTAGATTCCATTCTTGACAGCCCATTCTGTAATCCTGGAACCTATGAATGCCAATGCATTATCTGATATGATAGTGGCTAGCACACCGAACCTGGTCACTATTCCTTCATAAAACTCTAGTATATTAGACTCGTTTGCCTCTTTGAGCGCTACTGCTTCAGTCCACTTGGTGAAATAGTCCGTTGCCGTGAGAATCCACTTGTGGCCTTGGCTTGAGTTTGGATTGATGACCCCGACGAAGTCCAATCCCCATTGCATGAATGGTTGGTCAACCGAAATCGGGTGCAACAGAAGTGCTACTAGTCCTTCCTTGCCTGTGAAGAGTGCACATTTTTTGCACTTTCTTATCCATGTATAGCAGTCATTGAACACCGTGGGCCAATAATACCCTGCTTTCATTATCTTGAGAGCTGTCACTCATGGGGCAAAATGTCCACCAGAATCTTCATCGTGAAAATCTCGTAACACCCTCTCAATTTGACCTGTCCCAATGCACCTCAATAGAACTCCATTAATGTCCCTCTTGAACAAAGCACCATCAACAAGCACATATGGGATAGCTTGTAATCTAAAGTATCTTCTCTTTGCTTTGCTCATTTCTGGAGGGCATAGGCTTGTCCGTAGGAAGTGAATCATATTTTGAGTCCAACAAGGAGTAGGCACATCATCATTTTCATGTTCTTGACCATCCTGTAGTACCAAGGCAGTCTCTTTTTCATCACCTGCTTCAACTTGTTGACTCAAGGCTAGCTGTTCGCATAGTCCCTTTCCACGTACTAGCTTTGTGACCTTGATCTCGATGTCATATTCCATGACACGAGTTATCCATCCTGCACGCTTCTCATTCAGATCCTTGTTTAGAAGGAAGTCCTTAACTCCCGCATGAGAGACCAACAATTGGATCTTGTTGTTTGAGACTAGGTGCTTGAATTTCTTTAAGCTCCTGATCACTGCAAGGACATGCTTTTCAATGAAAGAGTATCTAGTTTCATATTCCTCCAAGCCTTGACTGAAGAAAGCAACTGGTTGTTCTAATCCTTCTTTGTTCTGTTATACCAGGATTGCAGAAAATTGTGTCTCCACCACCGAAGGCATATAACATGAAATCTTTGGAGAAGTCTGGATTGACAAGAGTCGGAGCTTGAGATATAGCTTCCTTTATTGCCTCGAAACTTGCCTTGCCTTCAGATGTCCACCTAAATGCCATGCTCTTCTTTAACATCAGCGTTATTGGTTTTACGAGAGCTGCAAAGTTTCGGAACAAACCTGCGGACAAAATTGATCCGTCCTAAGAAGCTTTGAAGAGCCTTCTTGTGACTTGGCAATGGCAAAGCTTGAATTGCCTCGACTCTCTCTGGGTCAATCGTCAACCCCTCCTTTGAAACAATATGGCCTAGAAGTTTTCCCTCGTGAGCCAAGAATATGCATTTTTTGGGATTCAAATGATACCCCAAATCTTCTACACCTCTGAAATACCTGCCTTAGATGAAAGAGGTGATCTACTGCATTTTTTGAGAATACAGTGATGTCGTCAAGATATATTATAACTATTTTATTGATCAACCCCTTAAATGCCATATCCATTGCCCTTTGGAAGGTGGCTCCAGCATTTGATAGCCCAAATGGCATCTTCTTGTAGGCATATGTCCCCCATTTAGGTGGTGAAATCCGTCTTGAATTGGTCATCTTCTTTCACCATCACCTGATTATACCCTGAGTAGCCATCTAGGAGAGAGAATCTCTCTGAACCTGGATACTACTTGCAATATTTGTTCCATCGAAGGAAGTGGGTAATGATCTTTGAGAGATGCCCTGATTGAGGTCTCGGAAGTCTACACACGACCTAATTTCTCCTGCTCTTCTTCCTGATCGGGACCAAGTTCGCAACCCAGCTTGAGTGCTTGATCGGGAATATAATGCTTGCCTCTATTAGCTTGTTAAGGCTCTTTCTTCATTAGAGGCTCAATGTGAGGGTTGACTGGTTCTCTGCTTCTGCCTGATGGGCTTAGCATCCGGATCCAATTCTATGGTATGTTGTGCCAAATTTGGATCGAATCCTCTCAAGTCTTCATAGCTCCAAGCGAAGACATCTGGAAATTCTTGGCAAAGCTGTATGAAATCTGATTTCTCCTGCTCAGTGGCCACTTTACCAATTTGAAGTGTTTTGCCTTCCCCAACCGGAATTGGCTCTGAATCTTCTCTCTTGACCTGTATGTTAGCCTTTTCCTTACGAAACTGGTCGTTAGGGTTGAAGATAGACTCCAACGTTACCAAACCCTTAGGAAGCTTGTTTGTCCGCAGTTGCACTACTTGATCCCCATACTGCTGCTCTAGCCTATCCTGATTTCTAGCTGAGAAATTCAGCTTCTTCTTGCAAGAAATTGACGATCTGTTGATCGTTCTCAAACACCTGCCAGCTTGTGTTATTATCTGGAACTGCTGGCCTTACAACCACATGGATGTGTGGCTGCGTTTTTTCTCTTCTGATGCTGTCAACCACATCAAACGTTGCTCCAACTGCTGCGAGCCTATCTGCAGCCTCATTTTTCTTCCTGGGTATGGACACAATGTTGAAAGCTTCAAAATCCTCAATGAGGTCCCATACCCTATTCTTGTAGCTCTTTAGCAAGTCATTCTTTGTAGCATGTTGTCCCCTAACTTGGTTGACGATTAGCTCGCTATCTCCAAACACCAACAGGTTCTTTATGCCCCTTTTCCTGGCCCAATGAAGTCCATGAATCAAGGCCTCATATTCAGCTGTGTTGTTTGAACAAGAAAACTAGAAACGAAAAGCTGAATAATATTCGATGTCTTGTGGTGAAATCAACACTGCACCACCTCCAGCACCTTTTCTGCTTCTCGAACCGTCGAAGAATAATTTCCAAACTTTGCTTTCATCTCTTTGTTCAGGCTGAATGACGTCGGGAATGGGTGAATTTTCTTCGTGTACACAATACACGCCCAATTCAGATTCTTCAATTTCCTTATAGGGGTCAAATTCATGACTTTTGTTTGCCCATTCATCCAAAGTTAAATCAGGAATTCCCTCAACCTTAGTACCTGCTTCTAGATCACTTGAACACTCCTCCTGATCAAAGGCTGAGCAATTTGCATTGATAGGACCTGGTACATGAGGCTCAATATGGAAATTGGCAATTGATTCTGATCTGATTGTTGCTTTGGCCCCATACCTTGTTCTGAAAATCATGTGCGACCAATCTGCAGATAAATATCCACCAATCTTTGCAGTGAAGTCTCTTGATAAGCACAACGCAAAGAGTGGCGGGAGGTCAATTACAGACACATCTTGCAGGACTGTAACATTAGGACATGAATGTAGTGTTAGGCTTAACCCCTTGATGATCCCAACTGTTCCCACTGCCGTTCCATCTAGTTTTACTACCCCTTTCAAGCACTGGCTCATACTTCAGACCCAGTTGATCCGCTATCTGCTTCGGCATCACCGAACTACTTGCTCCTGAATCTATCATGCAGTTGTGCACCAAGTGGTTTCCAAGAATCAATGAAACATAGAAAGGTGGAGGCTTCAAAATTTTTCTTGTCTGGCCCCCATCATGTTGCATTGCATTAGTGAGAACTTTCTCATGTCCCTGGTTTGATACATTTGTGGCAGACCAATTAGCCATTGCAGCTTGCAATAAGTCTCGTTGTCCTGGGATCGCCAGTGATTCCCACATGGAAATGTTCACATGTGTCTTCTTCATTTGATCGATGATGTTGAAAGGGGATGAATTGTCCTTTTGCTGCCCCTTACTTGGTGCAACCTTTTCTGGAGCTTGAACAGGTGCATGTGTTGCTGCAACAGGTACCTTAGGCTGATTTTGCACATTTGGAGCTACATTTGGTCTGCTGGCCCCTTGTTGTGTAAGAATGGGTTGAGAAACAACTGGATTAGATAGTTGTCCCTCTTCTATGCCTCTCTTCTTTGACCGTGTGTTGGCAGCCATGCCTTGAAAAGGCTGTTGGTTAACTCCACAAAAGTCTTCCGTCTGCCAATTGGCCAATGTGGTCTCTGTTGGAGGTCTCTCTTGTTGCGTTCCTTGCTGCTGATTCTCTTCTTGACTTGGTTCTTGAGGAACACCAATGGTTTGCACCATCAAGGCCTGATTCAGTGCACCATTGAAACATGCTGACTGATTGTGAGGTAGATTACAAGGGTAACACCAGTCGTACTCCTGTGCCATGTTGTTTTGCGTTGGAACCAAGGCTCTCGAGGATGTCGCTGTATTTGGATCATACGGCCGAAATGGCCTAACAACTTGAGGTTGTCCTTGGTTCTGGTTTTGATTTGCAACTTGGGGCGGTGGTCTATTTTGTTGGTATGAGGGCCTAGCCTGGTACTGTGCTTGAGGCTGATACGGTCTAGCACTTTGAGCTTGCTGTCTTTTGATAGTCACTAGCTCGTTTCCAAGGTTCTGTAGTTGTTTCATGACCTCCTGCAATTCCTTTGAAGTATTTGAAGATGTGGATGCCTCATTATTACTTTGATTTCTAGGAGTTGGAATGGGATTCAACTCTGGTGCTTGACTGGTTGTAGGATTTCCCATCTCTGGATAGAGAGGCATTGGCGGCCTTGGTGCAAGCTTGCCAGCTTGGATCAAATAGTTCTCTGCTCTGATTGCTGTGTCGTAGGCCCCTGGCAGTGTTGTCCCTCCCATTGACTGGATCATCATGGCTATGTCTGAATTTATAGCCTTCAAGAAATAAAGGAATGCTCCTTCGGCAGTTGGTCTAACAGTTATTGGGATCCTGTCCCATGTCCGTTGGAACCTGAAGTTGAAATCTGCCATTTGTTCGTTAGGAGCCCTTTTGATTGTTGTCAGCTGTTCCAATAAAGACAAATTATCCACCCTCTCCCCAAATTGGCTACAAAGAGCTGAACAAAGTTGGTTCCAATTCCTAATAGACCCTACTGCTAGGCTCCTAAACCATTGTAAAGCCTTACCTTTGAAAGATGAGGCCAACAACTTGACTGCAACATCCATTTCATTTATTTCGTGGATTGCGCATACATTAGCAATATCCTGGATGTGATTAATAGGAGTAGTATGATTTTCTCCTGTAAAATAGGGGATATTCTTTAGCGCTGCAACTGGAATTTGATTCTGGGCATTTAGGGCAAGTGGACTACTTCCCGTGAAATTGACAAAAGGATTCAGTGGTAGCTGCGCCATTATGATTGGCCTAAGAACCCTGGTTGATGCGAGAAAAGGTCTACCAGGTGGAGGTGTAGACAAAGTCCTGTTAGGTGGGGATGGTGATCTTTGTGATCTTCTTCCTCTCCTTCCCCAACCTGGTGAAAGTTGCAAGTGGAAAAATAGCCCTTCTTCTCGAGTATAAGACCTTGTCTGAATTCTTCTCATGTGCCTGGGCAACTCGTGCTGCTACACCACTGAACTCTATCCCTTCGGAGTCACCAGATGTGTTAGATAACAAGCCTCTAGAAGGTTGTATTTTTCCAAGTTACACACCAAACTCGACAGTATTGAAAATGTAATTTGAAATTTGAAGGACCCAGGGGAAACAATCTTCAATCCGGAATTTTGGCCCCTGTTGTGCAACTGCGGATTCCCGAAAGCTACAGGCGGAACTCAAGTCATGCAATGCAACTCACAAAACCTGAAAAGACATGGTTTTGAACTCGGGACATGTGCGATGCATTCCCCAAAACCTGAAAAACACTGTTGGGTCTACTTTGATGCTTTCGGACCCCGAAAACCTGAAAACACTGTTGGGTCAAAATTTTGGAAATCAAAATATCAAAAAACTAAGGATATCCTTTTGAAGGTTCCCCTTAGATCTACCGACTGCTGAAATTCTGACCTGTTTTGAGCAAGATAAACCCTTAAACAATGATTTTGGAGTTCAGCCTAGGAGGAGCAAAAAACCCAAAGTTTTAAAACTTGCAATTTTCTTGAGCGAAATTTCACGAAAACTCCTTCAAATCTTCATGGAATGACTTCTTGTCCCACCGGGCGTGCCGAAACTATTGGTGCAAAATCTCAGCACCCCTGGGACTCTACAACACGATGGGTTGAAAGTCTTAGTGCGACTGCACAACATGGAGCTTTTCTCAAGTGTGGGACCTCGCGAAATTGGAAAAGCTCTCTGGATGAAGGCCGGCTCCTATTCCTCTGTTCAGATGCACGAATAAACGCAGAGGTTTACCCAAAAAACATAATCTAACTACCAAGGAGACAGGGAGAGAGAAATACGTAAAAAATAAACCTAAACTACGGAGGTGATGCACCGAGGAATGAAGAACATATGTTTTTCCAATAAACACAAACCATAGAAATGCAATGCAATATCATGCACGAATAAACATATTCGCAGTGAAAGATCAGGAGGATGCAAAATGAAACACATAGAGGGTTGAGAAAACATCCACAGTCATGCATTTATTTTCTCTGAAGGTTTGATACAATACACTGTAAAAATGCCAATAGGCAAAGGTTGCATTACAGTTTCAAATGGGAGGTTTAAGCTCCACAACTCCACCTGCCAAAGAGAAGAAAGGAGGGGCCAAAACAAAAATGTCCAACCCTTGAAAAGAGCCGCTCCTGGCCATTTATACAAGAAAAATGAGGGAGAAGAGAAGAATTCGGAGCTCCCCCAACTACCTCCAAGACTGCACTTAATTCAACAATCATGGCGGTAGGTAAGAACTCACCAAACTCAAGAAAAATGGCGAACCACCCATTCCTGCGTCGGGATTTTTGCGCCTGTCGGGTTCGGAACTCCCTCGCGCATTTGCATCGGACTCGGAGGGGTGCTCGACAAGCTTCCTTTTCATGCTCTTCCGACGTGCTTCCCCGACGCTGAGACCCGATTTGCTTGTTGGCGGGTTTTGGAGGCCCGAAAACATATTTCTTTGTTGGCGGGTTTTGGAGATCCCCCGACATGCTTTTGCACCATGTTGTTCCGCCCCGAAACCCGATTTGCCTTGCGTCGGGTTTTGGAACCCCGACGACATATTTCTTTGGTGTCGGGTTTTGGAGAACCCCCAACATGCTTTTGCGCCATGTTGTTCCACCCCCGAAACCCGATTTGCCTTTCCCCGTCGCCGAGACCCAATTTGCTGACACGTGGCGATCTCTCATTGGTCGCGGGCCATGCGGGCCAAATTTTCCATTTTGACTTTTTGACCAAAACTTGGCCAAAAAATCCAACTTCCCTCTGGACGTCCCGCCACTCCCCTGGGACACGTGGCAGCACCCCATTGGCCGCGGGCCAAAATTTCAAAAATTCTCCCATGCGCCAAACACTTAACGAATTTTCACTCCGCTTCCCCCTCTGACACGTGGCACATTCCGACTCGCAGGCGGGCCCGCGGGCTAAAATTTCTCTTTTTGCAAATTTGTCCAAAACTTGGAATTTTTCCAAGTTTTCCTCTGCACTCCGCCACTTCCCTGGGACACGTGGTGGCTTCCCATTGGCTGCGGGCCTCCTAGGGGAAAATTTCCCACAAAATCTCCACCGAGCCATAACTTGAAAAATATGAGGAGTTACGAGGAAAATTTTACCTTTCTGGAAAGCTGATAAAAAGCTCTATCCAATGGTGCCACTTCCAGAAACTTTGAGTGCTTGATAATTGAAAAATGGAGACTGAGGCACAAGAGAAGGGGAACAAAGGAGTTGGCCATAAGAAATGAGAAAAAAAAGGGGGGGGGATATTTTTGACAACAGCTGATAGAGGAAAGTATCATATTTACAATCAAACACTCAAGCTGGGTTGCAAACCTGGTCCTAGTCAAGAGAAACAATGGAGAGATTAGGTTGTGTGTAGATTTTTGAGACTTGAACAGAGCTTCCCTCAAAGATCATTACCCACTCCCTTAAATGGAGCAAATCTTGCAAAAGGTGTTTGGATCAGAGAGATTCTCCCTCCTAGATGGCTACTCAAGATACACCCGAATCATGGTGAAAGAAGATGATCAGTTCAAAACAAATTTCACCACTAAATGGGGCACCTATGCCTATAGAAAAATGTCATTTGGATTGTCTAATGTTGGAGCCACTTTCGAAAGGGATATAGATATGGCATTCAAAGGCCTGATCAACAAAATAGTGCTGATTTATCTAGATGACATTACTGTGTTCTCCAAAAATGCAGCAAACCACCTTTTTCACCTAAGGCAAGTGTTTCAAAGATGCAGAAGATTTGGGTGAACCCTAAAAAATGCATATTCGTGGCCCATGAGGGTATTATTTTAGGACATATTCTGTCTAAGGAAGGTATGGAAATTGAACTAGAGAGATTTGAAGCAATAAGAGCATTGCCATTGCCAAGCCACAAGAAGGCTCTACAAATATTCTTAGGAAAAATCAATTTTGTTCAAAGGTTTGTACCAAACTTTACTTCCCTTATCAAGCCAATAATGTTGATGTTGAAGAAGAGCTTAGAATTCATGTGGAAAGATGAAGGAAAGGCAAGATTTGAGGCCATCAAGGAAGCTATATCACAAGCCCCAACTCTCTTGAATCCAGATTTCTCTATAGACTTCATACTATATGCCTTTGGAGGCAGTGACACAAATTCTGCAATCCTAGTTCAGTAGAACAAAGAAGGTACAAAACAACCAATTTATTTCTTCAGTCAAGGTCTGGGAGACTATGAAGTGAGATACTCCATTAAAAAGAAAGTCCTGGTAGTGATCAGAGGGTTAAAGAAGTTTAAGCATCTGGTTTCAAATAATAAAATCCAATTCTTTATCTCTCATGTAGGAGTTAAAGACTTCTTTCTTAGCAAGGATCTGAATGAAAAATGTGTAGGGTGGATCACTTGTGTCATGCAGTATGACATTGAGATCAAGGTCACTAAGCTAGTCTATGGGAAGGAGTTGTGTGAACAACTAGCCTTAGGTACACACGAAGAAGCAAACAATGAAAATAAAGTTGTTTTTGTCTTGCAGAATAATCAAGAGGAAGAAAATGATGATGTACCTACCCCTTGTTGGACTCAAGACATGGTGCACTTCCTTCAAATAGGCATGTGTCCTCATGGGATGAGTAAAGAAAAAAGGAGACATTTTAGACTACAGGCCATCCCATATATTCTTGTTGATGGTTTCTTGTTTAAAAGAGACATCAATGGCATTCTGGTAACATTCATTTGGATAGATCAAGTTAAGAGAGTGTTACAAGAATTCAATGTTGGAGCAGCTTGAGGCCATTTTTCTCCAAGGGTGACAACACTCAAGATCATGAAGGTGGGTTATTATTGGTCCAGAGTGTTTAGTGAATGTTATGCATGGATCAAAAGGTACAAGAATTGTGCATTCTTCTAAGGAATATAAAAGCTAGAAACACTTCCATTGCACCCAATTTCGGTCGACCAACCTTTAATGCAATGGGGATTGGACTTCATTGGAGTCATCAATCCAAATTCAAGCCAAGGCGACCAAATGTATTCTGACAGCAACAGACTATTTCACCAAGTGGACTGAGGTATTGGCACTCAAGGAAGCTAATGAGTCTAGTATACTAGATTTATATGAAGGGATAGTGACTAGGTTTGGAGTGCCAGCCACCATTATATCATATAATGCATTGGCATTCATAGGTTCCAAGATCATAGGATGGGCTGTTAGGAACGGGATTTACTTGAGCACTTCATCAAACTGTTACCCTCAAGGTAATGGCCATGCTGAGTCTACAAACAAGAACCATCTAAAGATCATCAGAAGAACTCTTGATGAAAATCAGAGAACCTGTCACACAAAGCTCAAATAAGCCTTATGGGCTAATAGGATAATACCCAAGATATCTACAGGAAGTTCTCCATTCAAACTTGTTTATGGAAAAGAGGCAGTGTTGCCTATATCACTTGAGTTGCCAGCATTAGAGCTCATGAAGCAGTTGGAGATGTCTGAATTCAAAACAATGGAGGCCAGGCATGCAGAGCTAATGGAATTCAAAGAAACCAGAAAGCATGCACTCTAAGCAATAGAGAAGGATAGGGCCTCAATCAAGAGATGCTTTGACAAGAAGGAAAAAATGAGGACCTTCCAAGAAGGGGAACTAGATTTGAAATGGGATGCAGATCAAGCAAAACTAGGAAGGCATTCCAAGTTTGATGCCATTTGGAGTGGCCCCTACATGGTCACAAGATGTAAGAGTAGTAATGCTTTCCAATTATCTACATTGGATGGTAAGGAGTTACAGATTCCAATGAATGGAATCTATCTTAAACACTTCTACTAGAAGGGAGGTTCTCACCTTATACATATTAGTTTAATTTCTTTTCCTCTAAATTATTGTACATATTGTGTTGTTGTAGTTTAGGTTGCCTTTCTTCTAAGTGCTTCGCACGATCTACATGTTCTACTTGGAGCATGTATAATTTTAACTTTTTATGTGGTTGTGATGTTGTTTTGTTGCTCTTATGAAGTCCATTCAAAGAGATAGATGAAGCCCCAGTTCTAAACAATTTTCTACTCTCAGAAACCTTCGTTTCGATATTTCTTCTGAAAATTGAGAGTGCAAATAGTCGAGCTCATGAATTAGAGGTAGAATCAGTATCAGGCTGTCATTCTCGACTCGATGCCCATCGAATATGACAAGGGAATTGGTATTTTCATCGAGCAGGCAGATACCCCTATGAGTCACCAAATTGTTATCCATATTTCACCCCCTAGGAAAAATATTGGATCAAGCCACAACCCCGCATAGAAAGAACATGAGGAAAATCATTCAGATCATGTAAACAAGTCGCAGAAGGACTCAACAATGGAGTGGCAGGGGCTGAGAAGGATTAAATGACCCTATGAAAGAAGAAATGACTCTCTTAGGACATTTCCATGTCTTAAATCCATTTTACAAATTACAGGTAGACTCAACAATGGAATTTTAGGGACAGAGAAGAAGGGGCAGTGCCGCAGAGGAACTAGGAGTGAGAAGGGAAAAATTGGTTGAGTTTCGAAGTTTTTTGGGCTCAAAACAATTCAGGAAAGAGTTAAAAATTGACTAAGTATGGAAGAGCTAGAGGAGAGAGCCATGTGTCCTAATGACGCTTCTCCAAATATGAATCCATAAAGGGAGGATCGAACAAGCGCCACATCTCCACGTGTCCCAGGCTGAAATGGAGGTAGGGTCAAATGGTCAACAGAGTCAAAAAATAGATAAGGTGGGTCTAAAAAATTAGGTAAGTATAAAATACAGGTAGATGTCACCAAGTGTCAGCTTGGCACATCTCCAAAAATTAGTCCAAAGGTGGAGAACCAAATAAGCACAAGCGCGTCATGTAGCCCAGAGTCCAAAAGGATAAGAGGGACCGTTAAAAAGTTGACAAACCCATGGATGCTGCCAAGTGTCAAATCAGCACTCCTTAAAGCAAAATTTTTAATCAGGCTTCCATGCAAGTGCGGTGCCTCCACGTGTCCAGTCTCGAAAAGGGGTAGAGTCGGTTGAATAGTCAATGCATGGGGAAGGCTGGTGGAGTTTACCAAGTGTCTAAATGGTGTTAATTCAAGGATTAAATAGAGATAGGATTTCTAGATGAGTGCCAGATTTCCACGTGTCCCAAGTCAAGACCCGCCAAGCAAAAGACTTAGCCTAAAAACAAAGAAATTGGGAAAGTGGTGGAGAAAGTGCCATGTGGCAAGCCTAAACTAGCAGTGCTAAAGAAGGCCATCGGGGGGAAAGTTGGTTTTTTTCCTCTTGTTATTCCAAAGGTGTAAAAGTTATAAAATGGGCCGCGACTCGGCCCAAAGGAAAAAGTCAGTGTTTGAGCCCGAGTCAAAGTCAAAGCGGGGAGTCAGAGGAAAAGGTGAAAATTTTCCTTTTTTCAAAAGGGCACAGAGATGAAAATTGGAGCACATCTCCCCAGCCAACCATAGGGTGCCATGTGTCCAAGTGGAATAGCGGGGCTGCGGGAGTTTTCTGAATTTTGTGTTTTTTTTTCAGATGAGGGGGAAAAGATAAATCACATACCCGCAAGACAATTTTTTCCCTAAGTTGGCTACCACGCGTCCCACAGAAACAAACGAGTCTATTTTTCAAATTGGTTTTCCTGCTCCCTTGTATAGACCCGATAGAAACTTCAAAGGGCCATATATTTGGACTAAGGGAGAAAAATATTGCAAATCTTACACCGTTGTAAGCATCTCGACATCCTCTATGCCATGGAAATATAAAAAAATCATTTTTTCAGGCCCTGGTAGGTGAAAAATGTAGAAATGTATTCGAGCCTTTAATGCAGGATCTTCTTGCCTCAACAACTAGATTAGATTCAATCTACTCCATTGTTTCCTCCTCCTTTAAGGTGCTGAATAAGGATTTGATGCAGTTAAGATAGATTTGGGACAGATTTTATGGGAGACATTAAATAATGGTGGTTGAGCTTGGATATGTTTTCCCGCTTCTCTCTTTTTCTCCTGTCTGTATCGAATCTATAAATACAGGCTTGAGACTCGTTGTAAAGGGTTTGAAATTATTTTATATTTTACAAACTCCCATTTCTTTCTGGAAAGGATCTCGTGGATTTTAGACCTTCCATTAAAACTATAATATCCTTCTTTCCTATGGTCGTTTTAATGTATTGTACCAATCTGCAGAGCAATAAAACATGTTTTTTGATCGATTCTAGATCCTCTCTTGTCTTATTTTCTCTCATATGGTATTTTGTTATAAATCTAGTTATATGTGCTTAATTATTGTATGCATTTTATTTGGTTTGTGTCTATTAGCAAAATAAATGTTCATCGTTCCTTTGGTGCATCACCTCGTAGCTTAGTTTTTTTTTCGATTTCTTGTATTTCCTTCTATCCCTCTCTCGTTGGTAAATTTTAGATTAGGTATAGATATAGATCCTCTGCAAGTTCTCACGTATACACCTAAATAGAGGAATACGAACCAACCTTTAATATGGAGATTTTTTTCCATTTTCAAGGTCCCACACCTTGGGGAAATTTCAATGTTATGCGGATCACACCAAATGACTCTTCCCTACAAAAGCAGACCTGACTACTCATTTGGGGGTGTTGTGATTTTGAAAAACTCTATCAAATTTGGAAAATACCAAGGAAGATTGAGAAGTAATTTTTTCAAATACAAATGAAGGCTCCTCTCCAGATGGAGAATTAATTTCAACAAAGAGACTATCTGATTCAGATTCACTTGAGGAAATATTGCAATCTTCAATCACAGGCTGATCAGTTTCACCAATGGAGATCTCTTTTCTTGATGCGTGATCTCCAAAAACCTTCCAAATTCTTCTTCCTTCTGAATTAGACTTTCCCAACTCATGAAACAACCTTCTACTAGGGTCCTTCACGAAGAAATATTTTCTTACTTCTAGCTTTGCAGAGATTCATGAAAATTCTTACTTGATATATGTTAAGACCCTGGTATTTATTAAGAAATTAAACAACACAGACTTGCCTCTAAGTATTTTAACCTCAATTTGTGCAAATACACTATGAAATACCTATAAAATTTCTGTCAATACCAGATTCATGCAAACTTACAAGATCTACTCTTCTTCTACCCAAATTTTTCAATGATGATACCAAATTTAGTGCAATAACTGTATAAGATGGAAATATTGCACTCAAAACTTACAAGTTTGAACAATTCTTATAGATATAAACAGGTAATGATGTTTTAGCAATGTATTAGCAAACAACATGTGTAAGAATTATTACCAGGGTCTGTATGAACTGCATTTGTAAAATACTTCAAATAGTCCCCAACAATGGTGCCACGAGTGTTGGTATCCAAATTCGTTCTCCTTTTCAAGCTGAGCAGCATCACAGATTTGACATGGATCTTGGAGACAGATAAATGATGATGTATTTCATATTGTATCCGTGGATGAGATCTAATTGGTCCTTTGTCACTTAGATTGTGGAGAGATGGATAACACCTTCAAGAGGATTCGACCTATCCTCACTACTTTTAGGTTGTGCCTTTCAACCAAGGTGAGAGGACCCGTAGTGTAACCTCTATTTGATGAAGAAGATGGAGATATCATTCTTTTGCACAAATTTTATGAAGAAAACATTCAGAAAGTGTGATCAATACTCCGTAATTTAACTCTCAAGAGTTGTCACTTCTAAAAGATGGAAATACTTTCAATAAAAGGCTAAGGTTACAAAAGACATTATGGAATCCTGATTGCTCTACATATTTTAGTAAATAGATTTTGTTCCTTTGTGGACACACAGGGAAAACATGGGTGGTTTAGGATGGATTCATGATTTTTGAATTATTTTGGTGGGAGATTAAATAGGATAATATTGATTATACTGTATCTTTGAGAGACTTCACAACAATCGGAAAGATAAATGATAGAAAGCTTCATAATAGCTAAGATATTCCTTCAATAAGAAGGTTTTTAAATGGAGGCCCAGATAAGCACAATTTCACACAATCTTTGAGAATCTAACATGAAGGCTCGAGCTAAAGACTCAATAAAACATAAAAGACCCCTACTTCCTCACACCTAAGATACACTCGAAGGCTTATAGACAATCTTTATCAACAAATGATAGTGAAGTGATTTTAAATTATTTATCTCATCACAGTATGAAATATCTTCTTGAAATTAAATTTCAAATGCCACTAAACATTCATAGGGACAAGATCCTATGTGATTCGGAGGGACTTTAACACAATATTGTAATAAGAATAAGAAAAAATACTTGCAAAATTTTTGAAACAAGGTAGACACAAATTGATCCAAGATTGACACAAATGAACTCAAAATTGATTATATTCATCAGCAATGGAAAAATTCTAGAGCAATCTCAGATTTTTTCAATGGCTATACATTTGCAACCAACTTGACATGATAGAAAATCTAAAACATAGGAAATTAACAGGTTTCTCGGATTGGTCTCTCAGGAAGATGGGCTCTCTCAAATTTTTTCTTAAGAATCCAAACCCTGACCCTTTGCAAGAGTATTCTCATTGCTTTTATACATTTCCTCCAAAAAGAATAATATTCACGAGACTTTTTCTTGTTACCAATTTATCTCAGAAAGTGACGTTTAACAAATTCACATCCGAAAGTTGCTAGGTGGACCACTTATGAATTGATCACATTTCTCAAGCCCTCGACTAATGACTAGGATGCCATGCCACAAATTTTCGGCAGTCCTTCTAATCATTCTGATTTTTTTATGTGAGAAATCCCTATTTTAATCATTCTCCAAAGGCTCTATACAGCTTGATCTGACAGGTAATCCTTTTTCACTCTCGAGGAAACACCTTTTTCATGTTTTGTGCATACAACCTTCATCATTTCATCCTTTTCCCTCTCTTTTCTCTGTAACTTTGTCCCGCATCCATATTCTCTGGTAATTCATGTTTTTACAAGTGCGTGAGTAATTTCAACTTCAAAATATCGACCTTAACAATCCTTGGACTCACAAATTAAGTTATGAATCCATTCAATGGCACTTTACAGACAAAATGGACAAGGAACTTCATCAAAAAATGATGAAAAATAGTGCGTATTAACATATCCAGAAGTCTTGGAGAAAAAATGGTGGAAAAATAGATGCAATGCACAGTAACCATTGATTCTACCCCTTCTCTACTTTATATTATAGGTTTCCACCTGTTTCCTTGGAGAAAATGCAAAGGATAAGTACATGGGAAAGTTTCCAAACAAGCACAGGCCTTCCACATGCCCTGGGCCTAAGAAAAATGTCTGTTGGCCTTTGAAAAAGTCTCAGTAAAAAAGGAGCCAACGGAAGCATCCACGTGTCTCAATGGTGCACTTTGAGATGGTTCCCAAAAGCAGAGACCCCAAACAAGCATGGGCTCACCACATGTCTTAGTCCAGAAGAGTTGTTTAAAAAATCTACAAGATCAGCGGAAGGTGCCATGTGTCTAGGGTCTGAGATAACTTTCCTTGGCCGTTGAAAATTCCAAGGGCAGAGTGAGTTGAAGGCTCCAAGAGTCCTCCTGGTGCTTCTTCAAAATAAAATTTTGGGGGTGGTCCCCAAACATGCACGGTCCCTCCACTTGTCCCAGGCCTTAGAAAATTACTTTGAAAATTTTAATTATAGAGCGGAGCCGGAGAAGGCCTCCATGTGTCTCCCCAGTGCAACTATTAAGGTGGGAACCTGAGGCGGATCATCAAATGAGCATCTACCCTCCATGTGTACAAGCCTTGAGTTGAAGTGGGCCTTAGAGTTTCAAAGTGCCTCACCGAGGTGCATCCAACCAGAAAAGGCCACATTTCCATAGATGCTTATATATAAATTTGACAGGGAAAAACACACCCGTCAAACCATAAAATGTAGAAAAATCAACATTTGCACTTGGAAATGAATCTTTCTTTCAAGATAGAGAATTTAGAAATGATATAAGGCCCAAATATGATCTTACGAGCTGCATCCAATCACGTTTCCCTAGATATTTGGGAAAAAAATGATAGGGACAATAAAACATGACTGTGAAAAAATAGAAGGAAGGGAAAAAACCTGAGTTTTCACCCAAGTTACAGATTCATTTGACATTGTTCATTTTCTTTCTTTCAAACTTTTGGAATTGGGAGATTGTTGGAGTTTCTTTTGCAGTGTGCTTGTCTTGAGGGTGTCAAAAATATTTTGGAGTGAATTTATCTTGGGATCTTGATGGAGAGGTAGGCTATCCACCTTTTTTTAATTACACTTTTAGATATGAAAAATTGTTCTTGTTAAGTATTGCATGAGTGTTGTGAATGTGTTTGTTTTTGTGTGGTTGGGTAGTTCCCTTAAGTTGGGTGTGGAAGATGGATTTATGTAACCATTGGGGAGGGAAAAGGGAGATGTGAGGAATGAATTTGGGAGGGTGTGTGATTGGGAGTTTCACCTATTGGAAGTGAAAAGGAAAACATGGACATATTTTTGCATGCTCGCAAGGGAGAGATAAGGATGTTTATTGTTCTATTGTGCACATGGAGGCTTTGGGTGAAACTCCTACTTAACTTGGGAGGAAAAAAGAGGTGTTCCCAATATTCCTTGATCCTTTTTGGTTTGATCTCAAGCCTATTGTGTCATTTGAGAAAGTTGTAAATTTTGTTGAGTATGTCCATTTAAGTGTGTTGAATGATTTGGATTATATTTTGTTTGTTGAAGCCATTCTTGAAAAAAATTGTCAAATGTTTCTCAAGATACCTCATTGTTCTTTGGTTGGGGATCGGGGACCAATAAGGGGATGGCTTCTCCCCTTATTATATTATAGGTTGGGTGGAGAGTGTCACCTATACCCCTTTTCCTTATATTGTGATCCAATTTTGAAAGATTGAAGAGTGCATGATTGAAGCTACAAGTTGGGAGAAGAGATACAATGAAGACTTGTGTTTTGGATTTGTTGATAGTCCTTATGTTGTAATTTTTTCATTTCATTAGTAACACTTTGAGTGGAAGATTGTAAATTTTTAGGCTTGAAAGAAATTTGTATTATTACTTGGAAATCCCTATATCTTGTAAAATATTCTGAGAGGTTTTGAATGAGAAATTTGCATTTTAAAATGTGTTAGTTTTGTGAAATGAAACTACCAAAATTTACATTGTTTATGTGAAATAGAAAAATTGATATGGTTGAAGTGGAAATACATCTTCTTTAAATCAAATTGTTTCATTGTTTCCAAACTGTGATATGCTTGATTTCAAAAGAAATGAGAATCTTCGTATAATACACTTGCTATGTGAAATTTTTGTCATTTAATTGTTGAAAGAAGGAAAGGAATAGTTACTCTTGTTTTATTGAATGAAAGGTATATTGAGGAATCTAAACTACAGTTGAATTTCTAGTCAGATGGAAGGAAACATTTTCCCTTACAAATCAAATAAGGTTGAATAAGAAGTTTTAATTGTTTTCTCATTTAATTTATTTTGGTATATCATTATACTACTCAACTACTTTTGCTCACTTCAACCAACCAAAAATAAATCAATATACATATATCTAAATATAATTAGAATATAGTTTAATTACCTAAATTTGCTTCACAATACTATATATATATATATACAAAACTTACTTTCGATTAAGTTTTTAAAAATATATATATTTCTTTGTTACAATGGCTCTGATATCATTAATAATATTAGTATTGATATATATATTAACAATGATATTAATGAAAATATTAATATTAATATTTATTAGTTATTGATTATATATATATATAATAATTTAATATTAAGTAAACCTTATAATTAATAACTAATATTAAATAAATATTATAAATTAAATGAAATAAATGTCATTGTATTATTTTGGGTGTAGGTCGTAGTGCTGCCGTGACTGTACACTCTTTTGGAGTGCGAATGGGGTGGGGAGGGGTCACCTACCCCACCCATCCCATAGTTATATGGGATGGGGGGTTGGCTCGGCATCCCCTCCCACCTTTTCTATTATTAATAACTAGTGAGTGGGGGCAGTCGAGCCCCCACCAACATTTTTAAACCATGTCACTTATTTACAGTCATCCCATTTAAAATTTTCAACACAATTGTATTTATTTAAAAGGGTGACCCATTTTTTGAACGCACGCACGTGCGCGCACGCGTGCACACACACACACACACTTTTGGAGATAGTGTTTCTGTATATATTATATGTATATACATCTCCATATATATATACACTTGTGTGTGTGTATATTGAGATGTATACACACACACACACATATATAAATAGGGTCTCCACAAGTATATAATAGAAGCTTTTAGGCAGCCTTAGCAAAGAATATTCTGAACTAATGGATTAACAATTAATTATTAACTTAAATTGTCTTTATTCAATTATCAATGATTGATTTCATGTCTAGATATAATATCCATTACACTATAAAATTTTGTTCTTTTTATTTCGAGAATTAAAATTAAAATTTCATAATATCTTGGTCATGTGGTGGAATTGGAATGCATATTTTATGAGATATTTATTCCAACCTTAGGAGAAGGTAATGTAGTTTCTAACCAAAATATTATACCAAAATCTTAAGTAAAAACCTTAAGATTGATATCAATTGATTTTTTCTCATACATATACTACGATATATCTAATGTAAAAAATAAAAAATTATTTAAAAAATTAAGTTACAAAAATAAATAAATCGTTGACATTGACAATTTCAATCATTTAGTTATCAACCCCATCCAACATCATCAAGTTCATCATCTTCATTCAATGTATATCACCCTGTATTTGTATCATTTTCTTCACCAAAAATCTTTATGTCCATAGAGGCATCAATGTGTTAACTATATAAAAGAACCCTTAAAAGGGAAAATAACTACCATTATATGCAACAAATTTCTATGATTGAAACATGACCTAATTGTTTCTTGACGATGAAAAATTACCTATATGATATTGGTGAAAAACTAATATAGGTGTAACACTATTTGCAATGACTATGGTGGTGGCCTAAAATTAAGAATGATCCCTTAATGGCAAGGTTGTTAGGAAATGTTCCTGTTGCTGCAAATCAGCAGCACCCCTGGATGTTGATCAGGCTTCTAGTTTAACATTTAGACATCCAGTGTGATTGCACAACATTGAATCCTTTCCCCAAGTGTGGGACTTGAAAAATGGGGAAAGAATCTCCAGTTTAGAGGCTGGTTCCTCAACTCCTCTGATCAGATGTATTACTTGCAAGTTATATAGAGGTTTCAAACTCAAAATCCTATTCTAAATTCCAAAGTGGACAGAGATGGAGAATGCAAAAAAAAACTGAAACTAGTGCTAATAAGGTGATACACCAAAGGAGTGGTGAGCATTTTTTACTACTGCAAATTGGCACAGTTCATAAAAATGCAAAAACTCTTCATGCACAAACTGATAACTGTAATGGAGGGTTAGAAATGAGTCAAACAACACAGACAAAGGATTAAAACTCATTCACAGAGCCTGTATTATCATTTTTACATCAAAAACCACTTGCATTACAACACCTGAGAGGAAAAATAGGTTACAATCTTAGAAAAAGGTCTGGTTTCCACTAAATCACTTTCAAAGTGACAGAGGGAGCCTAAAATATGTGAAAAATGTTTGACCTTTGAAAAATGAGCCAAATCTGGCTTTTACAGCACAAGCCATGACCCCGGGAGAGAGAAACACAGGAAAACGTTGGAGAGCTTCAACCACTGACCAAAAATGTAATAAAACAACATGGACACCCTTACAGGCCCATCCCCTGACATTTTTTGCCATGCTGGGAGAGAATGCGAGCCATTATTCATTAAAAACGGTGGTTGAAATGTCATTTTTGTCCATGAGCACGTGCCAGAGGTGTTTTTTGATTTTTTTCTCCAAAATCAATCAAAATGCAAAAATAACCTCTGAATCTTATAAATAATTTCACCAGCTTTCCATTGATATAAAGAACACGAAAAACCGAGCTCTGGATCAAAAGATATGGCCATTTGAATTTTTAGGGCAAAACAGGGCCAAATCAGATTGGCGGGCAAAAATTTTGAATTTTTTACCGTTTTTGCATTTGGAAAATTTTCCAAAAATTCCCCACGCTCCACCTTTCTGGGTGCCACGTGGCATGCTCTGATTGGGCACGGGCATCTAATGCTTCATTTTCCATTGTTTCACCCTTTGGAAAATTTTCCATAAATTCCCTATCAGGCCGATGATCTGAGGACACGTGGCACGTGCTGATTGGGTGGGGGCCTGCCCTCCTGAATTCTTCCGTCACTTTTTGACGATTTTTCCCATTGGACATGTGGCCAAGCCGCATTAGACGCGTGCTTGCCCCTTCAAATTTTCCTTGCAGGATTTTCTTAATTTTTTTGTCGCCGACGAACACGTGGCATGATGTGATTGGTCCGCATTTGGGGGGAGCATTTTTCCCTTTGAAATTTCCTTCATTTTTCCTTTGGGAAAATTTCCCAAATTTCCCCTGATTTCTACTGGTCTGGGACACGTGGTGTGATTTCATTCGCCGCGGGCCTCCTCAAACATTTTTACTTTTGCGCCAACACTTTGGGAAAAAACCCCAATCTCCTCCCATGCTCCGCCATTCCGAGCTCCAGGTGACACGTGGCGAAACGTGATTGGGCGCAGGCCTTTCCTTCAAAATTTTCCATGCGCTAACACTTAGCTGATTTTTTCAATTTTCTCCCCCGGAAACGTGGCATGATCTGATTCGCCAACGGTCCCACGGGGAAAATATCCCTTTC
Organism: Taxus chinensis; assembly: GCA_019776745.2. NCBI lineage: Eukaryota > Viridiplantae > Streptophyta > Pinopsida > Cupressales > Taxaceae > Taxus > Taxus chinensis. The sequence continues at coordinate 700,506,049 of CM034151.1, forward strand.
AAAGATTTTGCCAAATACTTGGTAAAAGACCAAGTTTTCCTCCGACCCCCGCCACTTCCTTGGACACGTGTCAACAAATTATTTGTCGTGCGTCTACTATGCGCAATATCTGTAGTACCTCCTTGTCACGTGTCAACTATCTGTCAGTGTCGCGCGTCAACAAATAACCCCATTGTTGCGCTGTCAACAAACTCTTTGTCGTGCGTCTACTATGTGTCAATATCTGCAAACCCCTCCTTGTCGTGCGTTAATAACTTACCCCCTTGGTCGTGCGTCTGCAATACAGGATATATCATATTGTTGACAAAATTTGGCGAGTCAGAAGTGTCATCTACCTGGCTGAATGAAGTTACTAGGATTGCCTGATAGGGGATCCATTTTTCAAGGAGTCAGGTCAAATTCTCTGTTTGGTACCCCAACTGACTAAAAAAATTAAAGGTGTAATTTTTAGGGTGGAACAGGTCACCTGACCCGAACAAGGCATGAAAATTCACATTCTAGGAACAGCAAGCTTGTGCCAAAGCACTGATGGAATATTCAAAAATAACTATTGATGGTGAATCACAACACCACTAAATGTCTTCAACTCGATGGTCTTGAGACTTTTTGTGCGCCACCTGCATAACGTGGCGAGCTTTTCCCAAGTGTGGGACTTTACGAAATCGGAAAAGCTCTCTGGATGAAGGTCGGTTGATTTTCCTCTGTTGAAATTCACACTTCCTTTTCCTTTGGGAAAATTTACTCCAAATTCTAATCCACCCTGCCAAGCCAGATCCGGGTAACATGATGCATAAAAATAAACCTAAATTAGCTGCGGTGATGCTTTGAGGAATGAAAAATTCTTCTTGATTTTTTGCCAAAAAATACAAACGCATTAAAATGTAATGCAACTTCATCCTCTGATAACCAGCTCCGCCGTGTCCGATGCCATAGGATGCAACATGAACACAGAGAGGGTTGTGAATCATGGGCAGACGGGCATTATTCCCTTTAAAGATTGATACAATACACTGCAAAATGCCAACAGGCTTAGTCTATTTTTCAATTTTTCCCCTTGGACACGTGGCGAGACTCCACAAATTCACCTACCAAAGAGCAGAAGCTTACGGGCAAAACAAGAATGTCCAACCTTTTGAAAGAAGCCCTTAGCCTTAAAAACTATAGGAAGAATGAGAGAGAAAAGAAAGAGGAAATCCAAATCCGACCCCCGCCACTTCCAAATTGGATTTACATGGCATCTCATTATCATTGGCTAGGTGAGAACCCTAGCTAACCCAAAAAGTGGGAAACTGTATTTCCCACATTTTTAAGAAACTCCGCTGGGCCATAACTTCAAAGATATACAGTCGGAGTTAGGATAGAGGAACTCGTTACCTTTCTGGAAATTCCAACCTTGCATGAATCCGAGCTCCCTATCAAAAGTGGTGGCCATTTCTAGAATAGTCTTTGCCAGGGTCTGCTTCCTATCAAAGCTCAAAAAATTATGCCTCCTGAAGGTGTGCACAAGAGAGGGATCCATCTTTATGTCGACATACTCTTACGTTAGCCATGGGCACATCCACCTTCATGTCGACACCTCTTGCTGGGTACCATTTACCTGTGCCATGGGCGCGACTTTTGTCGTGTCGACATCCTTTGCTGTGGGTCATCTGCCTGCGTCGATGGCACAGTTACCAGTTTCCTGAAGCACATCCATTGCTGTGCATCCTTTACCTGTGCCTTGGTGCATCCAAATTCGTGTCAACATCCTTTGCTGTGTACCCTTTACCTATGCCTAGAACACATACATTTTCAGGAGGACATCCTTTGATGTGCGCCCTTTACCTGTGCCTTGGAACATCCATTTTCATGTCGACATCCTTTGCTGTAAGCGCCCTGTAGCTATGCACATGGCGCCTTGGCGCAATAAACATCGGGCTTTGAATTTCTTTGATTTCCATATTCTTCTTCTTGTCTATATCTACCCGAGGGGAAGATATTTGCAACAGCTAATCTATAGCAAAACAATGTGCACAAGCACTCGGAGGAATGAAAATCTAAGCTAATATGTACAAGGTGGAGAATTCCCTTCAGTAGCAATGCTTTAGATAGATCCCATTGACTAGAATTTACAGTTCTTCGCCATCCAATGAAGACAATTGGAAAGCATTGTTGTCCTTGCACTTTGTGACCATGTATGGGCCACTCCAAATGGCATCAAATTTTGAATGCCTTCCCGGTTTTGCTCTATCTGCATCCCATTTTAACACTAGATCTCCAACTTGGAAAGATCTATCCTTGGGCCTTCCTACCAAAGGTCTTCTTGATCAAGGCTTGATCCTTCTCCATTACTTGGGATGCTTGACTTCTGATTTCTTGGAGCTCCATCAACTCTGCATATCTAACCTCCATGTGGGCCCAAACTCTAACAACTCCAACTATTTCATGAGTTCCAATATTGGCAACTCAAGTGACATGGGCAAGATTTCCCTCTCTCCCATATACAAGCTTGAATGGGGAGTTACCTGTAGATCTCTTCGGAGTTATCCTATTAGCCCACAAGGCTGATTTCAATTTAGATATGCCAAGATCTCTGATTTTCATCAAGAGTTCTCCTAATGATCCTCAACAAGTTCTTGTTTGTAGATTCAGCCTGGCCATTACCCTGAGGGTAATAGTTTGATGAAGTACTTAGGTAGATCCCCATTCTTGACAGCCCATTCAGTCACCTTGGACCCAATGAATGCCAATGCATTATCTGATATTATTGTGGCAGGTATGCCAAATCTAGTTGCTATTCCTTCATAGAAGTCCATGATGCTAGATTCATTTGCTTCCTTGAGTGCTACTACTTCAGTCCACTTGGGTGAAGTAATCAGTTGCTATTAAAATCCATTTGTGCCCTTGGCTTGAATTGATATTAATGACTCTAATGAAGTCCAAACCCCATTGCATAAATGGCTGGTCAACTGAAATTGGATGCAATGGAAGGGTAGCTAGCCTCTCTTTACCTATGAAGAATGCACAATTCTTGCACCTCTTGATCCATGCATAACAATCACTGAAAATCTTTGGCCCAATAATAGCCAGCCCTCATGATCTTTAGGGCTGTCACTCTCGGTGCAAAATGACCACCAGCTGGGTCCCACCATGGAACTCTTCTAACACCCTATGAATCTGATTTGTACCAATGCATCTCAGTAACACTCCATTCACGTCCCTTTTGAACAAAATACCATCAACAAGGGCATACGGGACAGCCTGCAATCTGAAGTGTCTTCTTTTGGTCTTGTTCATCTCTGGAGGGCATAGACCCTGTGCTTAGGAAGTGCATTATGTCTTGTGGTCCAGCAAGGAGTGATGAACACCATCATTCTCTTCTTGAGTGCTTCCTTGCTCATGGCTGTCTTGCAACGCCAAAATAACCTCTTTCTCATTGCATGCTTCCTTTTGTTTGCTCAAAAACCAACTGCTCACACAATCCTTTTCCTCTGATCAACTTGGTGACTCTTTATCTCAATGTCATACTCCATGACACGAGTAATCCAACCTACTCTCTTTTCATTCAAGTCTTTGTTGAGGAGGAAGTCTTTAACTCCCACATGAGAAACCAACAACTGAACCTTGTTGTTTGAAACTAGATGCTTGAATTTCTTCAAGATCTTGATTACTGCAAGAAAATGTTTTTCAATTAAAGAATATCTCACCTCATAACTCCTCCAGGCTTTGGCTGAAGAAAGCAATTGGCTGCTCATCATTGTCTTTGTTCTGCTGTACCAAAATTGCAGAAATAGTATTCATCACCCCCAAATGCATAGAGGATGAAATCCTTGGAGAAATCCGGGTTAATGAGAGTTGGGGCTTAAGAGATGGCTTCTTTGATTGCTTCAAAACTTTTCTTGCCCTCTTCTGTCCATTTGAAAGCCATGCTTTTCTTTAACATCTTGGTGATAGGCTTGACTAGGGCTGCAAAATTTGGGGACAAATCTCTGAACAAAATTTATTCTCCCCAAGAAGACTTTGAAGGGCCTTCTTGTGGCTTGGCAATAGTAGTGCTCTTATGGCTTCAACTCTTTCTGGATCAATTGATAATCCCTCTTTGGAGACAATGTGGCCAAGGAGTTTTCCTTCATGGGCTAGGGAAAATACACTTTTTAGGATTCAAGGATATACTCCAAATCTTCTACACATTTGAAACACTTGTCTCAAATGAAAGAGGTGGTTTGCTGCATTTTTTGAAAAAATAGTGATATCATCAAGATATATCAGCACAATGTTGTTAATCAAACCCTTGAATGTCATGTCCATTGCTCTTTTGAAGGTAGCTCCAGCGTTGGACAAGCCCAAATGGCATTTTCCTGTATGCACAAGTTCCCCATTTGGTTGTAAAGGATGTCTTGAACTGATCCTCTTCTGTTCACCATAATCTGATTGTACTCCTGAATAGCCATCAAGTAGTGAAAACCCTCTCAGAACCAGCAACAACTTGCAAAATCTGCTCCATGGAAGGAAGTGGGGTAATGATCCTTGAGAGATGGGTCTATTCAAATCTCTGAAGTCAACACACAATCTGATTTCCCCACTTTTCTTTCTAACTGGAACTAAGTTGGCTAACCTAACTATAATTCTTGATAGGGAATATGATTCTTGATTCTATCAACTTATTCAATTCCTTTCTCATGAGAGGCTCCATGTGTGGATTGACTGGCCTTTGTTTTTGTCCTGATGGGTTTAGTACTTGGATCCAATTCAATGTGTGTGTGAGATAACTTGGGATTGAAGCCTTTCAAATCTTCATAGCTCCAAGAAAACACATCGGGGAATTCTTGACAAAGTTGTATGAACTCATACCTTTCTTGCTCAGTTGTCACTCTTACCAACTCGAAATGATTTGCCTTCTTCCACCAAGATGGACACTGAATCTTCTCCCCTGACTTGAATGTTTGATCCTTCTCCTTCCTAAACTGATCATTAGGATTGAAAATGGACTCCAAAGTAATAAGTTCCTTTGGTAGCTTTGTTGGTTCTCAGTTGTACCACTTGGTCACCATACTGCTACTCGAACTTTTCCTGATTTTTAGCCGAGAACTCATCCTCTTCTTGCAAGAAATGGATGATTTGCAGATCATTTTCAAACACTTGCCAACTTACATTGTTGTCTGGCACTGAAGGCCTTACAATCGTGAGAATCTACAAGTAACTCTTCCGCGTACCCGACCTCTCGAGGTCGTGCCGAGACAGCCGGTGGGGGTAGAATATGCGTGGGATGCAGACAAACTAGTTAGGCAGTCTAATGTCTTCGACACGCACTAGTGGAATTTGCGAATCTAAGGCAAAGAAGGCCCTTCTAACTTGGACTGGTGTGATAGATCGATCGGCAAGGATGACTGCTCGAAGGCTCCAATCAATATCGAGCTCTGGCGTGATTCGATCTATGGGTTGCGGAATACGTGGAAAATGACCTGGGATAGTTTCGTGTATGTCTCCTGATAAGGTCATATAGTGGATGGTGAATACAATTGACTCTACGGATGATTCTCTGGCCTAGTCCAGAATTCTCTAGCTTCGTTAGCCGCTATATCTAGTAAGGACAATTGTTCGATGATGATGGGTGGAAGTGGAGTGGATCTGAATACCAAGGTGCGTAGGCTAGTGTCTATATCTGATTGACTTGTGGACTCGTTGGGCTGTGGGATCTGTGGATCACAACCATAGACTCTTGGTTGTTGCGGTCCTGTTATGGTCATACGCGAAATCAAGTTCTAATCCCTAGTATCCAGTAATCGTATGCTTTCTCAGCTTCTATGTTTAGGACCAATAACTGTGTGATTTTCTCAGAATATCTCACAGGCGTTCGCGCAACTTGGATCCTTAAACTGGTGTCTATGTCTGTGAGAGTGTCTCCTGCACCCGGCTGTGGGACCAAAGGATCACAACCAAAGGTTTGTTCTCTTTCGAACCCTTCTACAGTCATGTGAGTGCTTTGCCTAGGGCAATCTGTAGTTTGGTTGGTTCGACCAAAACGTGTGTGCTTGGTCGTCTTCTATGTTTAACCCTCTCAACTGAGAACTGATCAGTTGTAAATCTGTGGTTGTTCGGAATACTTGTATTCTGAGATTTTGGTCTATGTCAACTATTGCTGTGACGAGGTTTGGTTGAGGCACGATTGGCTCAAATATATATTCCCTGGGCTCCTGAGGTCCCGTGATTGTCATACAAAATAAATGTAAATCTAACTGTAACGAAGCAAATTCTAACTACGTGGAATAAATCTAACATATATATAACTTTTATTCTTCTAAGAAATCTTTTAACAATTTTAAGGAAAGCAAACTATTTTAAGCGTATCTAGAAATAACAACTAAACAATAATTTAAAACAGACAAGATAACCGAGTGTAGTTATTTTCCTGTGCGATTTGTAGAATTATTCTAAATAAATAAAATAGCTCGTCTAATCTATCTGCAAGATTCTCGATCCTACCTCAGAAGTGAGGAGTGAATCATAGTTTCTCAGAAACTATCAATCCTCACAGCTTCCCTGGCAATATCGAGAATAGAATTTACTGAAATGAAGCAATTTATCTACTCTATTTGATATGATTCTAACTAGAACTTTGAAAGTTAAAACCTGGATTCCGCAGAACAGTGGCGAATCCGATGGTGTGTGTGATCTTGTCCCCTCAGTATGATCTCCTCGTTCTTTCGTGTTCACGTGGATCCAGAAAAGCGTGTAATGCTAGCACCGACAGGAGTAGATTTTGGGACAAGGACAGCTCAGAATGCAGACCGAAAATGCGAGTAGGAGAGGGACAGCGCAAGAGTACAGAGCTTGGCTTATGCGATTCCTAGCGGGATTTTACTGCGAGTCATGCAACATGAAGCGACCAGAACCTGTAACTATCCTATTCGAAGAGCAAAACCTGCAACTTTAATGGCTTCCTAAGCTATTCTGTTCCAATGGATTGGATAAAATAACAACACTGTTTGCACAAGCTGGATATGTGGCTTACCAACAGCTGAATAAATCTAACCAGGCATATAATGAACTGAACTAAGAACTCTAAGCAACAATGAAAATTAAATCTACAGCAAAGAGAACCGGATTGGATGAAATGACAGCACTGCCTGCACAAGATGGGTATGTGGCTTACCAACAGCTGAGCAATCTAACTAAAGATGCAAGTGAATTGAAACTATGGCTTCTAAACAAGATAACAAGACTAAAATACTAAAAATGAGGAATGAGAGCAAAAATCAGTCTTCAAAATCCAGCCAAACTTCAGACCATTTGCTTGTGCACAAACCATGCATTTATAGGAATTCAATCACCCAAAAATCAAAACCAAACTGAACTCCTAAACAATAAACAAAGGAAAAACACTATTCCAGGGGACCAAAAACATAAATGCATGCTCAAGTCGGCAAGGAAAAGCTGGTGAATCATGATATTTCACGCGAGTCGCGTCAAAAGAACGTTCTGGAAAACGCGCGCAGGACCGCCGCTCTGAGCAGGGCGGCGGTTACAGGACCGCCGCCCTGATCAGGGCGGCGGTCACGAGACCGCCGCCCTGATCAGGGCGGCGGTTTCGTCACTGAAGATCAAGAGGCCAAGGAAAGAGGGAAAAAGGGGAAAACAAAGGGTGTGGGGGCTAAGCGGGGCATGCGGGATGTTAACGCATACTCCGAGGGCTTTTCCGGATCCCGAACACCTTGCGAGGAGACCTGTATCATCATTGGGGCACTTGTTACACTGTTCCGGCAGTACAGTACCTTACAATTTTGGGTACGTACATATTGCCCCCCTCGGAGAAGCGTTTTAGCCATGAAGAGGCATAAAACGGTGGGTCCGAGTATGGCAGTCCCGAAATGGGGAGTTAGAAGTTATACCTTACTCGTCCGTGTGTTGAAACGACGCCATCTGAAATTCCCGCTACCTGCAAAATGAAAAGAGAACTCAAGTGCAGATAGATACAATAACTTGGAAAATAAACGCTAAAATAATAGGGAATGAGAACGTACCATTCGTGCGGGGATAGGAACTTACCTCCATCAGCGCTCCAAACCTGCGAAAAAGTCTTTTAAAACGAAACAGGGTGCTATATATATGAAAGTGGGCCCATTTTCCTATTCATTTGCGCGAGTTGATTTGATTGATTTTGAGCTCTGGGACCCACGGTGATGGTTTCTTGCGTGAGTAGAGTCAAAACGTCCGCAGCGAGATCGTGATCATGCCTCCACGTGCGGAACACCGCCCTGCTAGATCACAGGTTGGTTTTCTTTAATTTTGCGTTTTTCCCCCTTTAAATTTGAAATGTTAAATTTGTCGTAATGGGGGGGTTATTTTTGAAAATGTTAGGTTCAAAAGGTCCACCTAGGGGGGGCGCCTACTGGGTAGGCTCCATTTTTAGGTCAAATGGTCATTTTTTTTGCTAGTTTTAGGCTTTTTAAGATTAAAAACCCGCGTGGGTTTTCGGACCACGACCGCCGCCCTGGCCAGGGCGGCGGTTACATGACCACCGCCCTGTTCAGGGCGGCGGTTACACGACCGCCACCCTTAAGGCGGCGGTTACAAAACCGCCTCCCTGCTCAGGGCGGCGGTTCTGAACAGAATGCAAAAGAACTTAAATTTGAGATTACACTTGTATTTTTTTGCACTTCTACGCGTTTTTATGGCTCTCTCGGTATTGTTCGGATATTAACTTGCTCTGTTTTGTGTGTTTTTGGGTGTATGCAGGCGAGAGCGGAGTACATTAGATGGAGCAGGGAGAGAGAGTGTGATTGGCTCTCAGGGGTACTGGATGCCCTTTCACAGGACGAGGAGGACACACTACAGAGGGCCGGCATACTGCGTATATCGCGCGTGCCCCATGTTGCACCATCGAGTCACATCCTTTGTGACTTATTTTCTTATTGGGATGCAGATCGGAACACCTTCCGACTGCCAGGGGTCCGTGGTGAGTGGACCATTACACTCGAGGATGTCTACCGCATTCTGGGAGTCCCGATCATTGGGCGGAGACTTACATTAGAGACAGCAGGCTCACGGGCACAGATTGCACAGTGGGCAGCATATATGGGAGATGCAGTTATCTCCACGGGGTCGAAGAAGGGAGTGAGAGTTCGATCCATTCCTTCTTTGCCTATCCCCGTACTTCGACAGGCCGTCATGGGGATCCTTGCCTCGAGACTGATCGGGGACAAGGGAGGGGATACATTGTTATACTGTTGGGCCCCCATCATTGCGCAGATAGAGGGGCACGGACGGATATACGCCTGGGGTGCAGATATTCTGGGGACCACCTACCATGATTTATACAGGGTGGTCCGTTTACAGGGACAGTCATTGAGCCACCCGACTTTAGTTATGAGTTGGGTGTATGAGCGCTTTATCCCTTATGGCAGAGGCGTGGAGGTAGCAGATCCTGGGGCTGTGAGGGCAGCCAGATGGACAGATATGTCGGTGCTCAGAGCACCTCATCAGCCAGTTGCCTCCCTTACTACTGCAGACATGGAGGTGACACCGTACCGGCTTATGGCCGGCATATGGGGCGAGGAGACTCTTACCCTGATCTCCTGCTCCACCACAGGGCAGCTCATTGATCGAGTGGGGCGAGTAGAGGTACATCCTTTCGGCCGGGTTCCTCAGCAGTTTGGTCTACCGTATTTGGGCATGCTTCCCCCAGTGGCGCCAGTTTACAGATCAGTCCGCGAGGCTAGAGGGGGGCCTAGAGGCCGTGGTTGGACAGCGATCACTCCTGGCATTCCTATTGCAGCCAGGAGGATAGTTCGCGCTAGAGGGAGAGCCGGTGCGCCTCGGGCACCTTTGCTTCAGATTGCTGCGGGTCCTGCTCATAGTAGCGATGACCCTATAGATATTGACTCCGACTCTGAGGAGCTCACAGAGGGAGGGACAGAGGAGGAGACCGAGGACAGCGATCCTGAGTGGCATGACACTCAGGATATTATGCAGGCAGAGAGGGCTGAGCAGAGCGCAGAGAAGGACACTCTAGTTTCAGAGGAGCCACTCTCTCAGGGCCATGGCGGAGAGGATGAGTCAGTTGCAGGGTGACATGTTGCCCCTGCCACGGGAGCAGCCCCTCAGTCGGCAGCGGCATCCGCGGCAGGTGCCGGCCCCAGTGACCCATCTTGGATGCCTGGGGATCCGAGTAAGTTACCCTTCTCCCTTTTAATGTTTATTTAATTTAGGATTTGCTCCATCTCTCCTAGTTGTTTATATGTTGTATCTTTTAGCCTCTTGCTTGGTTTCTAATTCATTTTTCTCCTTTGTTTGCAGAGACTGTTGACGAGTGGCGGGATTTGATCCGCAGGGTATGTACCGATTCCCTGATGATCCCTATGGATAGGACCCGCGCGGAGCTATCCGTAGATGCCGGGGAGCCCTCAGCAGCCGGTAGGCATACCGATGTCTTCGCTCCCGTTTGGCACGTGGCCAGGATGGTATCGACCCTCCGCACAGAGTTAGCGGGCTACAGGACGGCTGAGCGCCTCATGAGGAGCCATTCTCATGGTGAGACCGCGGCTGCCCCTCGGGACCCCGAGCCTTCCGTACATTCAGAGCGCCGGCGCAGCCGGAGTCCTAGGCGTGGGCGTGCACCTTCGGAGGGGTCGCGTAGGGATTGAGAGGCCTCTTGGCCCTCGTGTACTTTGTATTATATATTCTTTGTATATCACGGGCTCTTTGAGCGTTTTGACCATGCTTAGAGCATGATGGCATTGTATATAAACATTGATTATTTATATATATGCATTCGTTTTTGGATCAAACGCTTAGCACTCATGTTTTCCTTTCTATTTCCAGTTTCCTTGTGTATACTACGATGTATGTTTGTATGCTTTTTATATGTATGCAATGGAGAACAGATGATGCAAATGCTTGCTTTCTTTTTGTGTTTCATGATGCTGATACATGATATTGTAGATATATTGTGATTTTGAATTTTAGCTTCTGTGAGCAATTTGGATACCTCATGTTTGTTTTGGCAAAGTGATGAAAATAACCAGTATGATGAACAGATTAACTTGCCCCACTCCTAACTCCACGCAACTAGTAAGATGCGAGGGCTCATCACCAAGAGCCAAGAAGGGCGCAAGTTGTGAAAAGTGGTGGAATGATAGTGATGAAAGACAGACAAAGCTTTGGCGGAACCAAATTGAAAACTACAAGCTTACTCTACCCGAATGACTTCATAGTTTTGGATGCAACTTGCTTTGCGGTTTATCCAGACTTAGACCCGTAGATGGCCACATAGTAGACAAAATCTGGGTTTTTAGGATTTTAACTCTCTTGGGATTTTGAACATCTGATTCATTCGTTTTTGACTCAAAGTTTGAATTGTTTGTTTATGACCTTTTAACGTTTGCTTTGTCAAGAGGACCCCCTACACTTTGCCCCATGCTACTAGTAAGAAGCGTGGGTTTATCACCGTGGGCAAGGCATAGGCGAGTAAGGGCATTTCCATCCTTTCCCAACCCTACGTCACTAGTAAGAGACGCAAGCTCATCACCGAAGGTTGGTGGGGCAAGGAAATGTGTAAAAATAAAATTTTCTGTTTAATCACTTTTTGACTTGCTTATTTGAGTAAAATGTCAGTATATGCTTATTTCCAAAGAGATGTATATATGGGATAGATGTGACACCATGAAGCTTCTAGAACAGACCATAGGCAAGACACCTATCCTAAGAAGAAATCAAAGCGAGAAAAAACTTGCAGATCTTGGTATGGTTACCGTTAAGACTTTGTCATGTCTGATTTTATTTGATAAAAGATTCCGAGATGATTCGATGATACATGAAGATGGAGAGGTATGATTAAAGAGCTTTATGCCAAAAACATCACGAGTTTGTAATGAATTGCTTTGAGAATAGATTCCTTGATCACAATTTATGTAAGAAACAAGTGGACAAAATGATCTTAATCTATATGAAGATGCAATGTAGATAATTATACAAGCAGTGCTAGTTGCTTATGCGTAGAATCGCTTGAGGTGCAGGGAATTGACTGTTTCGCCAAATTCCTCACCTTCTAGCGTACATAAGAGGTAAGCACCATTTCCGTAGTCCTTCATGACTCGGTATGGGCCCAACCATTTGGGCCAGAATTTCCTTCCTTCACCGGTCTTCTTGTCGATCCGGCTGTCTAGTCTTAGAACTAGATCACCTTCGTATATATCGTGTTCATAGACCTTCTTGTTATACTGCCGGCACATTCGGTCAGCATAAGCTCTATGCCGCTGCTCAGCATCTAACCTAGTTTCATCTAGGCTTTCTAGTTGGGAAAGACGTGCTTCTCTGTAAGCGTCTTCATCCAGAATCCCTTGTAGTGAAATGCGGAGACTGGGTATTTCGACCTCAAGCGGGAGAACTGCTTCTGCCCCAAATACTAGCGAGAAAGGAGTTGCTCCCGTTGGTGTTCTTATTGAGGTTTGGTGGGCCCACAAGGCCGGATATAACTTCAAATGCCAATCTCGCTTGTTTTCTTTCACCGTTTTAAGGAGAATGGCTTTCAGTGTTTTGTTTGTTGCTTCAGCCTGTCCGTTGGCTTGGGGATAATACAAGGAAGCCATATGATGGCTTATCTTAAATTTACTGCATAGTTCGTGAACTTCTTCATTTTTAAAAGAAGTTCCATTATCGGAGATAATGATTTGCGGGATACCATACCTGCAAATGATTTGGTTCAAAATGAACTTGGCAATCACAGAACCAGGTACAGTAGTAAGAGGCATGGCCTCCACCCATTTGGTAAAATATTCAGTGGCCGTGATTATAAAATTATGGCCGTCTATGGATGAGGGAGAGAATTTCCCTATTAAGTCTAGACCCCATGTAGAAAAGGGCCATGGAGTTGCGATTGGTTGTAGAGCTTGTGCTGGCATGTGGATCTCATGGGAGAATTCTTGGCACTTATGACACCTGCGTGCAAACTCTATCGTGTCATGTTCTAGAGTGGGCCAGAAATAGCCCATTCGATGTATTTTTCGAGCGGTGGCATGGCCACCGAAGTGGCCTCCACATATACCGCTGTGGGATTCATGGAGAATCCTCTTGGACTCTTCTGTGTCGACACACCTTAGGAGCATTCCATCGAATGCTTTTCGATAGAGCACCTGCTCTATAATGACGTATTTAGCTACGATTATGCGTAACCGCCTTCTTTGTTGCGGTGTAACTGCCTCCGGGTACGTATGGTCCATGATATAATTAATGATATCAGTGTACCAAGGACACTCAGAGATAGCGGGTCGGGTTTCGATGTAGTATACGCATTCATCTGGAAAGTCTAAATCTACTAAATCACCTCCGTCTAATGGGTTGTCAGCTAACCAATCCGCGATGATTTGTCCTTTAAACCGACTTCTGATTTACAAATGTTAATTCGAATTCTCCCATTAAGGTTATAAAACGTCCAGCCTTTTTAGATAATGACCCTTGTGTGAGAAAAGTCCGTAAATGGTCCGTTTTTACCATGACCTTCGTTTCTTGATTCAGCATATAATGTCTTAGGCGTTTAGTAGCAAAGACTATGGCAAGGCATTCTCGTTCTGCCTATGTATAGCGTGTTTCATAGTCGAGCAGCGTTCGGCTAATGAAATAAATCACACGTTCTCTCTTGTTATCGTCTTCTTGGGCCAACATACAGCCAGCGAGACATTGGTAGCTCGTGAATATAGAATTAACGGGTGATCTAGCTTAGGTGGCATTAGCGTAGGTGGTGATAAAAGGAAACGCTTAACTGCATCAAAAGCTTCATTGCAATCTTCAGTCCAATCAATGCTATAGTCTTTCTTGAGTAAATTGTTGATTGGATGAACGGCGAAACTTAAGTCCGGGATAAATCTTCGGATTGCACCCAGTTTTCCGAGAAATGATCTGATTCCAGATTCACTCGAAGGTGGGACCATTTCGAGGACAGCCCAAATTTTGGTTGGATCAACATCAATCCCTCGTGACGATATGATGTAACCTAGGAGCTTTCCTCCTGTTACACCAAAGACGCATTTCTCTGGATTTAGCGTGACTCCGTATTCTATTAGATGTGAAAGAATGATGCACGGAGTACTTCGGGATGGTCACAACGCTTCTTGGCTTTAGCCAATAAGTCATCTACGTAAGATTCCACGATTTTATGAATTAGATCGTGAAATATGTATGTCATGGCCCGCTGGTACGTAGCACCGGCGTTCTTGAGACCGAATGGCATAACAGCGTAGCAATAGGTTCCCCAAGGAGTTATAAACGTGGTTTTAGCTTGATCTTGCTCAGATATTCTGATTTGATTATATCCCGAGAATCCATCCATAAGAGACAAAAGTTCAAAACCAGCCGTTGCATCAACAATAACGTCTATGGATGGTAATGGGAAGTCGTCCTTAGGACACGCTTTGTTGATATCTCGAAAATCTATGCAGATGCGTATCTTTCCATTCTTCTTGAGAACGGGAACGATGTTAGATACCCATTGGGAGTAGTCAACTGGCTTGATGAATCCTACCTGAAGGAGTTTTATTACCTCCTCTTTTACCATGAGAGCTACTTTGGGCTTCATGGGTCTTGATTTTTGTTTAATTGGCTTTGCATCTGATCTAGTGACGAGGTTGTGCACCGCAATGTGGGGTGCAACTCCTGTCATCTCCTTATAATTAAATGCAAACGCCTTCTGATGTTCTTTGAGAATCTGAGTATGTATTTCCACTTCTTCTGGGGTTAACGAAGAACCTAGTTTCAATATTCTTGGTTCATCTTCTGTCCCGATGTTGACATCGATTGTTTCTTCGATCAAAGAGGCGTTACCCTCTTCGAACTCAGGTGGTGCTGGAGGTAAATCTAAATCATCCCCATTTTCATACTGCGTATATGCTAGGTTCCATTTGTGAGGGAAGATCCGTTACGGGATTTCCGAAGTAGGAAGACGAATGTGGAATCAAGGATAAATCTAGCATGTGATAGGAGAGATGTAGTGCTGCATAGGCATTTAAGTAATCCAAAGTAGCCGCATCACTATCAACATGGTCTAGGACGGTAGATTCACTTCCGCTTGAAAGAGGATTTGTCATTATTTTTATCAATGGTTCATCACGAATGGACACCGTGAACTGGGTATCTTCTAACTCATTGCTTGGAGTAAAACGTGATGCTGAAGTTGCTATTGAATCGGCGAGAAGATTTTTCTCTCGCGGGATTGCTTCAATGGATATGAAGTTGAACGCCTTGCTTAAATCTAATACAGCGTTTTTGTAGAGTTGCAAATGTTCGGCTTTAGTTTCATATACTTCAGAAACTTGATTTGTCACTAATTGCGAGTCTCCCAAGACTCTGATGTTATCAATACCAATTCTTTTGGCTAAGGTGAGGCCAAGGAGGAGGGCTTCGTACTCAGCACCGTTGTTTGTGCATTCAAAGTTTAACTTAAAAGTGAATGGGAGGACTTTCTCCTCGGGCGAAGTAAGAATTATACCTGCCCCCGCTCCATAACGGCATTTAGCTCCATCGAAATGGAGAGTCCAATACTTAGTCCGGGAGTATAGATGTTGGGGCATTTGCTGCGTTTGCGCACTCTACTTCTACCATACAGAGGTCCTCTGCTGGAAGGGAACCAACACCTAGGGAAAATCCTATGCCTACTGAATCAAATGGTAAGAACATTGGTGAATCTTGTTCTATCAACTCAACGATTTTCGCAGTAGTCCCTAATGATACTGTTTCTTTAGTTTTATCTTTAGGGGTTGGAATTGTTTTGGCTATGCTGGTAGTTTCAAGATCCGTTGTAGGTACCAACTTTTCCTCTGGTTTTGGGTCAGTGGGTTTATTAAGTTGGTTTGTTGGAAGTTCAAATTCTGAGTGCACCCCTGGTCTTTTCTTTAAATCAGCTAGGTGTAAATCGAAAGGTTTTGGATCACCTTTGGCTACAAATACCTTTCCTAGATGCAAGAATCTTACTTCTTGAAATAAAGTAGAAGGGATTGCCTTCATTCGGTGTATCCATGGTCGGCCGAGTATCATATTATAATTAGTTTCCCGATCTATAATATAAAACTCAGTCAGGATTGTTTTGGGCCCTAAGGTGACCGGCAGTATTATAGTTCCTATCGAAGTGGCTTTAAGGCTATCATAGCCTCTCAATGTATTTCGAGTAGTGGAACAGTTTGTTTCCCCATATCCAATTTTTTGGAGGAAAGAGAAAGGGACTATGTTAACTGCGGCCCCATCGTCAACCATTGCCCGTTTTACATAGTTATTATAAACCCATACTTGTAAGTGTAAGGCTGGATCACCTCGGCGTGCGATCTCAGCATCTGTGGGCATTTTACTTATTTCGAATATGAATTCGACATCCTTGTCCGGCTGCCCCGGAGGGTGGATATCAAAATCTACGTGATTTACTTGTGTTTCAGGAGGTGGAGTGATGTTAATTAGATGGCCTAGACCTAATGCTTCTAAAAGAGCAGCTCTGTGAGGGGGAGAGTTCTTTAGTAAGTCCAAAAATGAAATGTGTGAGAAGGTCTTTGTTAGGTCACTAATTAAATCATAGGCACCTATGGGTTTTTCTACTATTTGCTGACTCTTATCTGTTTCTGGCAGATGACTTGGGCTTGGTTGAGAGAAATACTCTCGTGTTCTTGTTATAGCTTCGATAGGTAGTTCAGCGTCTAATTCTACCAAACTGACTATCTTGGGTCTCGGTTGAGCTCCTAACTGTGGCACAACTGATGGATTTAATGAAGTCGAGGCTTCATGATCATTGTTTCCCATCATTGCACCTTTGTTTGTTCCAGTTGGATTCAGCCTATTGCTATCATGATTTGGGAGCGGATCGTTAAAGATCTTGAGGGGAGCATTCTGAGGAGAAACTGCCCCTGCGAGCGTATTTGGTGATGATGAGACGGGATCTGCCAAAAACAAGTCTGTGAAGAACTGTCTTTGTTCTTCTGGCAAGCATTGCATAAATTTATTGTAGTCACGGCACGTTCTAGTATCGTGACCCCGAATTTTGTGGAAACCACAATAAGAATTGGGATTGTAATTCCTATTTTGTTGGTTAGGTGTGTATTGTGGCCTAAAATTCCGATCAAACTGTTGCCTATTAGGATTAAAGTTTTGGAATTGTTATTTCTGGTTTTGACTTTGGTTTTGATAACCAAATGAATTTTGGCTTGGCCCTTGTATGGGATTTCTCCGTTGTTGTTGTTGTGGATGGTTAAAATCCACTGTATTGATCGTCGGGGTAAAGTTGTTGTTTCGTTGGTTGTTTGTTTGTGACGGAGTATTAACAACATTTACCCTCTTGGGCTGGTCAGTTACCCCATCCGTTGTTACCCCACGATTTTTGTTAAGGATTTTGGGTCCTTGATTGACATTTGTGATAGTTGTAGTGTTTTGAGTGGAGGTGATTAACCTCCCGTTTGTTCCATATGTCTTACGACCACTATCTATTGCTGCTTGGTCTATTCGAAGAGCGCTCTCAAGTACTTCATCGTAAGTTCTTAGTGGGAACTTCTGGACTTCTTCCTTCACCTCCTTGCTGAGAGAATGAAGGAATAAATCGCATAGTTCTATCTGATCCATGTTTGGAGCACTTGCTGAAGAATAAAGAACTGTACGCCACCTCTGGATGAAATGGGCGACAGATTCGTTATGTTCTTGTTTGATGTGCAAGAATTCCCTGATTCCTGTTCTCAACAGTTTGTTCATGTCGAAGGCTTTGATGAACTCTGACACGAGTTGTTTAAATGAATGGATGGAGGCTTCAGGTATCCTGTAATACCAGTCAAGAGCAATACCTTCCAAGGTTTTAGGGAATATTTTAGCAACAAACCGCATCCCAAGGGAGTAATTCTCGTATGGCTGTAGCGTAAGCTTTGATATGTGTGTTTGGATCTCCCTCACCCTTGAACTTGGGTAAAATCAGGAAGAGGTCTTGGAAGCATGATGCTTCGTATGGTGAAGTCTAAGGGTTCCTTTAGATATTCTGAATAAGTCCCTATCGCATAGCTTTCGACCATTGATGGTGGTTGCTGAGGGAGTGGTGGTGAGATAGGTTGTTGATATGGTGCAGCGTATGCGTTGGTAGCGGCATAAGGAGGTCCCTGCGTTTGAGAAAACATGCCAGGAGAGGAGAACATATCTCCTTGTGGTGATTTAGAGTACATGTTTAAGTATGACGGGGTATTGTCAGGGAATGGATTGTTCGATACTAGACCGGGAGGAATAGTGTTAGAGATGATGGGCCTTGTTGGCGTTTGTTGTGGATAGTGAGGCGGCATGCCTAACATGCCTACTCCTGTGAGGAGATCTACTTGGCTAGGGTGGTATGGAGGATTGGAACTTCCTGCTTGTATGAACGAAGAATTTTGACTTGCTTGAGCCAGTTCTAATCCTCTCACTTTTTTCTACTAATGTTGAAATGACTTCATTTGGTGAAGTCACGGTGCTTTGCCTAAGTGGCGTTTGTTGTATACCCTGGTGTTGTATAGGTACGTGATATCTTGTCATAAAATGATCGCTATCTTGCCAAGTTTCTCTGAGAGTATTTCCTATATGCAGTGGCATAGAGGTATTTTCTTGAAAAGAGATCTCGGGTTGTATTTGTAAACCTCCTATAGGTGGGTACATACCCCGGGAGCGTTGTTCACTCCTAGGATAACATATTGACTGTCCATCATCTAAGACCAGGTATGGATCTGATTGCCTACTAATTTGTGGTCTAAGTAGCATTTGAGGAGATGAACCAGATTCTCTGGTAAACGTCATATTGTTCGAGCCTGAAGGCTCTGTTTGTTGCGTTCGAGAGGGTTGATCTAACTCCTCAGTTTGAAAAGATGAATTATATCTGATTCTTGGGGTTTGTGTTGACAATTGATTGGTTGAATAGTTGTCACCCCATACTGAGAGTGAGGGTGATGATTGCCTATTCTGTTGGGCGTAGTATGCCTCAACGACCCAAGAGGGGTCTGCCATATGGATCGAATCCCGACATATTCGGGGGGTATATGAATACCCGCAGAATAATGGGAAGGAGCGAAGGTGATTTGTGAAAGGAAACGTGATATTATGACTCCGAACGAGAAAGTAGGAAGTTTTTGCATCAGCTTCACTAATGTCGTTTGTTTCACGTCGGGTTCACCAATTTTGTACGCCGGAAAAGCGACAGGCGAGCGTGAGAATCTACAAGTAACTCTTCCGCATACCCGACCTCTCGAGGTCATGCCGAGACAGCCCGGTGGGGGGTAGAATATGCATGGGATGCAGACAAACTAGTTAGGCAGTCTAATGTCTTCGACACGCACTAGTGGAATTTGTGAATCTAAGGCAAAGAAGGCCCTTCTAACTTGGACGGGTGTGATAGATCGATCAGCAAGGATGACTGCTCGAAGGATCCAATCAATATCGAGCTCTGGCGTGATTCGATCTATGGGTTGCGGAATACGTGGAAAATGACCTGGGATAGTTTCGTGTATGTCTCCCCTGATAAGGTCATATAGTGGACGGTGAATATAATTGACTCTACGGATGATTCTCTGGCCTAGTCCAGAATTCTCTAGCTTTGTTAGCCGCTATATCTAGTAAGGACAGTTGTTCGAGGATGATAGGTGGAAGTGGAGTGGATTGGAATACTAGTGTGCGTAAGCCAACGTCTATATCTGATTGACTTGTGGACTCGTTGGGGTTGTGGGATATGTGGATCACAACCATAGACTCTTGGTTGTTGCGGTCCTGTTATGGTCATATGCGAGATCAAGTTCTAATCCCTAGTATCCAGTAATAGTATGCTTTCTCGGCTTCTATGTTTAGGACCAATAACTGTGTGATTTTCTTAGAATATCTCACAGGCGTTCGCCGCAACCTTGGATCCTTAAACCGGTGTCCATGTCTGTGAGAGTGTCTCCTGCACCCGGCTGTGGGACCAAAGGATCACAACCAAAGGTTTGTTCTCTTACGAACCCTTCTACAGTCATGTGAGTGTTTTTCCTAGGGCAATCTGTAGTTTTGGTTGGTTCGACCAAAACGTGTGTGCTCGGTCCGTCTTCTATGTTTAACCCTCTTAACTGAGAACTAATTAGTTGTAAATCTGTGGTTGTTCAGAATACTTGTATTTTGAGATTTTGGTCTATGTCAGCTATTGCTAGTGATGAGGTTTGGTTGAGGCACGATTGGCTGAAATATATATTTCCCTGGGCTCCTGAGGTCCCGTGATTGTCATACGAAACGAAATGTAAATCTAACTGTAACGAAGCAAATTCTAACTACGTGGACTAAATCTAACATATATAACTTTATTCTTCTAAGAAATCTTTTAACAATTTTAAGGAAAGCAAACTATTTTAAGCGTATCTAGAAATAATAATTAAATAACAATTTAAAACAGACAAGATAACCGAGTGTAGTTATTTGCCTGTGCGATTTGTAGGAATTACTCTAAATAAATAAAATAGCTCGTCTAATCTATCTAAAAGATTCTCGATCCTACCTCAGAAGTGAGGAGTGAATCATAGTTTCTCAGAAACTATCAATCCTCACAGCTTCCCTGGCAATATCGAGAATAGAATTTACTGAAATGAAGTAATTTATCTACTCTATTTGATATGATTCTAACTAGAACTTTGAAAGTTAAAACCTGGATTCCCGCAGAACAGTGGCGAATCCGATGGTGTGTGTGATCTCGTCCCCTTAGTATGATCTCCTTTTTCTTTCGTGTTCACCGTGGATCCAGAAAAGTGTGTAATGCTAGCACCGATAGGAGTAGATTTTGGGACAAGGACAGTTCATAATGTAGACCGAAAAATGCGAGTAGGATAGGGACAGCGCAAGAGTACAGAGCTTGGCTTATGCGATTCCTAGCGGGATTTTACTGTGAGTCATGCAACATGAAGTGACCAGAACCTGTAACTATCCTATCCGAAGAGCAAAACCTGTAACTTTAATGGCTTCCTAAGCTATTCTATTCCAATGGATTGGATAAAATAACGACACTCGCCTACACAAGCTGGATATGTGGCTTACCAGCAGCTGAATAAAGCTAACCAGGCATATAATGAACTAAACTAAGAACTCTAAGCAACAATGAAAATTAAAATCTACAGCAAAGAGAAATTCAGAGGCAAGCTTCAAACTGGATTGGATGAAATGACAACACTGCCTGCACAAGATGGGTATGTGGCTTACCAATAGTTGAGCAATCTAACTAGAGATGCAAGTGAATTCAAGCTATGGCTTCTAAGCAAGATAACTAGCTAAAATAATAAAATGAGGAAATGAGAGCAAAGATCAAACTTCAAAATCCAGCCAAACTTCAGACCATGTGCTTGTGCACAAACCATGCATTTATAGGAATTCAATCACCCAAAAATCAAAACCAAATTGAACTCCTAAACAATAAACAAAGGAAAAACACTATTTTAGGGGGACCAAAAACATAAATACATGCTCAAGTCGGCAAGGAAAAGCTGGTGAATCGTGATATTTCACGCGAGTCACGTCAAAATAACGTTCTGGAAAACGCGCGCAGGACCGCCACCTTGTAGAGCGGGCGATTTCGTCACTGAAGATCAAGAGGCCAAGGAAAGAGGGAAAAAGGGGAAAACAAAGGGCACGGGGGCTAAGCGGGGCATGCGGGATGTTAACGCATACTCCGAGGGCTTTTTCCCGGATCCCCGAACACCTTGCGAGGAGACCTGTATCATCATTGGGGCACTTGTTACACTGTTCTGGCAGTACAGTTAGCTTACAATTTTGGGTACGTACAGGGTACCATACCCTGATTTTTTAGCACTTGAGTAGATCATTCTTGACAGCATGCTGCCCCTTGACTTGGTAGACAATCAACTCACTGTCACCAAAGACTTGCAAGTTCTTTATTCCTCTCTTGATTGACCAATGCAATCCTTGTATCAAAGCTTCATATTTAGCAGTGTTATTAGAGCCATGCAAACTGAAATCTAAAAGCTGAATAATACTTAACTCCTCTGAGGTGAAACAAGCATAGCTCCGCCTTCTACACCTTGTCTACTCCCTTGATCCATCAAAAAACAACTGCAATACCTCATTTTCATCCTTGTGGTTTGGCTTGGTGATGCTGGGAATAGGCTGATTTTCCTCATGTATGCAATAGACTCCTAGCTCAAATTCTTCTTTTTCTTGATAAGGATCAAAAGCATGCACCTTTCTTGCCCATTCATCAAGAGTTAGATCTGGGATGCTTCCCACCTTGGCGTCAGCTTCATCATTGCTTGGATAATCTTCTTGATCAAACGTTGAAAAATCTGGTATTTATTTGGCTTGGAGTGTAAGGCTCAATGTGAAAGTTTTCAATAGGTTTTAGATCTGATTGTGGCTTTAGTTCCCATATCTTGTTCTGAACAACATGTGTGACCAATCAGCAGATAAGTAACCTCCAATCTTGGCTGTGAAATCCCTTGACAGACATAGGGGAAAGAGTGGTTGAAGGTCTATTACTGAGACATCTTGCAAAACAACAACGTTGGGGCAGGCATGCAAGGTAAGACTCAAGTTTTTATCACTCCAACTGTTGTTACTGTTGTCCCATCCAATTGCCCTACCCCTTTGGATATGACTTCACACTGAAGCCCCAACTGATCAGCTATTTGTTTGGGCATTACTAAACTACTTGCCCCGGAATCTATCATGCAATTGTGTACTAATTGGTTTCCAATGATCAATGAAACATAGAATGGAGGGGACTTCAACATTTTACCTTGCTGTCCTCCATGATTCTCCTCAGGCTGGGCAGAATTTGTGAGCACCTTCTCTTGCATTTGGACTTTCTGGTTTGAAGTTGACCAGTCCTTCATGGCAGCTTGTAGCAAATATCTTTGGCCTGGGATAGATAGTGATTCCCACATTGATATGTTTACATTTGTCTTCTTCATCTGATCAATGATGTTGAATGGGGATGAAGCATCTCTTTGTTGTCCCTTGGCCTGCACATTCATTCCTTGCACATGGGCAGCAGCAACTAGCATTTGAGTTGGCCTAGGAGTTGTCTTAGGAAGTCCTTGCATGTTTGGGACTACACTTTGCTTGCCAATAACTTGTGGAGTAGTAGGAGGTTGTGGATTACTTGGAGCCAATGGCTGTTCTTCACCCAACTTTCTCCTTTTTGACCTTGTGTTGGTTGCAACACTTTGGGAAACTATTTGATTCATGCCACAAAAATATTTTTCCTACCAGTTTACAAGCGTGGTATCATTTGGAGCTGATTGTTGCTGGAATGTTTCTTGTTGTTGGTTATTTCCTTGACTACCTTCACCCTCCACACCAGTATTTTTCACCATTAATGCTTGATTTAAGGCACCATTGAAACACATAGACTAGTTGTGAGGTTCATTGTATGGGAAACACCAATCATACTCTTGAGCTATGTTGTTTTGCACTGGCACTAATGCCTTAGAGGCAGATGTAGCATTGAGATTATAGTGAAATGGTCTGTTGGTAGGAGGTCTTGCTTGTTTTAAATTTGTAATTGGATTGGGTGGTCTTTGAGGTTGGTATGGTTGCCTGTTAGGCTGAGCTTGAGGCTGGAAAGAAGGTCTAAAACCTTGGGCTTGCTGTCTCTTGAGTGTGACCAGTTCGTTGCCTAGATTTTGCAATTGCTTCATGAATTCTTGAAGCTCATTTGAGGCACTAGAAGATGAAGTAGAAGCTTCACTTGAATTCTGATGTATGGGAGTGGGAATAGGAGCTAAATTAGGTATTTGATTAGTGTTTGGGCTCTCTAAACTTGGAAACAGTGGCATTGGAGGCCTAGGACCTATCTTGCCAGCTTGAATCAAACAATTTTCAGCTCTGATGGCAATGCTATAAGCAATAGGGATAGTTGTGCCTCCCATGGACTGAATTAACATAGAGATATCAGAATTTAAAGCTTTAAGGTAATATAGAAAAGCACCTTCTGCTGCTGGCCTTACTACCATTGGAATTCTCTCCCAAGTAATTTGAAATCTGAAGTTGAAGTCAGTCAGCTTCTCATTGGGATCTCTCTTGATGGTTGTCAGCTGCTCTAAAAGGGACAAGTTATCCCCCTTTTCTCCAAACTACTCATGGAGGGCTATACACAGCTGGTTCCAATTTTGGATAGATCCTAAGGCAAGACTCCTGAACCATTGGAAAACTTTCCCTTTGAATGAAGATGCCAACAGTTTGACAACAACTTGCATCTCATTGATCTCATGGATTTCACAAATATTAGCAATATCCTTAACATGATCAGCTGGAGTGGTCTGATTCTCTCCAGTAAAGTATGGAATGTTCTTCAATGCTGTAACTAGGATTGGATTTTGTGCATTGAGAGCAAGTGGGCTGCTTCTAATGAAGTTGACATAGGATTTGTTTTGTTCCATTCTGATTGGCCTTAGAACCCTTATTGATTGAATGAAAGGCCTACCAGGTGGAGGAGTTGATAGAGTTTTGTTCGGTGGAGATGGAGACCTTTGAATTCTCCTCCCTCTTTTCCTTATTCTTGGAGATAACTGAAGATACTCAAACAACACTTCTTCTTCTCTAACTCTTGACCTTGTGGTGATTCTTCTCATGAGTTTTCAGGTCTGCACTGCTAAAACCAGTTTATTCTTCTTCCTTGGAGTCGCCAGATGTGCAATTTAGGGCTCCTTTAAGCAAAAAACTTGCAACAAATGCACATCAATTTTGTTGCAATGAGATGAAGACTTCTAATGTCCCACTGGGTGTGCCAAAATTGTTGTTGCAAATCAGCAGCACCCCTGGATGTTGATCAGGCTTCTAGTTTGACATTTAGACATCCAGTGCGATTGCACAACATTGAATCTTTTCCCCAAGTGTGGGACTTGAAAAATGGGAAAAGAATCTCCAGTTTAGAGGCTGCTTCCTCAAATCCTCTGATCAGATGTATTACTTACAAGTTATACAGAGGTTTTAAACTCAAAATCCTATTCTAAATTCCAAAGTGTACAGAGATGGAGAATGCAAAAAAAAAACTGAAACTAGTGCTAATAAGGTGATACACCAAAGGAGTGGTGAGCATTTTTTACTACTGAAAATTGACACAGTTCATAAAAATGCAACAAAACTTCATGAAAAAACTAATAACTGTAATGGAGGGTTAGAAATGAGTCAAACAACATAGACAAAGGATTAAAACTCATTCACAGAGCCTGTATTATCATTTTTACATCAAAAACCGCTTGCATTACAACACCTGAGAGGAAAAACAAGTTACAGTCTTAGAAAAAGGTCTGGTTTCCACTAAATCACTTTCAAAGTGATAGAGGAAGCCTGCAATACGTGAAAAATGTTTGACCTTTGAAAAATGAGCCAAATCTGGCTTTTACATCACAAGCCATGACCCCAGGAGAGAGAAACATAGGAAAACATTGGAGAGCTTCAACCACTAACCAAAAATGTAATAAAACAGCATGGACACCCTTAAAGGCCCATCCCATGACATTTTTTGCCATGCTGGGAGTGAATGCGAGCCATTCTTCATTAAAAATGGTGGTTGAAACGTCATTTCTGTCCATGACCACGTGCCAGAGGTGTTTTTTGATTTTTTCTCTCCAAACTCCATCAGAATGAAAAAATGACCCCGGAATCTTGTAAATAATTTCACCAGCTTTTCATTGATATAAAGAATGCGAAAAAACCAAGCTCTGGATCAAAAGATATGGCCGTTTGAATTTTTAGGGCAAAACAGGGCCAAATCGGATTGGCGGGTGAAAATTTTGAATTTTTTACCTTTTTTGCATTTGGAAAATTTTCCAAAAATTTCCCACGCTCCGCCTTTCCAGGTGCCACATGGCATGATCTGATTGGGTGTGGGCATCTAATGTTTCATTTTCCATTGTTTCACCCTTTAGAAAATTTTCCAAAAATTCCTCGCCGGGCTGATGATCTGAGAACACATGGCACGTGCTGATTGGGCGCGGGCCTGTCATCCTGAATTCTTCCATCACTTTTTGACCATTTTTCCCATTGGACACGTGGCCAAGACCCATTGGACGCAGGCTTTCCCCTTCAAATTTTCCTTGCGAGCTTTTCTTAAGTTTTTTACCGCCGACGGACACGTGGCATGATGTGATTGGTCCGCATTTGGGGGGGAGCGTTTTTCCCTTTGAAATTTCCTTCATTTTTCCTTTGGGAAAATTTCCCAAATTTCCCCTGCCTTCCACCAGTCTGGGACACATGGCGTGATTTCATTCGCCGTGGGCCCTCCGCAAACATTTTTACTTTTGCGCCAACACTTTGGGAAAAAACCCCAATCTCCTCCCATGCTCCGCCATTCCGGGCTCTGGTGACATGTGGAAAAATGTGATTGGGTGCGGGCCTTTCCTTCAAAATTTTCCATGCACTAACACTTAGCTGATTTTTTCAATTTTCTCCCCCGGACACGTGGCATGATCTGATTCACCAGTGGTCTCGCGGGGAAAATATCCCTTTCGAAGATTTTGCCAAATACTTGGTAAAAGACCAAGTTTTCCTCTGACCCCCACCACTTCCTTGGACATGTGGCGTCATCTCATTGGCTGCGGGCCTTCCAGGGGAAAACTTCCCACAAAAACTCCGCCGAGCCATAACTTCAAAAATACATGGAGCTAGGAGGAAAACTTTACCTTTCTGGAAAGCTGAGAAAGAGCTCTATCCAATGGTGCCATTTCCAGAAGGTTTTGAGTGCCTGAAAAGCAAAACATTATGACTGAGGCACAAGAGAGGGAAGAATGAAAGGAGTTAGCCATAAAATGAGCAAGGGGTACATTTTGGATAACAGTTCCACAACTCACAATACAATCTGCATATGGTAAATTTTGAAGATGAATGATGTCTAAAGGCACTTTGTTACATTGAACATGAATAGGCATACACATTCAAAATCACCATGTTCTTTTTTTATAAGTTTATAAATGTTTTAATCTAGGATGTGAATGGATTTGGACTTAAAAGGTTTGAAAAATTCTAATATATATGTCTAATATATATTCCTTACAAGTTATTGAGACACTAATATACATGTCTCATATTTTACCATGGCATATGAAATGAATAATTCCTTACTGAACTATGTGGGTCTCCAATAATTATCCATGTTAGACAATAAAATGAGAAAAAGGTTTGAAAACTTGGGCTCAATAATGTAAATTTTCCAAGAAGTCTAGAAACTCCAACCATGAGCATTTTGAAGAAGTGTGAATATGCCATTTTTGTGAGATTTTGTAGTGTGGGAAGTCAAGGATTAATCAATTCATACCACTTATTAAGAGTGTAATTAAGAATAAAAGTTTGGAAAATTAATATCATTTGAGGATTAATCCATTCATACCACTTATTAAGAGTGTAATTAAGAATACAAGTTTCAAAAAATGAATATCACTCATTTCATTTAGGTTGGAAGGAATTTAATATATATGTTTTCATTACACATATGTTGATATTTATGTGACAACAAATTTAAATTTTGTATTATTTTGCGGTGCAATTTGTATCTCACTACCCAAAGGTGGGGTGTGGGGAGAATTTTCCCCCAATCATGTCGAAGGGGGTCCACGAGGGCGGAGATATGTTATGAAGCCCCTCCTAATGGGGATTTGGTGGCAGAGCCACTGAAGAAAAAATTAAGGAATAAATCCTTTGTTTCTAGAAAGATGAATTCAACCAGTCTATGGAATTTAACCAGTCTAAAAAGATGAAATCAAACATATATAGATGAAATATACTAAGTATTTATTTTTTTATAACAGGATCTATGAAATAGATGTATTTTGTTGATTGTTTACAATAGATACTAAATATATTTTTGGTACTAAATATGGATTATATGAGTATTATGTTATATGTAGAGATAATTAGTAGGAATAATATCATACAATAAAATTATACATAGGGAATGATGTATTAGTTCATACTTTTGTAGAGGCCATTATTATCATCGATCATAACCATTGTTTGAATGGTAGGAACATATTTATAATATTCATATCCAAATTTCATCTCACACTTGTCCTGGGTGACATATAGATTATTAAAGATCCATTGTTTTCCTTATCCATTTTTTCTTGCAATATAGTAATTTAAAAATGTAGAGATATCATTAGAGAAGGTTTTCGAATAGAACCCCTTTATTTTTGGATGCTATCATATAATTATAGTCTCATATATGGCTAGATGTCCACATATGGGTGTAGTCAAGAGGAGATTGATATAAAGTACACTACCTTCATTTATTTTATAGTTCCTAATCTAAGGTATAATTCATTTATTTTTTTAACAATATTGATATTTGATTAAATGAAATAATGGTATATGAATCTCTTATGCTCTGAATTTTCCTAAGTCTATTATTACATATATTTAAATAAGATAGTGGATTTTATTTTGGTATTATTATTTAAGATATGAAAAGGTGTGGAACATGAACTAAATATTTAGTTCTTACTTTTTGGTTGGGACTAAAACATGAAGCATTTTGGTTTTTCCCCATTTTTTTATTTGTTCCCTTTAAATATATTTCATAATGATGTGAATCATGCGATCAAGAAATAAATGATATAGTGGAACAAAACTCCCTTCACATGAGCCCTCAAACCCTTTTCAATTTCCCCTCATCTTGTCCCTCTTTTTCTCTTCCTACATTTTCAATTGTTCGCTCCATCCCTTTGGGGTTTCCGTCATACACTCCATGTCCGATTTCTATTAGTAAAAGTCAATCAAATAATAATTAAAAGTGAGATGAAATAATTTTTAAAAATATTTTAAATATCTATTTCATGATATTATCAAAATAGTGCGATCCCTTACACCATTACCTATCGCCATTAGCCATAAATGTGAATATATTTTACATAAAGTTTAATTCCATAAAGTTAGAACTTATCAATGAAGATTCGAAGTTTCCAACAAGGCACAGGAATTCGGAGGAGATAATATTCACAATAAATGTGAATAGATTTTACATAAAGTTGCATTTCCTAGAGTTACAACTTATTAATGAACATTATAAATTTCTAACAAGACAAGGAATTTGGGGGATAAATGTGAATATAATTTACATAAAGTTGAATTTAAATGCTAATTAAGGCTCGTGAAATTTTTTTACAACCATTATCATCATATTGTAAGCCTTTAGAACCATAAATTTACTTATTTTCAACAAAGAGCATGGTCAAAATGCAAGTGCCTTTACTAAACACTAAAAAGAAAAAAAACATGTCTCTTCCTATAGTGGGAGGACTAAGTTTTTGCCATTAGAGAAAACTGATCTACAGACTTACTTTGCTAGTCTATTTAATTTCCAAATAAATATATAGCTAAAATTAATTAGCTTTAATTCAAGTGGCCCTGTCAGGAAGGAAACACATATAAAAATTAAGAACAATATAAAATCCACTGTATTTAGTGAAAATAACATTATCAACACCCTATGTGTAACAAGGAAATAGTATTATAATTTTTTAAATATAAATAACTATTGTGGAATATCCGGAACAAAATTTACACACCTAACTACTAAAAAAGATGACATTATTTTCACGACACTACTACAAAGGGGGGTGTTTTGAGATAATAATAGAGACAATACTTGACTAAATTGTCTCAAATAGAGATGATAAAAAAGTTGTATATTGTCTATATTATTGTCTCAAAGTGGGTGTCTCTAATATTGTCTCTCTAGAGACTATACATATTTATACATATTTTGTCTCTTGAGATAAAATATCATTTTTGTCTCTTTAGAGACAATATCATTATTGTCTTCCTAGGGACAAAACATAATACTAATTTTTTCATCTCTTTAGAGACAATGCTAATTTAAATTTTTATTATCTCTCTAGAGACGATACAAAATTAAAGAATGAAAAATATGAATTTCAAGAATAAACTGTAACGTAATATTATATAGTGCAATCAACGACTACATATCATCTATGATGTCAAAGTGGGTTTATAATTAATATTATAAAAAAAAAATTATTTAAATTTTGTGCCCAAAGAATGGATCCAATTTTTTTTTATTAATATCAAATAGTATAAAATACAAAAGAGTTACTAGATGCTATTAAACCTTGACACACAATATTAACACCTTCTTTCGACCACCAACTTCAAGCAATCTCTTTGCTTCACTGGTGCTACTTTGAGGTTTTTTTTCTTCATTTTTATTTTGAGCAACATCCTATTTTATAGTATTATAGATCCCTGACCTATATCATTTGACATGTGATGCTTTCTACCATCCTTAGACGTGAGAAAATTCAAAACAATGAATAGAAAACAATAAAAAATCAGCACAATGTAGAGAATTTGATCATGGTAACACGTACAATTTAAACCCCATGTTTCTCAAGATGTGTAGAAAGCACCAACAAGGTGCAAATAATTATAGTTTTCTGAGGAGAAACTACTGAAATCTAAAAGAGCTTAGGGTTTTTCTTACATCTTTACTCCAAATGGACTCTTCTTATTACTCTTTTGGCCGCACAATAAAGAACATTCATTAGAATCAAATTAATTTTGAAACAATCTTTCAATGCTAATGGTGAAATCAAAATGGATACAACAAATCTTAAACCATTGTCTATGTTAGGTCAGAGGTTCGAGTAAGCTTCCCACACAACCATTCATTTACACATTAAAATAAAATTCTAGGAAATTGAAGCCATTGCTTTACCTTTCAACAATTATTGAAAAAGAAAAGAGTTAGATTTTTATCAATTGCTTTAAAAGCTTTGAAAAAAAAAATTAATAACAAAAAAAAGGTAAAAGAAACTAAAATGCAAATAAATCTCAAAAAATAAGGGATCTAAATCCATTTCATTTAAAACATCATGAGATTAATTCCCATTAGATTAAACCCACTGTCACGAAAAAAATTGGGAATTATGAGAAGCGGCCAATAACTTCATTCAAAATTCAAAATTAAAAAAGACAAAATAAAGGTACAAACAAAAGCTGTAGTACAAGCTTGATCTCAAAAAAGGGAAGAACTGAGTTCATTTCCTATAATATATTTATATTTTCACCCGTGTCCTATAAAAAACTCAATGTAACTCAAACCAAGTACAACCAAAAAACTTAAAAAGATGAAAAAATGATATAGTGTTAGAATTATACTCATTACATTTTCATATGCCTTGGAATGTTTCCACAGTTGACCAAAAATAACTAATAATTGTATCTAATATTTATCAATAATAAAACATATTATAAAGAGTGAAAGGGAATGATCACATTTCCTTCATAACACAAAAATTAAAAAGAATATGGCCAAAATTTCTCAAAGACTGAGAAAAATCCCATACAAAACAAACATACAAAATAACAAAATGGAATTACAGAGAGCAGGGAACTGACCTTGTTACATGTACCAGCTTCCACATTGCAAATGGGAAAGTGCTTGTGTAATGCCCATAAAAATATTTTCACACGAGACCCAAGAACAACCTAGGGTTAGCTAGAAACATTATGGAATTTTTTTTTTTAAAAGCGTGCCCACAAAAAAAATTCGAAAATGATAGTGGCCACAATAATATTTCTAAGGAAATGATTTTTAATAAATAATTTTCAATGGTAACACAATACTAAAAATCTACATTATACTTTGATACATTGGTTTGACTACGCATGTTAATCTCCCTAAGTATTATTTAAATAAAAAAATCAATTCCTACTATAGTTGAATATTCCCCTATGGGGTGTTAAGGGTAAAAGTGTCCAATGTAATTAACTAGCAGGGTTATTTAATTTCTACAATGTTGAAACAACTAGCAAGGTCTCTTATTAATTATTTGGTTAGGATAATGAACACTTTCTTACCCCATAAAGTAACCCCTTAAAAAGTCAACCCATAATTTGAAATTAACGTTTAAAAAAAAGGTAAATTCCACTCACCCACTCTCCACCTACTTTTTTAGCGATGAATCTCATCCCTTGGATGGATTCAATTAGGACCCTTGATGAGGAAAATAGGGCAATTAACCCTAAGAAATGTTTATGAAGGCTTCGTTCTCTTTTCATTTGGTTCATTATTTTCCATTTTTTTTGCAGGTTGAAGGAGGATGGGAAGCCATTGGAGGCCATTTCAAGCTTTTGGGAGGAAGCACTTCTCCATTACCTTTATTTCCTTGTTCACACACTTTATAGGGTTTGAATGCCTTTGCATATTTTTTTATATTTCATTTCAATATTGTTTACCCAAGTAGGAAAATGGGTTTGTCCCATTTTGTGATTTAGCTATATTTGATTCATATTTTTATTTAGGTATGTGAAAAAAGTGTGTGTGTGTGTGTGTGTTTTATTGGGTAAACCTGAATATATATAACCCTGATATAAAAAGCTTGACTGAGAGAAGGTTGTGCACATGCCATGAAAAATGCGTAGGATTTAATGTTGAATGCAGGCCACATTATGTGGGAGTGCGCAGGGTTGTATTAGCCACAAAGGGGGGGTTTAATATATATGTGTTTGGGGGATTAATGTTTTTTAGGGGAGGGAAGTGGTCAGTAACCCCAACCCCCACCTCATTTTTAAAATGGGGTGGGGGTTGGGGTCGCCGACCCATTCCTACCCCAAATCTATAAAAAACTACATAGTGGTCGCGGCCCCTTCAATTACATTATTTTTATATTAGATACGGTTTGTAACCTTATTCATTGTAAATTGTTTTCTTTATAAAATATTTAATATATACAAATATTATCTATATATATATAATATAATATATATAAATATATATGACTATTTTTTTGGTTTAATAATGACACTCTAATATTAATACTAATTTAATATTATTAATACTTTGATATTAATAATATTTTAGTTTTCTTTCATTCCACTAACAAGGTAATGTTATACAAATTATTATTAGAGTCCACAAGTTTTGAATTCCATATTTAAGATTTTTACTGTAGTTTGATAGAAGTCTAGAGGATGCACAATCAAATTCCTTCTTTTTTTCAATTTATTATTATTTTATTGACTAAAGATATTTCTATAATCCAACTTGAAATTGACACAAGAATCTTCCAAACAATTGGGACTAAGGCTAGTAGTAGCCAAATATTTTTATTCACTACATCAACTTTACAAAGGAAAAAAAAAACATAAATCCCATTTGTTTGACATCCACTTAATAAGGAAATTTTTTAAAGCCTTTCCCTTCTTCCATTTGAATTGCTTTAAACTTTTATATCCAAGGAATAAGCAAGAGGCTTAATAAATATAAATTACAAGTGTATAATGAAAATGGATCTTTCTTTTTACTTGAACAAGTTTACAACATTATCACAAGAAGCATTCAACAATATTTACAATGATTTTTATACAACAAGGGCAACACCCTAAATGAAGGTTATCATTCCACTAAAAGAGAACAAGCTATTTTCAAATGAAATTTTTGTGAGAAGAATAAATCAACTACAATGAAAACAAATTGGTTTCCCTTTTAACTTCATTCCTATTACAACAACTAGCTTACAACACATATCTTTCTTTCTCTTTTTCAATGTGCAATACAACTTTCATATCCAATAATTGAATGCAACTTTTCTTCACAAGATTATTACAATGTCCTCCAATTAAAGTGGGAAATAATACAAGAATGTAAGATAAAAGAAATACAAGGTCACAATTTCCTCACCCTAAGTGTGAAAAACAATAAGGATTCTCACAAGAAGGTATTTCTTAAGGGCTCCAACAAATGCTCCAAGCTTCACATCACCAACAAGAGAGTTCCACCATGCTTCATTTGATCACAAAACAAAATGGGGGAGAGGAAACACCCTCCACCAAACAAATAATTCCAATGAGGATGAGAAGCCATCCTCCAAAATGGCCCCTGAGCCCCAACCACATTACAATGAAAAATAGATTCAACTCATGGCAACAAAACTAGATTCTACATCACAATACAAGATTTTACAAACATACAAAAATCCAACAATACCACTACAATCACAAGAAGGAAGAAACAAATACATAAGGCTTCAATATGCAAAATTCAAAGGATTAAGATCTATGGGGAGGTCACTTATGCCTGCCAATGCGAAATGGGTACCCACCTACAAACCCTCGAATAAACATCTTAAATCCCCTACACACTCTTATACCTCCCTCAAGTACCTCTTATGCCTCCCACATTCTCTTATTCCTCCCTACAATCTCTTATGGATCCCTCATTAAATATACCAAGTAAGAAATACAATCAATTTCTTGTCCAAGGTGGGGCACCCATCCTAACTCCCTTCAAAACATGAAATGAGCTCTTATACCTCCCCACATGTAAGATCCCCATAGTCCCCTCCTACATCACACTTCAGAAATCTACCAAAGCAACCAATAAGCATATCAAAACACTAGAAAACATGCACATAAACACAATATACAAGGAAAATATTATACAAGAGTATAGGTCAAACCTTTCTATGGTATAGTTTGTTCCAAGATTCAAACTCCAAGCTCCTTCAAACCCAAGAAATAACCAACAAGCTCCCACAAAGATCCACAAGCCTTCTCTGAAATCCTTTAACTCCCAAGAAATGCAAGAGCACAAAAGAAATGAAGTAACCCCCAAACAAGCAAAAGAACTTGAATAAATAGAAAAGGGAAAGAGGAGGATTATGTGGCTCCAAGTAGGATGCCACCTCATTTCACTCTCCACTCCACATCACCCTATTCAACCCCATACTCCAAAGCACAATTAATATGTGGTTAAAGAAATGTCATTTTACTTACACACACAATCTAAGCCCACACCCCTCAAGGACTAAAAATAAATACATGTAAGAAAGTGCAATAAAAACTTATAATTTGTCTTCCCAAAACACATAATGGGGTCTAATTTTTACCCCCCAACCCATAAGTAGGGTTGATATAGTAATTTAATAGGTGTGGGAAAAGTTTAACTTGTCCCACAAGTCCTCTTAAATTTTCCCTTAAGGAAAAATTTGAATTTCAAAAGAGAGGTGGAGTGTACAACACTCAAGATCTTAAGCACTCAACTTAAACACATAAACCAAAGAGCTATCAAATCCAATAAATGAATTCTTTTGACCCATTCTTAATTAATTTAGTAAACTAATCTAATTCACTAATTTAGACTAAATCAAGTGATTAACAAAAGGGGAATACATCACTATAATATCACATACTAAAATTAAATAAAGAAAACTAAATGAAAGAAAACACATAACCCATTGGTCATAATTGGAGGTGATTTCCCCCCATGGGAACCCCCCTAGCAACAATTCAAACACATACACATAATAAACTACATTTTTCCATGGTGACCCTTGTTGAATTCATCTAGAATTCCAATGTGGTTGGTCTCTAATCCTCCCCGGTGTTTGTTGTGACATGTTTACCTCCAAAACAACATAACACCTCCTTCGGCCTTGTGGCCACATCAAAACATCCAAAATAAATATATAATATAAATCCACAATCATCTATATATGTATCAAAACATCATATAGGAAAGTAACGATATCATTCACAATTTCTAAAAACATCTCGATTTTACATTTCATCAATATCCATATGATCATAAGATTAGTTCAATTGTCTAGGTATACTCAATAGGACAAAATATCGCATGTACTAAATATATATATATACATAACCATGTCAATAGCATATCAACATCAATATAAAATGTCTCTAATAATCCACATGCATTATGTCTGATTTGAAATCAACAAAAGTCATAGTATCTCTAATATCTAACTATCATGCTAAATCAAAAGCTATAATAATATCCATAAGTATAGTCCACAGTATCAAAATCAATAACAAAAAGGTGTCAAAGGGAAGTGGGTACTACATCCCCCTCCCCTTAGACTCGAATTCCTCCTGGAAGTCAATGGAACAGGTGTGGAAACTGAACTCGTAGCAATTTAGCATCCTCCCATGTAGTCGCGGTCTCGTCATATCTCTCCCACTAGACTCGAACCTGGTCAATCTCTCTGCCTCGAAGTCCTAGGGTCATGTGCTCTCAAATGTGGATGGGCTCCACCATCACCTACCCCTGATCCTACACCTGCAAAGGAGGTCCAATCTAGTACATAAGAAGGGTCTGTAATATATATCCTAAGTACATAAACATGAAACACATCGTGGAAGTGAAACAAGTTGGGTGGAAATGCTAGATGGTAGGCCAAAGGGACCTATACACTCCAAGATCTCAAAGGGACCCACAAATCCTAGGAGCTAGCTTAGATCCTTGTTCTGTAATGCATAGGGATCTTATGTGGCCTGACAAAAAATGAATGCACGTTCATGCCCACCTCAAAACTATGATCTGTCCTAAATGTTGATCTGCATACTTCTTCAGCCTGTCTTGCGCCTCCTACAATCTCTACCTGATCATATCAACCTACTACTCCATGTCTTGTAGTAACGTTGGCCCAAGTGAAACCCTGTCCTCTAACCTGTCCCAACTAAGAGGTGTCTTGCACTCTCTGCCATAAAGTTCCTTAAAAGGAGCCATGCCTATCGAACTCTAAAAACTATTATTGTAGGTGAACTCCACCAAGTACAAATACTCCTCCCATCTCAACTGATGATCCATGACGTACATCCTAAGCATGTACTCCAAAATCTGATTCACTTGCTCAGTCTATCCATCTGTCTCAGGGTGATATGCTATGTAATGAAATTGATCTTCATCCTGAGAGCATGTTGCATCGATAGTCTAGAAGTGGGAAGTGTATAAAGGATCGTGGTCACAAATGATCTTCCGCATGGAATCCCATGTGCAACCTAACGATATCATCAAGATATACCTTTGCCATTGCACTAGCTATGTATAGGTGGTCTTCACCGAAGAAAAATGAGCCACTTTCATCAATTTATCCACCGTGACCACGATGGCGTCGCATGGTGGTATCTCAACGTCAATAGCCCAACTAATGAAGTCCATGGAAATGGTGTCCCACTTCCAATCTAGTATAGCATGAGGAAAGAGAAGGCCAATCTGGATGTTGATGATCTCAACCTTCATCTTCTGACACTCTAAAAAACGTGACACAAACTGAGCCACATCTCTCTGAAGTCCCCACCAATGGTAAAACCGTATCTCAAAGTGGTGTGCATATTCTTCACCTTGGGACGGGATGAATAAGGTACACGATGAGCCTCTGTCAAAATTCCCTGCCTCAAGCCTCCATCTCTAGGAACATAAATCCATCCTCTATGCCTGAGAAAGCCATCTGTCTCTAAGGAGAATCCATCAAACTTCCCCTCAAGGGGTCTCTGAGACTCGAATCTCTACTCTAGCTACAAGGTAGAAGTTGTCATAAGGAAGCTGCTATAAAATCTTGCTCCATAGATCTATACCCACTGAATGTGGCCATAACCACATGTCTACTATCTACTCAGGGCATATGACAACCACATTCTCCTTCCCCTTCACATGCTCTATCTCCATGTCATACTCACAAAGCAACTCCATCCAACATCGTACTGACGAGTGTTGAGATTGGGCTGTGTGAAGAGGTGGCGAAGACTCAAGTGATCAGTCCTAAGTGTAAATATCTGGTCTAAGAAGGAAGTGTCTCCATCGAACTAAGGCATGAAAAACTTCGCTACAAGCTCAAGATCATGATTTGGAGGATTGAGCTCATAATATTTGAGTTTGCAAGACTAAAAATCCACTACTCTGCCCTCCTGCATCAACACACCTCCAAGTCCTACGAAATAAGTATCTGTGCATACAAAGAACTCACCCTAAGGATATGGAACTGTAAGAATAGGCGTTGTTATGAGGCATTCCTTCAACACCCTGAAAGCCTGATCTTGCATCTATCTGACCATAGGAACTTCTTCCCTTTCCGCTGAAGGGAAGTGATGGGGTGCGTAACTTGAGAGAAGTCATGTACAAATCTCCCTATAATATTTTGCTAAACCCATGAAGCTGCATGCACCTCTGTCACACTAGTGGGTGTTGGCCAATCCATAATAGCTCGAATCTTGGAAGGATATGACTAGCGATACCTTCCCTTGAAATGATGTGGCCCAAATATTGCACCTGCTGTCTAAAAGAATGCACACTTCTCCCAGGTTCCCATAAAGATGCTGCTGCTCACGGAAGACACTGAAGAACCTGGTGAAGGTGCTCCTCGTGCTCCTCACATGTATGTGAGTAAATAAGAATGTCGTTAAGGAAAATGAGGCATGAAGTCAATCCAATAATTTCCTAAACACCCCATTCATCAAGCTCATGAAAATTACGTGGGTCCATTCATCAAACCAAAAGGCATTACAATGAACTCATAGTGGCCATATCTCATACAGAAGGTAGTCTTATGAATATCTGCCTCCGTAATCCTTAGTTGATGATAACCTGACTTAAGATCTATCTTGGAGAAAAATATGTCACCCCCTTTATCTAATCAAATAAATCATCAATGGGTGGAAGGGGGGTAACGATTCTTGATCGTTACTTTGTTCAGTCTGGCGGTAATCAATACACAACTACAGGGATCCGTCTTTCTTCTTTACATGAAAATCACCAATGCACCCCAAGGGGATACACTCGGAAAGATTAGGCCTTTCTTCAAAAGACCCTCAAGCTCTAACTTGAGCTCACAAAGCTCATGGAGTAATCATTTGATAAGGTTCTCATGAGATAGGCTCTGCTCCAGGAACCAAATCTATGTGAAAATCTATCTCACGTGGAAGTGGTAACCTCGGTAACTCCCCTAGAAAAATGTCATTAGAAAACTCTCTCAAGATGGGATGGTCATCTAGAGATGGCTTACTAGTCTCAGTCCTCAGATCTGTCACTAACCGTAACAGCATAAATCTGACAACCTCGTCACACACACCACTTAAGTTTTTATAGTGGAGATAGTGTCCGAATAAAAATGGGCCTCCTAATTCCTGTTATCACTAACTCAACTCCTAGATCATCTATACAAGCAATAGTCTTATGGTAAGAGTCCACTCTAGCTCTTTGTGCAAACAACTAGTCCATTCCCAAGATGACTCCATACAATCCCAACATAAGGATACGAAGATCTACGAGGTAGTAGGTGAAGGGTCCCAAATCCACTACACACTCCTTAACTAAGGAGTCTACTAGAAATTTTGGCTTCAGAAGCCATTTCAATGTCCCAACTAAGGCCCTGCCTAACTGCCACCAGCCTGCAACGCTCTACTAAGGATGGTGTAATAAAAGAATATGATGAACTAGAATTAAACAAAATGGAGGTAGGAATACATACCACCAATGCTACTTGTCGTCTCTATCACGGTAGTCTGGTGCTCATCCTGGCAGTTCTAGACCACTGCATAGATCCAGTGGCTTGTGCCCCATGTCACCAACAGTAGGCTCTGAAATTTGTGTCTTACCCTTGTTACTAGGGTTTTGTGGGCACTCTCTCCAATGATGTCCAACAACATCCACAACCATAACAGCTGCTCGGTCCTCTCCAATAAGAAGTAATCTCCAGTCAGATACTCTAGAGGTCTGTGTTGTGGATCCTAATGATCTAGCCATGGAATGTTGAGGTCTCAATTGATGAGCTCCTACTGACTAAGCTCTTGGTACACCCTGTGTCCTAATGGGACCCCTAGGAGGAGGCCCCATACTCCGTCCTCTCTATGCATCAAACCTCTAGAGTAGGCCTGAATGGTGGATGAGTCTGTTGTTGTTGTTGTTGTTGTTGTTGAGGTGGCTATTGTGGTGGTCTGAAAGAAGACTATACTAAACCCTGACCACCATGAGGAGGAGGCGCTGACTCCCTCAATCTGTTATCCTGCATCTATTGGATGCGGCTCCAAACTCTGTCCCTAGCCTGCTACATCTTTCCTCATGTCTCCTCTGTAATATAATCCTTCTCCATGGCCTCTACTAAGGTCTGTGGGTAGTGAATGTGCACCACACCACACAAATCCAAATTCAGGCCCCTGATGAACCTATGAATCTGTAACTGCTCATCTTGCATATAGTCGACATATTGGAGTACATCCATAAATTGACTCTCATACTCAGCTACATTCATAAATTCCTAATGGAGGTCATGAAACTCGTGTATATAGTACTGAATAAACCTCCGAGATAAGTACCTGGTCCTGAACCACTCCTCAAAAAGCTCCCAAGTAACCATCTTTGAATTAACGTGGAGCTTCTTCTCCTCGGTCCTCAAACATACACCTACTCCATCCCTCAGAAGATGGATCGCAACACGAGCTTTCACAATGCTAGTACAAGGGTAGAGCTTGAAGTACCCGCTCAAGCTCACCAACCAGGCCTCTACCTGAAATCCACTTGTATCTCCAGAATAGTGAGATGGTCGTTGCTTTAGGATCTCCCTAATATGGTCTGCAGCTATCAACTAGCGACCCCTAGGCCTCTCTGGATGCTCATCTCTAGGTCTAGGGCTTTGAGACCTATCCCTGTGTCCTGAAATCCTTTCTCCTTGTCCCCTCTATGGTGAATCTTCTCTAAATGACTCCATGTGGGATTTCTCTACCCTGTGCTCCTCAATGTATCAAGGAGATTCATGAGCCTCAATGGATGGCTCTCTATCATGTCTGGCTGATCTTCCTCCTAAGGACCCTCCGCATATAGTGGCATTGACGTCCTGAAGCGTCTATAAAATTTGGGGTAGAATGGCCGCTATGGCCTTCTCTGGAGGTGGCATGTCTAGGTCTATGTGAAAGGACCCCTCATCTGATTTGCGCCTCCTATGTAAACCAAGGTGAGAGTTAGTTCATCATACTAGGTTTTATTCCAGTTTTCTATGTTTACTAAAATAAACAAATTTTTCAAACAAGTTGTTCTCTAGGTTTTGTATTGTGCTAGGTTTAATATTGTACTAGGTTCAATGTTCGTGTCTCACATTTTCCTGTGTCCCAAGGGTCCAAGATTTCAACCCACGGTTCTGATACCAAGTGTAATGCCCACTAAAAACACATGCACGAGACCCAAGAATAAACTAGGGTTAACTAAAAAAATTACAGAATAATTTTTTTTTGAAAAGGTGTGCCCAAAAAGAGTTTTCTAAAAATGACAGTTGCCACAGTATTATTTCTAAGGCAATGTTTTTTAATAAATAATTTCCCATGATAACACAATATTTAAAAATTACATTATACTTTAATACAGTTGATTTGACTAAGCATGTTTAATCTCCCTAAGTGTTATTTAAATAACAAAATAATTCCTACTATAGTTGAATATTCCCCCATGGGGTG
Source organism: Taxus chinensis (assembly GCA_019776745.2). Lineage (NCBI taxonomy): Eukaryota > Viridiplantae > Streptophyta > Pinopsida > Cupressales > Taxaceae > Taxus > Taxus chinensis. Next base: position 700,547,224 of record CM034151.1, read on the forward strand.
TCAAGGGTAAAAGTGGCCAATGTAATTAAATACCTAGGTTATTTAATTTCTACAATGTTGAAACAACTAGCAAGGTCCCTTATTAATTACTTGGTTAGGATAATGAACACTTCCTTACCCCATATAGTAACCCCTTAATAATTCAACCCATAATTTGAAATTAACATTTAAATTAAAATGTAATTTTCACTCACGCACTCTCCACCTACTATTTTTAGAGATGAATCTCATCCCTTGGATAGATTCAATTAGGATCCTTGATGAGGAAAATAGGGAAATTAACCCCAAGGCATGTTTATGAAGGATTCTTTATCTTTTCCTTTGGTTCATTATTTTCCATTTGTTTTGTAGGTTAAAGGAGGAGGATGGGAAGCCATTGGAGGCCATTTCAAGCTTTTGGGAGGAAGCACTTCACCATTACCTTTCTTACCTTTTTCACACAATCTCTAGGGTTTTAATGCCTTTGCATATTTTTGTATATTTAATTTTAATATTATTTTCCCAAGTAGGCAAATGGGTTTGTCCCATTTTGTGATTTAGCTATATTTGGTTCATATTTTTATTTAGGTATGTGAAAAAATGTGTCTACACACACACACACACACACACACACACACACACACACACACACATATACATATATACATACATATATATATATACATATATATATACATATATACACACACACACATATATATATATACATATATATATATATGTATGTATATATGTATATATATATATATATATATTTATATATGTATATATGTATATATACATATATACATATACATATATACGTATATATACATATACATATATGTATATACACACATATATATACATATATATGTATATGTATGTACACACACACACACACACACACACACACACACACACACACACACACACACACACACACACATATATATATATATATATATATATATATATATATATATATATATATAACCCCGATATAAAAAGTTGGACCGAGAGAAGGCTGTACATAGGCCGTGAAAAATGTGCAGGATTTAATGTTGATTGAAGGAAACATTATGTGGGAGTGCCCAAGGTTGTATTAGCCATGGTTGGGGGGTTTAATATGTATGGGTTTGGGGGCTTAATGTTTTTTAGGGGGTGGGAGGGGTCGGCGACCCCAAACCCCACGTCATTTTTAAAATGGGGTGGACGTTAGGTTCATCGACCCCTCCCCACCCCAAATCTATAAATAACTACATAGTTGTCGCGTCCCCTTCAATTACATTCTTTTTTTTAAAGATATGGTTTGCAACCTTATTCATTGTAAATTCTTTTCTTTATAAAAGATTTAATATATATATATATATATATATATATATATATATATATATATATGACTTCTTTTTTTGTTTAATAATGACATTTTAATATTAATACTAATTTAATGTTTTTTTTTTATTATTGGCAAATAGTTTTTTGAAAGGGACTATACCCTTGAATACAAAAGAAGGCCTAAGAGCTGGAATAAGAGTGAGAAACAGAGAGAATGGATCAAAATCCAAGTGTTACAACGAAGCTCTAAGTAGCTCAGAAACAGCTACTCAACCGAGAAAAAACAGCACAACAACAGCAAAAAAACAGCAAACCAACCACAAAGAAACATCAGAAAAATAGCAAAAATCAGCAGAAGCTCCCAGAGCTACTTCTTGGTGGCTTTATCTATACTGATCTTGATTTTCTTCCAGGCATGAAACTAATTTAATAATATTAATACTAATTTAATGTTATTAATACTTTTATATTAATAATATGTTAGTTTTCTTTTATTCCACTAAAAAGGTAGTGTTATATAAAATATTATTAGAGTCCACAAGTTTGGAATTCCATATTTAAGATTTTTAGTGTAGTTTGATAGAAGTCTAGAGGATTCAAAATCAAATTCCTTCTTTTTTCCAGTTTATTATTATTTGATTGACTAAAGATATTTGTATAATCCAACTTAAAATTGACACAAGACTCTTCCAAACAATTGGGACTAAGGCTAATAGTAGCCAAGTATTTCGATTCACTACATGAACTTTACAAAGGAAAAAAACAAATAAATCCCATTTGTTTGACATCCACTTAATAAGGTATTTTTTTAAAGCCTTTCCCTACTTCCATGCAAATTGCTTTAAAATTTTCTATCCATGGAATAAGTAAGAGGCTTACTAACTATCAAATGCAAGTGTATAATGAAAATGGATCTTTCTTTTTACATGAACAAGTTTACTTCATTATCACAAGAAACATTCAACAATATTTAAAATGATTTTTATAAAAAAAGGGAAACACCCTAAATGAAGGTTATCATTCCACTAGAAGAGAACAAGCTATTTTCAAATGACATTTTTGTGAGAAGAAAAATCAACTACAAGAAAACAAACTGGTTTCCCTTTTAACTTCATTCCTATTACAATAATTAGCTTACAACACACATCTTTCTTTCTCTTTTTCAATATACAATACAAATTTCATATACAAGGCAATAGGGTAACTAATGTTATTTATCTGTATGCTTCCTTATCTGTGAGGAAGGAAATTCCTGCTGAAATAAAATTGATCTAGTTACTACAAAACAAACTTTGATTAAAAATAGTTTCACATGAAAAGCTACAAGCATAAAACACATCCAAGTGGCTCATGAAGTAAAATAGCAAATTCTAAAATAGATTTAGGGACAAAAAAATATTTAGAGTGGAATTTGAGTTTGAGTAGCATGAATCGCTAAGGAGTGAGATCGGGTACAACATTAGCAAGTTGATGGAAATATAATAACATGTCCAACAGGGATTCCCAAGGTCACAACATCAAGTAACATTGTCCCTAGAAGGAACTCTGGAAGCTCATCATTTGTGTTCCCCTACTAAAATTATTACACAATAATTCAGTTTTTTTGTTACACAGTTCATGACTTCTTTTAATGAAAACTACAAGTTTATTTCCAAATAAAATTTTAATATCAAAATATGTACCTGTATCAAAAAATCTAATTTTATGACCAACTTACTAAGTAACCTGAACTAAGTTAACAACACCTTTTGCTACAGAAGAGGAATGACGTTGATGTTAAGTTGTATCAAGTGAGATGAAAATGTTCAAATAAGATGAGGGGTCAAGTACAAACCATGTTTCACAAAAATTCAAGTAAAAATAATTCAATACACTAAACAAATGCTTACAAAATTTTATGATTGATCTATCTATCTTGTGTGTATTTTTAGTAACCACTAAACTATAGGTGCTAAAGGGGACCACTTAATGTGTGAGTTCTGCTAAAACTGCAGCATTATAATGCATTTCAACATCCTATTTGGATTTCTCCCATAGTTCCTACCTTAGGAAGAATTTTGAATACCTACCTCAAGATAATTGTTTCCTCCAAAATATTTTATCTCTAGCACTTGACACACCAAGCATGCATTATTTCATACATTTTTTTTCACAGTCCAGGAGCCCTGCATAACAAAAAACCAATTGTGGGTGTTGGAATAATTCACCGAATAGAAAACATTTTAAAAATATAGTTCAAACAAATGGATTCTAATATCCTTGATCTATCTACTTTAGCAATATACGGAATGAGCCTGAATCGTGAATTGCGATAAGAATCATCTAGTTCAAAAAAAGTTTATAGTGAAGGAAAATTTTTAATGGGGTAATGAATCATATATTATAAGGAATTATTATACGGTGTTGCACCAGGAACCTAGTAATCATAGACCATATATGGTAGAGATCATAAGTTTCCTGACACAAATACATTTATCACGTGAAAATAGTATGTTTGATATTCTCATCTGAATATTTACAACAAAAAAAATATTTTGTAGCTACCCTCAACTGCTTTCCTTTTTTATGACAACAAATGACTTTTTTTAGCCATCATATATGTGTAGTAAAATCATAATAATTTAATACAACAAGTACTTCCTTCATCTAAAATAATTTGAACCTGTTAGTGCAGAATCACAACACCCTCGAATGGCTTGATTGTGAAGTGGGGAATTCGGTGTGATTGCACAACATGGGACCATATCTCAAGCTATGGGACTTGCAAAACTTGAGATGGACCTCTGGAGAAAGCCGGTTCTTGCTTCCTAATCTACCTGTCACAAGCTACACTAGTACAGGAAGAACCTAATATATCCTAATCTAACCATTCCAATGGGAAAAATAGAGAGAGAGAGGGTGAAAGAGCCTACACTAAGTGGTGATATACTAGAAAAGTAAGTGGTTGAATCACAGATCCGACTGCCTAAAGTTGAGAGAGGTGAGTAGAGGGGAGGGTGGACATGATGCACCACAGACCAGAGATAGATTTCACATAGAGAACCACTTAGAAACCCATTAATCATGGCTCAAAGAACCTGCAACAAACATCAGAGTATGCACATTATACCCTGCGATGATGAGAGGTAAGAAGAGACAACAAAATAAACCAAGGATGGATACATGCATCACGAAACAGATTTGATTGCTCCAAAATTTTACAAAGTACATCATCAGTAGGTAAGAGTAAAGAAAACGCCATCACAGAGCCATGGGAGGAGGCTTAGACTCCAAATTCTACTGTAAGGAGGAAACAGAGAGGGGGCCAAAGGAGAAATAATGACCAACCTCTTGAATATGACCCTTCATTACAATATATAGGAAGAATAGGAGAGAGAGGAGGGAAGAATTTGAATCCTTCTTTAACCACCTTGAGATATGCATTGAATCTTGCTTTAAAAGATCAACTACAACTAATCAATTCCTTTTACAAATCTGCCCATAAATCTATCAATTCTTTCATTCCCTATGATTGTTCTGCGTGTCAAAGAAGAGGAATGGTGGATCAAATCATCAAATCATCAAATCCGGGTAGTTGAAGAAATTTGATTCTACATTAACATCGTGGAATATGTTTTCCCATTTTTCACCTACCATAGCCTACTAAAAATGATATTTTATGTTTCCATGGCATAGAGGGTGTCGAGACATTTCCAAAAAGTCTTCTCCCACCTAAATCTCAGTTTCCAATAAAAATATATGGCCATTTAAAGTTCCTCAAGTCGTGCACTTAATATTTAAAGAGTCTATCCATATAGGGTCCACGTGGCAGCCTCGTGCATCTTGGAGATATGGCTCGCTCCTTATGCTCTTAAAACTGTGTCGGACTTACATGTGGCAGATTCTGCTGGCTCCTTGGGCTCCTTTATATTTTTCTTGAGTCCTTTCCACTTGGTGAGGCCAAAAGTATGACCCTAGACACATGGCGGCTTCACGATTGTTTGGAAACCCGCCCAAATTTTATTTTTGAATGTGCGTCATGTTGACACTTGGCACCTTCAACCGGTCTGCCTCTGCTTTGACTATTCAACCCACCGAATTTGTCCCTTTTTGGACCTAAGGCACATGGAAGATTTGCACTTGTTTGGAAACCCACTCAGGATTTTACCTTTTAAGGAGTGTTGGGTTGACACGTGGAAGCCTCCGCAGGCTCTTGGACTTTTGAACAACTACTACCACTTTCTCGGGCCCCTAAAAATGTGGCGATCTGGTGCTTTCTTGTGGATAGCATTTTGGACTGCGCCTTTGAATGTGCACCATCGAGACACGTGGCACCTTTCGCTGCACCCTTATACTTAATAAATTTTGGGCCCGTTCTGTCCCACTTTTTAATTTGAACTATGTGGGGAGACCATGCTCATTTGGTACCCTGCTCTTTGGATTTATCCTTGAAGTAGCATTGTTTCCACACTTGGCACCTTCCACTACGTCGAAGAATTTTCAATGGCCGATGCAACTATTGGGGCTCTAGACGTGTGGAGGCTTGGTGTTTTTTTGAGTCTCCCTTTTAGATTCAATCTTTGGAGGTGTGCCATTTAGACACTTGGCAACATCTGCTATCTCCTCCATACATAGTCATTTTTGGTGCTTGTTCTAAATCATTTGCAGAGCCTAAAGACTTTGAGCCTTCTCTGTTTCTTTTCCTTTGAGCCTCTAGCTTCTTTGACATTGTTTTCTTCTTTCCCCGATCAAGCTTCTTCATACTAGTCCATGCCTATAACCTATTCATTAGATTTGAAGCATGGGTTCATTCGATAAGACTCCTTCTTGAATTTCTTCCTACTTGGGGTCGTGTTTGATCAATTTTTTTGGGGGAAAAATTGGGATAAAAATTTGAAAACTCATGGGGATATCGTCTTGCTAGATGGAGAGACCAGTGGCCTTGAAGCATCCATTAGGCGTGGAGTCACAATTATTGGCCTGGTACTGACCCTTTTTTTTAAATGATCTCCCCAATTGTCTACTTTTCTAACCCCTTCCTGACCCTGATCCTGTGCATGTGTCCGCACTCTCAATTTTCATATGAAATCTTGAAACAAGGCCTCTAAGAGTAGATTTTTTTTTGACTCGGGGATTTCATCTGTCCTTGAATGGACTGTTTTGAAATGGCTTTAGTTTCTCTGCATTTGTTTCTTTTTTAGAACTAGCAACTGCTACAGACAACTATGGGCTACTTTTCCATGAATACTGAAGATCCTGGCCTTGGTATGTCCGAAGAATGGACTTTTACAATGTTTACCCGGGGCACATTGAAATTCACAATGACATAACCTTTGAGCAACAAAACACAACAACAACACTATGTACAAAAAATCAAATCATACATGCCTCAAATGAGACATGCAGAGTGTGCTGAAGCATTTATTCTACTGAAAACAAAATCTACTCCTACTCCTACACTAACTTGAGAAAAAGAAGGTAAACAAAACCTTTTAAATGCAGGGAGAAGTAGCTTCCCTTTCTCAAAAGGGGCAGCCATGCAAATTATTTGACACTGAATATGGCTGCCTGTATGAGTGAAAAATCAATAATAAGTGATTTCTCCACCCAAATCATCAAGATTTCTACATCAATGGAAAATACCTCCTCAAGCTGATTTTCATTGGACTCCTAGAGGTGTTGATGGTGACCCTTGGTGCTTTGAAATGCATCCTCATGCCTTGAAGTGTGCATGACTAGTTTTGGCTTCTCTCTTGGCTCCAATGAAGCCAAGTACCTGATTGGGCATGGTCTGATCCTTAGATGTGCCCCTTGTTCTGAAATTTAACTCCAAAAGTGGAGTCTTTTTTTGGAACTTCTTGGATGGATGGTGTGAGAGAGATGATGACATCCTCTTGCATTTTCTCTTCCTCCTCTTTTGGAGAACATGGAAGATCAAGATCTTCCAACATTGGTTCTAGAGGGACATTATGGAATGGAGGATGTTGCACTTGAATATTCTCCTTCATGGAAGTAATCTCATGTGCCAGGTGGAAGATTGAGGAAAAAATGATGTTATCTCCTCAGGTTCCTATTCATTAAAGTAGTCATCCAAGTCTGTCAGGCAGTCTACCTCCTTATTGTCCTATTATATGTGCTCTACCTCCTTCATGGTGTCCTCTTGATCTAGAAATTTCTCACCATGGTTCCCTTCATCTTTAAATATGAAGCTTGAAAGGTCAAAATCCTCATCAACATTATAGATTGAAGGAGATTAAGTGGGAGGAAGAACTGAAGGTTCCTCAGTGGCATGCTCGTCACTTGGAGCCTGTGAAATTATATGTTCCTCCTCCATCATTGGTTCATCAATCAAATCAGGCCCTTGAAATGAAAGTAAATATCTTCAATGATGATTTCTTCATTGAATGACCTCAACATTGATTTGATCTCTCCCAACAGCTCCTCTTTAACCGGTTGTGCATCTTGCTTTAGATCAGCATTCTCCTCAGATAGAGTGTCATTACGTACACTATATTTGGAGCAAACAGACTGTTGAGCTTCTTCCTCTTGTTCTTTCTCTTCTTCTACTACAAACTCAGCCTCATCCCCCACTGGCTCTTCAACCTTGACCTCCTCTATTGGCTGAGCATCAAGGGGAAATTTATAAACCCAAATTTGGTAGCCAAACTCTTCAGATTGTCTATCATTTCTTTTAGGTTGGGATCCTCTTCTTGTTGTTCTCCTTGACTAGATTCTTGAGCCTCTTCCCAACATGGACTTGGGAAAATAAGAGGAGTGGTAGGTTGGGGTTCAACCAGCTTTGTAATTTTTTGTGGTGGAGAGGGAGGTGGAACTTATTTCTTGTTTGGAGGGAATGATTTTCTGGGAAGTGTTGATGGCGAATCACAGCACCCCTGAATGTCTGTAACTCAATGGGTTGAGACTCTCAGTGTGATTGCATAACATGGAGCTTTTCCTCAGTGTGGGACCTTGTGAATCGGGAAAGCTCTCCGGATGAAGGCCAGTTCCTATTCCTCTATTCAGATGCACACATAAAAATGCAGAGGGTTTACTCAAAAACCTAATCTAACTTGCCAAGGAGACAGGGTAAGAAGATGCATCAAAATAATTCCCCATGAACAAAGGTGATGCACCGAGGAATGAAGAAACACCTGTCTTGCCAATAAACACAAACCATTAAAATGCAATGCAAGATCATGCACAGATAACCAGATTTGCAGTGAAAGATCAAGAGGATGCAAAATGAACACAGAGAGGGTTGAGAATCATCCACAGACATGCATTATTTGCTCCAAATATTGACACAATACACTACAAAATGCAAAGAGGCAAAGTTGCATTACAGTTTTAAATGGGAGGTTTGAACTTCCACAAATTCACCTGCCAAAGAGAAGAAGGGAGGGGAAAAACAAGAATGTCCAACCTTTAGAAAGAAGCCCCTCCTTACAATTTATAGGAAGAATGAGAGAGGGAAGAGAGAGGAATTCCAAATCTACCCCAACCACCTATAGGTTGTATTTAATTCATCTCATTATGGAGGTAGGTGAGAACCCTAGCAAACCCAAAAAGTTACGAACTGTATTTTGCATTTTTAAGAACTTGTTCCAACCGAATTAAATATATCTAGTCTCAGTTGGACAGAGGACCTTATAAGCTTTCCGAAAAGTCCAACCTTGCATGAATCCGAGCTACCTGTGAAAAGTTATGGCCATCTGAATACCTGGGTCAGGGTTTGCTTCCTATCAATGCTCAAAATGTTGCACCTCCTGAAGGTGCGCCTTGGCGCATCCATTTGTGTGTCGTCATACTCTTTGACGTTTTCCTTCTACCTATGCCTTCGCATGAACTTTTTCCTGTCAACACTTTTCTACCTGCACCAGGGTACATCCATGTTCATGCCGACACTCTTTGACGTGCACCTTCTACGTGCACCTTGGCGCGAACTTTTTCGTGCCAACACTTTTCTACCTGCGCCAGGTTGCATCCATGTTCATGCCGACACTCTTTGATGTGTGCCTTCTACCTGCACCTTGGCACAAACTTTTTCGTATCGACACTTGTCTACCTACACCAGGGCGCATCCATGTTCATGTCGACACTCTTTGACATGCGCCTTCCACTTGCACCTTGACACAAAATTTTTTGTGTCGACTTTTTCTACATGCGATAGGGTGCATCCATGTTCATGCCGACACTCTTTGACGTGCGCCTTCTACCTGTGCCTTGGCACAAAATTTTTCGTATTGAAACTTTTCGACCTGCGCCAGGGCACATCCATGTTCATGTCAACAATCTTTGACGTGTGCCTTCTACCTGCGCCTTGGCGTGAACTTTTTTCGTGTCGACAATTTTCTACCTGTGCCAGGGCACATCCTTGTTCATGCCGACACTCTTTGATGTGCGCCTTCTACATGCGCCTTAGCGCAAACTTTTTCATGTCGACACATTTCTACCTGTGCCAGGGCGCATCCATGTTCATGCTGACACTCTTTGACGTGCGCCTTGGCGTGAAATTTTTTGTGTCGACACTTTTCTACCTGCGCTACGGCACATCCATGTTCATGTCGACACTCTTTGACGTGCGCCTTCGACCTGTGCCTTGGCGCAAACTTTTTCATGTCGACACTTTTCTACTTGCGCCAGGGTGCATCCATGTTCATGCCGACACTCTTTGACGTGCACCTTCTACCTGCGCCTTGGCGCGAAATTTTTCGTGTCGACACTTTTCTACCTGCACTAGGGCGCATCCATGTTCATGCCGACAATCTTTGACATGCACCTTCTACCTACACCTTGGCACGAACTTTTTCGTGTCGACACTTTTCTACCTGTACCAGGGCGCATCCATGTTCATGTCGACACTCTTTGACGTGCTCCTTCTACCTGTGCCTTGGCACGAACTTTTTGATGTTGACACTTTTCTACCTGCGCTAGGGCGCATCCATGTTCATGTCGACACTATTTGACGTGCGCCTTCTACCTATGCCTTGGCACAAAAATTTTCGTGTCGACACTTTTCTACCTGCGCCAGGGCGCATCCATGTTCTTATCGACACTCTTTGACGTGCGCCTTCTACCTGCGCCTTGACACGAAATTTTGCATGTCGACACTTTTCTACCTGCGCCATGGCGCATCCGTGTTCATGCCAACACTCTTTGATGTGTGCCATCTACCTGCGCCTTGGCACGAACTTTTTCCTGTCGAAACTTTTCTACCTACGCCAGGGTGCATCCATATTCATGTCGACACTCTTTGACGTGTGCCTTCTACCTGCGCCTTGGCGTGAACATTTTCATGTCGACACTTTTCTACCTATGCCAGGGTGCATCCATGTTCATGCCGACACTCTTTGACGTGCACCTTCTACCTGCACCAGGGTGCATCTATGTTCATGTCGACACTCTTTGATGTGCACCTTCTACCTGCGCCTTGGCACAAACTTTTTCATGTCGACACTTTTCTACCTACGTCAGGGCGCATCCATGTTCATGTCGACACTATTTGATGTGCACCTTCTACCTGTGCCTTGGAGTGAACTTTTTCATGTCTACACTTTTCTACCTTCGCCAGGGCCCATCCATGTTCTTATCGACACTCTTTGACGTGGGCCTTCTACCTTTTCCTTGGCACCAAATTTTTCATGTCGACAGTTTTCTACCTGCGCCAGGGCGCATCCATATTCATGCCGACACTCTTTCACGTGTGCCATCTACCTGCGCCTTAGCGGGAACTTTTTCGTGTCGAAACTTTTCTACCTGCACTAGGGTGCATCCATGTTCATGTCAACAGTCTTTGACGTGTGCCTTCTACCTGTGCATTGGCGCAAAAATTTTTCTTGTCGACACTTTTGTACCTACTCCTGGGTGCATCCATGTTCATAGTCGACACTCTTTGACATGTGTCTTCTGCCTACGTCTTGGCAAGAAATTTTTCGTGTTGACACTTTTCTACCTACGCCATTGGAACATCCATGTTCATGTGGACACTTTTCTACTTGCAACATGTGCGCCTTCTACCTATGTTCAATGGCGTGATACTCTTTGATGTGCGCAACTCTTATCTACCTGCACCCAAGTCACACGAACTTTTTCGTGTTGACACTCTTTGACATGCACCTTCTACATGCAACATTAGGCGTGAACTTTTTCATGTTCGACACTTCTCTACCTTCACGAGGGTGCATCCTTGTTCATGCCGACACTCTTTGAGGTGTGACTTCTACGTGCGCATTGGCGAGAAATTTTTCGTGTCCACACTTTTCTACGTGCAGCAAGGTGCATCCATGTTCATGTCGACACTCTTGATGTGTGCCTTCTACCTGCGCCTTGGCGCAAAAATTTTCATGTCTACACTTTGCTTCCTACGCTAGGGTGCATCCATGCTCATGTCAACACTCTTTGACGTGTACCTTCTACTTACGCCTTGGCACGAACTTTTTCGTGTTGACACTTTTCTACCTATGCGATGGCGCATCCATGTTCATGTCAACACTCTTTGACATGCGCCTTCTTCCTTCGCACATTGGCGCGAACTTTTTTCACGTCGACACTTTTCTACCTCCTCCACGGTCACATCCATGTTCATCGTCAACACTCTTTGACATGCGCCTTCTACCTGTGCCTTAGCATGAACTTTTTTCATGTCGAAACTTTTCTAACTGCACGCAAGGTGCACATCCATGCTCATGTGGACACTCTTTAACGTGCACCTTCTACATACACCTTGGCGTGAAATTTTTCAGGTCAACACTTTTCTACCTATGCTAGGGTGTGTCCATTTTCGTGTTGACACTCTTTGACATGCACCTTTTACATGCGCCTTGGCACAAACGTTTTTGTGTTGACACTTTTCTACCTGTGCTAGGGCACATCCATGTTCATGTCGACACTGTTTGACATGTGCCTTCTACCTGCGCCTTGGCGCGAACTTTTTCATGTCGACACTTTTCTACCTGCGCCAGCGCACATCTATTTTCATGTCAATACTCTTTCACATGCATCTTCTTACCTGCGCGTTGGGGTGAAATTTTTCGCATGTTGACACTTTTCTACCTGCGCCAGTGTGCATCCATGTTCATGTCGACACTCTTTGACATGTGCCTTCTACCTGCGTATATTTGATGAAATTTTTCATGTGGACACTTTTCTACCTGCGCCAAGGCGCATCCATGTTCATGTCGACACTCTTTGATGTGCGACCTTCTACCTGCGCCTTGGCGCAAACTTTTTTCGTGTCGACACTTTTCTACCTACGACAGGGCGCATCCATGTTCATGTCGACACTCTTTGATGTGCACCTTCTACCTACGCCTTGGCGTGAACTTTTTCATGTAGACACTTTTCTACCTATGCTCCAGGGCACATCCATGTTCATGTCAACACTCTTTGACGTGTGCCTTCTACCTGTGCATTGGTGCGAAAACATTTTCGTGTTCGACATTTTTCTACTTGCGCCAGGCATGCATCCATGTTCATGCTGACACTCTTTGACGTGCGTCTTCTACCTGCGCCTTGGCGCGAAATTTTTTCATATCGACACTTTTCTACCTGCGCCAGGGCGCATCCATGTTCATGTCGACACTCTTTGACGTGTGCCTTCTACCTGCGCCTTGGCACGAAATTTTTCGTGTCGACACTTTTCTACCTATGCCAGGGCACATCCATGTTCATTGTCAACACTCTTTGACGTCGCACCTTCTACCTGCGCCTTGGCATGAAATTTTTCGTGTAGAAACTTTTCTACCTGCGCCAGGGTGCATTCATGTTCATGCGACACTCTTTGACATGCACCTTCTACCTGCACCTTGGCGTAAAAATTTTCGTGTCAACACTTTTCTACCTGCGCCAGGTCGCATCTATGTTCATGTCGACACTCTTTGACGTGCGCCTTCTACATGCACCTTGGGTGCAAACTTTTTCGTGTCGACACTTTTCTACCTGTGCTAGGGTGCATCCATGTTCATGTCGACACTCTTTGACGTGCGCCTTCTACCTGCGCCTTGGTGTGAAATTTTTCATGTCAACACTTTTCTACCTGCGCCAGAGTGCATCCATGTTCATGTCAACACTCTTTGACATGCTCCTTCTACCTGTACATTGGCGAAACTTTTTCGTGTCGACACTTTTCTACCTGCGCCAGGGCACATCCATGTTCATGTCGACACTCTTTGACGTGCGCCTTCTACCTGCGCCTTGGCGTGAACTTTTTCATGTCGACACTTTTCTACCTGCGCCAGGGTGCATCCATGTTCATGTCGACACTCTTTGACATGCGCCTTCTACTTGCACCTTGTGTGCAAACTTTTTCGTGTCGACACTTTTCTACCTGCGCCAGGGCAGCATCCATGTTCATGTTGACACTCTTTGACGTGCGCTTTCGATCTGCGCCTTGGCGTGTACGACACTCTTTGACGTGTGCCTTCTACCTGTGCCTTGGCGCAAACTTTTTTGTGTCGACACTTTTCTACCTGCGCCAGGGTGCATCCATGTTCATGTCGACACTCTTTGACGTGCGCCTTCTACCTGCGCCTTGGCGTGAAATTTTTCGTGTCGACACTTTTCGTACCTATGCCTTGGCGCAGGGCGCATCCATGTTCATGTCGACACTCTTTGACATGCGACCTTCTACATGCGCCAATTGGTTCACGAACATTTTTCGTGTCGACACTCAATTTCATGTTGACACGCGCCCACCTGCGCCTTGGCGCCAACTTTTTCATGCATGCACCATGCATTCATGTCGACACTCTTTGACGTGTGCCTTCTACCTGCGACAGGGCCATCCATGTTCATACCGAAACTCATTACGTGCGAACAAAATTTTTCATGTCAACACTTTTCTACTCTTTGACGCCAGGGTGCACTTTAATAATCCATGTTCATGTCGACACTCTTTGACGTGCGCCTTCTACCTGCACCTTGGCGCGAACTTTTTCATGTCGACACTTTTCTACCTGCGCCAAGGCGCATCCATGTTCATGTCGACACTCTTTGACGTGCACCTTCTACCTGCGCTTGGTGCGAACTTTTTCGTGTCGACACTTTTCTACCTGCGCCAGGGTGCATCCATGTTCATGTCGACACTCTTTGACATGCGCCTTTTACCTGCGCCTTGGCGTAAAATTTTTCGTGTCGACACTTTTCTACCTGCGCCAGGGCGCATCCATGTTCATGTCGACACTCTTTGAACGTGCGCCTTCTACCTGCGCCTTGGCGCGAACTTTTTCGTGTCGACACTTTTCTACCTACGCCAGGGTGCATCCATGTTCATGTCAACACTCTTTGACGTGCGCCTTCTACCTGCGCCTTGGCGCTAAACTTTTTCATGTCGACACTTTTCTACCTGCGCCAGGTGCATCCAGGGCGCATCCATGTTCATGTCGACACTACCTTGGGGATGACATGCTCCTTCTACCTGCACATTGGTGCAAACTTTTTCATGTCGACACTTTTCTACCTGTGCCAGGTGCATCCATGTTCATTGTCGACACTCTTTGACGTGCACCTTCTACCTGCGCCTTGGCATGAAATTTTTCATGTCGACACTTTTCTACCTATGCCAGGGCGCATCCATGTTCATGTCGACACTCTTTAACGTGCGCCTTCTACCTGCGCCTTGGCGTGAACTTTTTCATGTCGACACTTTTCTACCTACGCCAGGGCACATCCATGTTCATCAACATCTTTGACTGTGCGCCTTCTACCTTCGCCTTGGGTGCATAAAGTTTTTTGTGTCGAAAATTTTCTACCTGTGCACACCTTCATGTACTCTTTGACGTGCGCCTTCTATTGCGCGTTGGCGCGAACTTTTTCATGTCGACACTTTTCTACCTACACCAGGGTGCATCCATGTTCATAGTCGACACTCTTTGATGTGCGCCTTCTACCTGCACCTTGGCGCAAACTTTTTCATGTCGACACTCTTTTCTGAACCTGCGCCAGGGCACATCCATGTTCATGTCGACACTCTTTGACGTGCACCTTCTACCTGTCGCCTTGGCGCGAACTTTTTCATGTCGACACTTTTCTACCTGTGCCAGGGCGCATCCATGTTCATGTCAACACTCTTTGACGTGCGCCTTCTACCTGCGCCTTGGCGCAAAACTTTTTCGTGTCGACACTTTTCTACCTGCGCCAGGGCGCATCCATGTTCATGTCGACACTCTTTGACGTGCGCCTTCTACCTGCTTGGCCTTGGCGCGAACTTTTTCATGTCGACACTTTTCTACCTGTCGCCAGGGTGCATCCATGTTCATGTCGACACTCTTTGACGTGCGCCTTCTACCTGCGCCTTCACGCGAACTTTTTTATGTCGACACTTTTCTACCTGCACCAGGGTGCATCCATGTTCATGTCGACACTCTTTGACGTGCGCCTTCTACATGCGCCTTGGCGCGAACTTTTTCATGTCAACACTTTTCTACCTGCGCCAGGGCGCATCCATGTTCATGCCGGACACTCTTTGACGTGCACCTTCTACCTATGCCTTGGTGCAAATTTTTTCGTGTCGAAACTTTTCTACTTGCTCCAGGGCGCATCCATGTTCATAGTCGACACTCTTTGACGTGCACCTTCTACCTGCGCCTTGGCAGGAACTTTTTCGTGTCGAACACTTTCTACTTACACCAGGGCGCATCCATGTTCATGTCGACACTCTTTGATGTGCGCCTTCTACCTGCACCTTGGCGCGAACTTTTTCATGTGTCGACACTTTTCTACCTATGCCAGGGCACATCCATGTTCATGTTGACACTCTTTGATGTGCGCCTTCTACCTGCGCCTTGGCACGAACTTTTTCATGTCGACACTTTTCTACCTACGCCAGGCACATCCATGTTCATGTCGACACTCGACACCTTCTACACTGCGCCTTTGCACGAACTTTTTCGTGTCGACACTTTTCTACCTGTGCCAGGGTGCATCCATGTTCATTGTCGACACTCTTTGTACGTGTGCCTTCCTACCTACGCCTTGGCGTGAACTTTTTCGTGTCGACACTTTTCTACCTGCGCCAGGGCGCATCCATGTTCATGTCGACACTCTTTGACGTGCGCCTTCTACCTGCGCCTTGGCATGAACTTTTTTGTGTCGACACTTTTCTACCTGTGCCAATGCACATCCATGTTCATGTCGACACTCTTTGACGTGCGCCTTCTACCTTGCACCTTGGTGCGAAATTTTTCATGTCGACACTTTTCTACCTGCGCCAGGGTACATCCATGTTCATGTCGACACTCTTTGATGTGCGCCTTCTACCTACGCCTTGGTGCGAACTTTTTCATGTCGACACTTTTCTACCTACGCGCAGGGCTGCATCCATGTTCATGCCGACACTCTTTGACGTGCACCTTCTACCTACACCTTGGTGCAAACTTTTTTGTATCAATAATTTTCTACCTGCGCCAAGGGTGAATGTTCATGTCGACACTCTTTTACATGCACCTTCTCTGACACTTTTCTACCTTTTCTACCGCCAGGGCGCATCCATGTTCATGTCGACACTCTTTGACGTGCGCCTTCTACCTACGCCTTGGCACAAACTTTTTCGTGTCGACACTTTTTTTACTCTAGGGCACATGCGTGTTCATGTGACACTCACGTGCGCCTTCTACCTGCGCCATGAACTTTTTCATGTCGACACTTTTCTACCTGCGCCAGGGTGCATCCATGTTCATGTCGACACTCTTTGACGTGCATGCGCCTTCTACCTGCGCCTTGCGCCAGATATTTTTCGTGTCGACACTTTTCTACCTGCACCAGGGCACATCCATGTTCATTTTGACACTCTTTGACGTGCGCCTTCTACCTGCGCCTTGGCGCAAACATTTTCATGTCGACACTTTTCTACCTGCGCCAGGGCGCATCCATGTTCATGTCGACACTCTTTGACGTGCTGCCTTCTACTTGCACATTGGCGCAAACTTTTTCGTGTCGACACTTTTCTACCTGCGCCAGTGCGCATCCATGTTCATATGTCGACACTCTTTGACGTGCACCTTCTACCTGCGCCTTGGCGTGAACTTTTTCATGTCGACACTTTTCTACCTACAGCCAGGGCGCATCCATGTTCATGTCGACACTCTTTGACGTGTGCCTTCTACCTGTCTTGGCACAATACTTTTTCGTGCGACACTTTTCTACCTTACGCCAGGGTGCATCCAATTCATGCCGACACTCTTTGACATGCACTTCTACCTCTTGCTTGAACTTTTTCGTGTCGACACTTTTCTACCTGCGCCAGGTAGCATCCATGTTCATGTCGACACTCTTTGACGTGCACCTTCTACCTGCGCATTGGCGCCAAAATTTTTCATGTCGACACTTTTCTACCTGCGCCAGGGTGCATCTATGTTCATGTCGACACTCTTTGATGTGCACCTTCTACCTGCCTTGGTGCACTTTTTCATGTCGACACTTTTCTACCTGCGCCTTCCATGTTCATGCGACACTCTTTGATGTGCGACCTTCTACCTGCACCTTGGCGCGAATTTTTTCGTATAGACACTTTTCTACCTGTGCGCCAGGGTGCATCCATGTTCATGTCGACACTCTTTGACGTGCACCTTGGCATGAACTTTTTTGTGTCGCCTTGCCAAGGCGCATCCATGTTCATGCCGACACTCTTTTGCGCCTTGTCGACACTTTTCTACTTTTCTACTGCGCCAGGGCGCATCCATGTTCATGTCGACACTCTTTGACGTGCGCCTTCTACCTGCGCCTTGGCACGAAACTTTTTCATGTCAACACTTTTCTACCTACGCCAGGGCGCATCCATATTCATGTCGACACTCTTTGACGTGCGCCTTCTACCTGTGCCTTGGCGTGAACTTTTTCGTGTGACACTTTTCTACCTACGCCTAGGGTGCATCCATTTTCATGTCGACACTCTTTGACGTGCATGTTCTATATTTCTGTCGCTTTTCACCTATGGGTGCATCCATGTTCATGCCGACACTCTTTGATGTGCGCCTTCTACCTGCGCCTTGGCGTGAACTTTTTCATGTGACACTTTTCTACTTGCGTCAGGGCGCATCCATGTTCATGTCGACACTCTTTGACGTGCGCCTTCTACCTGCGCCTTGGCGCGAACTTTTTCATGTCGACACTTTTCTACCTGCGCCAGGGTGCATCCATGTTCATGTCGACACTCTTTGATGTGCGCCTTCTACCTGTGCCTTGGCATGAAATTTTTCGTGTCGACACTTTTCTACCTGTGCGCCAGGGTGCATCCATGTTCATGTCGACACTCTTTGACGTGTGCCTTCTACTTGCGCCTTGGCGCGAACTTTTTCGTGTCGACACTTTTCTACCTGTGCCAGGGTGCATCCATGTTCATGTTGACACTCTTTGACGTGCACCTTCTACCTGTGCCTTGGTGCGAACTTTTTTGTGTCGACACTTTTCTACCTGTGCCAACACATCCATGTTCATGTCGACACTCTTTGACGTGCAGCTTCTACATGGGCCATAGCACGAACTTTTTCATGTCGACACTTTTCTACCTGCGCCAGGGCGCATCCATGTTCATGCCGACACTCTTTGATGTGCACCTTCTACCTGCGCCTTGGTGTGAACTTTTTCATGTCGACACTTTTCTACTTGCGCCAAGGGCGCATCCATGTTCATGTCGACACTCTTTGACGTGCACCTTCTACCTGCGCCTTCTTCTGTGTCGACACTTTTCTTGCGCCGTGCATCCATTTTTCGACGTGTTGACACCTTCTACCTGCGCCTGTGCTGCATGAAGGTGCATCTACATGTTCATTTATGCCGACACTCTTTGACGTGCGCCTTCTACCTGCGCCTTGGCGCAAATTTTTTCGTGTCGACACTTTTCTACCTGCGCCAGGGCGCATCCATGTTCATGTCGACACTCTTTGACGTGCGCCTTCTACCTGCGCCTTGGCGCAAACTTTTTCATGTCGACACTTTTCTACCTGCGCCAGGGTGCATCCATGTTCATGTCGACACTCTTTGATGTGCGCCTTCTACCTACGCCTTGGCACAAAACTTTTTCATGTCGACACTTTTCTACCTGCGCCAGGGTGCATCCATGTTCATGTCGACACTCTTTGACGTGCACCTTCTACCTGCGCCTTGGCGCGAACTTTTTCATGTCGACACTTTTCTACCTGCACTAGGGTGCATCCATGTTCGTGCTGACACTCATGTTCTATGTCGACACTCTTTGACATGCACCTTTTGCACCTTGGCATGATCTTTTTCATGTCGACACTTTTCCTGTGCTCTTGCGCCTTCTACCTGTGCCTTGGCGTGAACTTTTTTGTGTCGACACTTTTCTACCTGCGCCAGGGTGCATCCATGTTCATGTCAACACTCTTTGACGTGCGCCTTCTACCTGCACCTTGGTGCATGAACTTTTTCGTGTTGACACTTTTCTACCTGCGCCAGGGCGCATCCATGTTCATGTCGACACTCTTTGATGTGCGCCTTCTACCTGCGCCTTGGCGCGAAATTTTTTCGTGTTGACACTTTTCTACCTGTGCCAGGGTGCATCCATGTTCATGTCGACACTCTTTGACGTGTGCCTTCTACTTACGCCTTGTGCATGAAATTTTTCGTGTCGACACTTTTCTACCTATGCCAGGGTGCATCCATGTTTATTTGGGCACTCTTTGACACGACTTCTTACACCTTGGCGTGATCTTTATCGTGTTGCAAGGCACGCATCCATGTTCATGTCGACACTCTTTGACGTGCACCTTCTACCTACGCCTTGGCTTTTCATGTCGACACTTTTCTACCTATGCCAAGGTGCATCCATGTTCATGTCGACACTCTTTGACGTGCGCCTTCTACCTGCGCCTTGGCGCAAACTTTTTCGTGTCGACACTTTTCTACCTACGCCAGGGCGCATCCATGTTCATGTCGACACTCTTTGACGTGCGCCTTCTACCTGCGCCTTGGTGTGAAATTTTTCATGTTGACACTTTTCTACCTACGCCAGGGCACATCCATGTTCATGTCGACACTCTTTGACGTGTGCCTTCTACCTGTTGACTTGCCAGGGGCATGTTGACACTCTTTGACGTGCACATTCTACCAGTGCCTTCGAAATTTTTCGTGTCGACACTTTTCTACCTGCGCCAGGGCGCATCCATGTTCATGTCGACACTCTTTGACGTGCACCTTCTACCTGCACCTTGGCGTGAACTTTTTCATGTCGACACTTTTCTACCTGTGCCATGGCATGCGCTTTCATCCATGTTCATGTCAACACTCTTTGACGTGCGCCTTCTACCTGCGCCTTGGCACAAACTTTTTCGTGTCGACACTTTTCTACCTACGCCAGCGCGCATCCATGTTCATGTCGACACTCTTTGACGTGCACCTTCTACCTGCGCCTTGGCGCGAAATTTTTCGTGTTGACACTTTTCTACCTGCGCCAAGGCGCATCCATGTTCATGTCGACACTCTTTGACTGTGCGCCTTCTACATGCGCCTTGGCGCAAAATTTTTCGTGTCGACACTTTTCTACCTGCGCCAAGGTGCATCCATGTTCATGTCGACACTCTTTGACGTGCGCCTTCTACCTACGCATTGGTGCGAATCTTTTTCATGTCGACACTTTTCTACCTGCGCCAGGCACATCCATGTTCATGTCGACACTCTTTTACGTGCACCTTCTACCTGCACCTTGGCGCGAACTTTTTTTCATGTTCATGTCGACACTCTTTCTACCTGTGCCAGGGTCGCATCCATGTTCATGTCGACACTCTTTGACGTGTGCCTTCTACCTGTGCCTTGGCACGAAATTTTTCATGTCGACACTTTTCTACCTGCGCCAGGGCGCATCCATGTTCATGTCGACACTCTTTGACGTGCACCTTCTACCTGCGCCTTGGCGTGAACTTTTTCATGTCAAAATTTTCTACCTGCGCCAAGGCTGCATCCATGTTCATGCCGACACTCTTTGACGTACCTTCTACCTGCACCTTGGCGTGAACTTTTTCATGTTGACACTTTTCTACCTGTGCCAGGGTGCATCCATGTTCATGTCGACACTCTTTGACGTGCGCCTTCTACCTACGCCTTGGCGCGAAACTTTTTCGTGTCAACACTTTTCTACCTACGCCAGGGCGCATCCATGTTCATGTCGACACTCTTTGATCGTGCACCTTCTACCTTTGCGTTACCTTGGCGTGAAATTTTTCGTGTCGACACTTTTCTATCTACGCCAAGTGCATCCATGTTCATGTCGACACTCTTTGACATGCGCCTTCTACCTGCGCCTTGGCACGAACTTTTTCGTGTCGAACACTTTTCTACCTGCGCCAGGGCGCATCCATGTTCATGTCGACACTCTTTGACGTGCGCCTTCTACCTGTGCCTTGGTGCGAAAATTTTTGTGTCGACACTTTTCTACCTTGCCAGGGCGCATCCATGTTCATGTCGACACTCTTTGACGTGCGCCTTCTACCTGCGCCTTGGCGTGAACTTTTTCGTGTCGACACTTTTCTACCTACGCCAGGGCGCATCCATGTTCATGTCGACACTCTTTGATGTGCGCCTTCTACCTGCGCCTTGGTGCGAACTTTTTCATGTCGACACTTTTCTACCTACGCCAGGGCGCATCCATGTTCATGTCGACACTCTTTGACGTGCACCTTCTACCTGCGCCTTGGTGTGAACTTTTTCGTGTCGACACTTTTCTACCTGCGCCAGGGTAGCATCCATGTTCATGTCGACACTCTTTGACGTGCGCCTTCTACCTGCGCCTTGGCGCGAAATTTTTCATGTCGACACTTTTCTACCTGTGCCAAGGCACATCCATGTTCATGTCGACACTCTTTGACGTGCGCCTTCTACCTGCGCCTTGGTGCGAAATTTTTTCGTGTCGACACTTTTCTACCTGCGCCAGGGCAGCATCCATGTTCATGTCGACACTCTTTGACGTGCGCCTTCTACCTGCGCCTTGGCGCGAACTTTTTCGTGTCGACACTTTTCTACCTGCGCCAGGGCGCATCCATGTTCATGTCGACACTCTTTGACGTGTGCCTTCTACCTGCGTGCCTTGGCGTGAATTTTTTCGTGTCGACACTTTTCTACCTGCACCAGGCGCGCATCCATGTTCATGTCGACACTCTTCGACGTGCGCCTTCTACCTACGCCTTGGCGCGAACTTTTTTGTGTCAACACTTTTCTTGCGCCAAGGCGCATCCATGTTCATTGTCGACACTCTTTGACTTGTGCTGCCTTCTATCCATGTTCATGTCGACACTCTTTTGCGCCTTCTACCTTTGCCTTGCCGCAAACTTTTTCATGTCGACACTTTTCTACCTGCCAGGGCGCATCCATGTTCATGTCGACACTCTTTGATGTGTGCCTTCTACCTGCGCCTTGGCGTGAACTTTTTTTGTCAACACTTTTCTACCTGCGCCAGGGCGCATCCATGTTCATGTCGACACTCTTTGACGTGCGCCTTCTACCTGCACCTTGGCGTGAACTTTTTCATGTCGACACTTTTCTACCTGCGCCAGGGCACATCCATGTTCATGTCGACACTCTTTGACGTGCGCCTTCTACATGTGCCTTGGCGCAAATTTTTTCATGTAGAAACTTTTCTACTACGCTTCAGAGCGCATCCATGTTCATGTCGACACTCTTTGACGTGCTGCCTTCTACCTGCGCCTTGGCAGCGAACTTTTTCGTGTCGACACTTGTCTACCTGCGCCAGGGCGCATCCATGTTCATGTCGACACTCTTTGACGTGCGCCTTCTACCTGCGCCTTGGCGTGAACTTTTTTGTGTCGACACTTTTCTCTGCCAGGGTGCATCCATGTTCATTTCGACACTCTTTGACGTGCACCATCTGCCTTGGTGCAATATTTTTCATGTTGACACTTTTCTACTTGCTTCAGAGCGCATCCATGTTCATGTCGACACTCTTTGACGTGCGCCTTCTACCTGCGCCTTGGCATGAACTTTTTCGTGTCGACACTTTTCTACCTATCCATGTTCATGTCAACACTCTTTGGTGCGCCATCTATCGCCTTGGCGCGAAAGTTTTTCGTGTCGACACTCTTTGATGTGTCGACACTCTTTCTGCGCCTTCTACCTGCGCCTTGGCGCATGAACTTTTTCATGTCGACACTTTTCTACCTGCGCCAGGGCGCATCCATGTTCATGTCGACACTCTTTGACGTGCGCCTTCTACCTGCGCCTTGGCGCGAACTTTTTCATGTCGACACTTTTCTACCTACGCCAGGGCACATCCATGTTCATGTCGACACTCTTTGACGTGCGCCTTCTACCTGTGCCTTGGCGCGAACTTTTTCATGTCGACACTTTTCTACCTGCGCCAGGGCGCATCCATGTTCATGTCGACACTCTTTGACGTGCGCCTTCTACCTGTGCCTTGGCGTGAACTTTTTCATGTCGACACTTTTCTACCTGCGCCAGGGTGCATCCATGTTCATGTTGACACTCTTTGACGTGCGCCTTCTACCTACGCCTTGGCGCGAAATTTTTCATGTCGACACTTTTCTACCTGCGCCAGGGTGCATCCATGTTCATGTCGACACTCTTTGACATGCGCCTTCTACCTGCGCCTTGGTGCGAACTTTTTCGTGTCGACACTTTTCTACCTGCGCCAGGGCGCATCCATGTTCATGTCGACACTCTTTGAATGCACCTTCTACCTGCGCCTTGGTGCGCAAAACTTTTTTCATGTCGACACTTTTCTACCTGCGCCAGGGCGCATCCATGTTCATGCCGACACTCTTTGACGTGCACCTTCTACCTGCGCCTTGGCTCAAACACTCGTGTCGACACTTTTCTACCTACTCCAGGGCGCATCCATGTTCATGTCGACACTCTTTGACGTGCACCTTCTACCTGCGCCTTGGCACATGAACTTTTTCGTGTCGACACTTTTCTACCTATGCCATGGTGCATCCATGTTCATGTCGACACTCTTTGACGTGCGCCTTCTACCTGTGCCTTGGTGTGAACTTTTTCATGTTGACACTTTTCTACCTACGCCAGGGCGCATCCATGTTCATGTCGACACTCTTTGACATGCGCCTTCTACCTGCGCCTTGGCACAAAACTTTTTCATGTCAACACTTTTCTACCTGCGCCAGGGCGCATCCATGTTCATGTCGACACTCTTTGACGTGCGCCTTCTACCTGCGCCTTGGCGCGAACTTTTTCATGTCGACACTTTTCTACCTGCGCCAAGGTGCATCCATGTTCATGTCGACACTCTTTGACGTGTGCCTTCTACCTGCGCCTTGGTGCAAAATTTTTCATGTCGACACTTTTCTACCTACGCCTAGGGTGCATCCATGTTCATGTCGACACTCTTTGATGTGCGCCTTCTACCTGCGCCTTGGCGCAAACTTTTTCATGTCGAACACTTTTCTACCTGTGTCAGGTTGCATCCATGTTCATGTAAACACTCTTTGATGTGCGTCTTGTACCTGCACCTTGGTGCGAACTTTTTCATGTCAACACTTTTCTACCTCCGCCAGGGTGCATCCATGTTCATGTCGACACTCTTTGACGTGCGCCTTCTACCTACACCTTGGTGTGAACTTTTTCGTGTCGACACTTTTCTACCTGCGCCAGGGCACATCCATGTTCATGTCGACACTCTTTGACATGCACCTTCTACCTGCGCGTTGGCGCAAAATTTTTTGTGTCGACACTTTTCTACCTGCGCCAGGGTGCATCCATGTTCATGTCGACACTCTTTGACATGCGCCTTCTACCTACGCATTGGCGCGAACTTTTTCGTGTCGACACTTTTTCTACCTGCGCCAGGGCACATCCATGTTCACACTCTTTGATGTGCACCTTCTACCTGCGCCTTGGCGCGAACTTTTTCATGTTCGACACTTTTCTACTTGTGCCAGGGTGCATCCATGTTCATGTCGACACTCTTTGATGTGCGCCTTCTACCTGCACCTTGGCGTGAACTTTTTCATGTCGACACTTTTCTACCTGCGCCAGGGCGCATCCATGTTCATGTCGACACTCTTTGATGTGCACCTTCTACCTGTGCCTTGGCACGAACGTTTTTCGTGTCGACACTTTTCTAACCTGTGCCAGGGCGCATCCATGTTCATGTCAACACTCTTTGAATTGCGCCTTCTACCTGCGCCTTGGCGCGAACTTTTTCGTGTCGACACTTTTCTACCTGCGCCATGGCACATCCATGTTCATGTCGACACTCTTTGACGTGCGCCTTCTACCTGTACGCGTTGGCACGAACTTTTTCGGTGTCGACACTTTTCTACCTACGCCAGTGCGCATCCATGTTCATGATGGACACTCTTTGACATGCACCTTCTACCTACGCCTTGGTGAAGTCAACAGTTTTTCTGTTGAACATCCATGTTCATATCAAACTCTTTTCTACCTGCAAAGTTTTTCGTGTCGACACTTTTCTACCTGCGCCAGGTAGCATATCCATGTTCATGTCGACACTCTTTGACGTGTGCCTTCTACCTGTGCGCCTTGGCGCGAATATTTTTCATGTCGACACTTTTCTACCTACGCCAGGGTGCATCCATGTTCATGTCGACACTCTTTGACATGCACCTTCTACCTGCGCCTTGGTGCATGAACTTTTTCATGTCGACACTTTTCTACCTGTGCCAGGTGCATCCATGTTCATGTCGACACTCTTTGATGTGCGCCTTCTACCTGCGCCTTGGCGCAAAATTTTTTGTGTCGAAACTTTTCTACCTGCGCCAAGGCACAACAATGTCATGCCGACACATGCGCCAAATTTTTTGTCTACCTTTCTGCCAGACTAGGGTGCATCCATGTTCATGTCAACACTCTTTGACGTGCGCCTTCTACCTGCGCCTTGGCGCGAACTTTTTCGTGTCGACACTTTTCTACCTGCGCCAGGGTGCATCCATGTTCATGCCGACACTCTTTGACGTGTGCCTTCTACTGCACCTTGGTGTGAACTTTTTCGTGTCGACACTTTTCTACCTACAGCATTTGCATGATATTTTTTCGTACGTGCACCTAGGCGACTCTTTTCTTGACACTTTTCTACCAGCGCCAAGGCACATCCATGTTCATGTCGACACTCTTTGACGTGCGTCTTCTACCTGTGCCTTCGCGCGAACTTTTTCGTGTCGACACTTTTCTACCTGCGCCAGGGCACATCCATGTTCATGTCGACACTCTTTGATGTGCGCCTTCTACACTACGCCTTGGTGCGAACTTTTTCGTGTCGACACTTTTCTACTTGCTTCACCAAGTCGCATGCATGTTCATGTCGACACTCTTCTGACATGTGCCTTCTACCTGCGCCTTGGGCACGAACTTTTTCATGTCGACACTTTTCTATCTGTGCCAGGGAACATCCATGTTCATGTCGACACTCTTTGTCATGTATGCCTTCTACCTGCGCCTTTAGCATGCAAACTTTTTCATGTCGACACTTTTCTACTTGCGCCAAAGCGCATCCATGTTCATGTCGACACTCTTTGACATGCGCCTTCTACCTCCGCCTTGGTGCACAAACTTTTTCGTGTCGACTCTTTTCTACCTCTGCC